>CM048047.1:17230000-17810000 GCA_026259375.1 Verasper variegatus
TTTCTACATTAATGAGCAGACTAGAGATTTTCATTAAGGGCCCATTAGTACCTCTCTTTCCCTCCGGGCCCCATCTCACTGTTCATTCCTCTGATGCAATAACCAGAGAGGCAGAGAGGCTCGAATCCAGTAAACTGCACTGTACGGTACCTGGCACCATGCTTCAGAATAAAACAGCTGTTCAGAACTGGACTGTCAACTGGGCTCTGGCAGAAAGGCAAAGCGACGAGAGGCAAATTACGAAATTGAATTTGTATTAAATAAACGTGTTTGCATTAGGCTTTTTAAACAAGAGCTAAATGAGCGATTCAGCCAAACACAAACAGATCATGTTCGGATTGAGCCTCTGGTAAGAAAGCTCCCCTTGATTGACAGCTGCGCACTAGTTCGCCTATCATCCATCCGCCGCTGATAAGCCTGGCTGGGCAAACTTTCCAAATCCTCTCAGGCAAGCGTCCTATCAAACTAGAGAGCTCTTCAAAACACTGTGGAAGCGCAGCAACTCCCCAACAAGTCAACTGGCAGCCGATTTTTATCTGGGGAAGTGTGTTTTCAATCTCGCTCTTTCCAATCCAGCGCACATCTCGGAGACAGAGATGCTCTGTTTGAAATGTTTGGCTGCATGGCGTGATAGAAAAGAAGTAAAAAAAATCTGTCATTTGAACATCACTCAAAATAATAAGCGTGTCTCAGCACAGGGTGGTGGTGGAGGGGGGGGTATACAGCCAAATGTGGATGTCACTGTGCTGTCGCTGCAGAACATTAGAGGGCAGTGGCTTTACGGAAAGCGGCTTCCAGATGAGCCAGAGCCATTTGAAATAGAGGCAGACAGCAGTGGTTAGTATTAACAAGTCTCTCTCTGTAGCCTGCTGGGTGTTGCACATACACGCTGCGCTCACCATATTGCTGCATAATGTCCGTCCCCCCCCCCCCCCCCCCCCCCACACACACACACACACACACACACATCATCTGCTAACTCACTGCAGAAACTTTGAGACAGATGGAAAGTCGACAAGGAAGGAATGGTCCTCTGGTGTGTCGAGGGTGAAAGAGCAAGAGAGGAGATGGACAGTTTGTCTGCTGACTGCTCCAAGTCGAGTAGAGTGAAACATTTGAATTTAGGGCAGAGGGGAACGGGATGGGAGGGACGGGTGAGGAGGCGAGGAGTATGAATCCTAATTGAATTGTAGGAATGTCAGATCACCTCGGCGTGTCAGGACGTATATCTGCTCCGAACAGTAAGATATGTCTGTTTGCAGAAAACCGAGCGCCACACACAGGTGACCACATTCGCCAGGGCTGGGGACACACCACAGCCCCAACCCAAGGGGTCATGGTGGTTCACCGTGGACTGAGCTGAGCTGTCGTAGGAATCGGTCTAGACATGCCTAACATTTTGATCATCGGCTGCTTTCACTCAAATCCTTCCTCAGAATCCGGATTAGGATGAATCCCACCGTTGCATCTGCATTGTTTTCTGCCCACACTGTGCCGTGCCCGGATTCCTGCTGAAACATGCCGTGCGATGATAAGAATCCGGTGTGAAACCAGCGATTGCTTCAACACAGTGACGTTTTTCAGTACTTTGAAATTACTGTATTCATCAGTGATACCAGGAAAGACAATTGTTGTGCAATCCAGTTAGCTTCTGTGGTCGGAACGGGAAGTTGCTGCATGTCAGCTTTACTCATCCCATGTTCTTTGCAATAGAGAGTGACAAATAGGCGTCTTACAGGAAAATCATATTCATCAGTTTAGACAGCATCACTGAATTGTAAAGACACTGGTGGGAATTCCTAATTAACACAGTCAGGATATAAGACTGGAATGAACAATAACCCTATGAAAACTCTATCTATAAAAGCAACCATTGTAAAGACTTTATAATTAGCAACTTATTAAATATCCATAAAACATTAACAGAAAATAAGACAAACTAATCCAATATTACATTTTGGTTTTCCAAATTGTTAATTATTCACTTTGGCTTGTGTTTCCCCCCTGTTCTGTTTGGTAGTATTATCAATGTTTGGGATAATAATCAAAGCTTTTAATTCATGACGTACACTTTAGGTTCTCCGCAGCTTTTTTAAACTTACACTTTTACCATTTGTTCTTAATTTAACGTATCTCTATACAAGATGAGTAGGTTACTTATTAGCCACCATTAAAAACCATTAGTTACAATGTAAAAAACCTTTAAAAATGGTGACTTATTAAAAGAGCTACAGCGACTTTATTACATATCCTCGAGCAGTACTTTGCACAAACGAACTTGCTTTTGATTAAGTCAATGAAGACAGTAATTACACTTGATTATCTACTCGTCGATCCTCTAATGCTCGGGGCGAATTTTCACCCACACTGCGAGCAAAGTCACTCAAGCACATGGCCCAGCCTCCCTCTGTCAGGTCATTTGTGTACTAAGACATACTTGTACAGTAGTGGGACAGAGTGAAGTAGTTTATCAGTCTCTGAGAGCCCGGCACTGAGGTGCCACAGGGTAAAGGAACCGGCTCTGGAGAAGGCACAGGTAAGTGGCAATGACAGATGAGCTCCATCAGCGAGCATTCTTCTGGGTCTCGCTCAGACCGATTCAGACACAAAGAGATGCAAATGCATTGAGGAAGACTCCAGCAAATGAGCATTGATTTGGAAAATAACTCATATTTAGTTGATTAAAGTGTCCCGTGGGAAACAATTAAGAGCAAGAGAGTTATTTGGAAAGTTTCGCCACAAGTATGACAGGGTTAGTTTCGGGACCAATTACGCATAAATGCACTGGAGACGGGGAAATCCTTCACAGCAGAGCAGTCAGGTCCCTGGTACAGTATGAACCAGGACAAATGATCACACTAAGCCTGAGATCAAAAGGTTTTGTAGCAGCATTCAACTTGACCCTCTTGACCTCCAGCTGTCAGCATGTGAGTCTGTAGAGGGACAAGGGTATGAGGGTAAGAATGTGTGTGCATGTCTGTGGGAGAGTGTGAAAGTGAGAGATGGAGTAAATAAGGGCACAGACTGATGTCGATGTGAAGCCCCTGTCTTTTAGGTATTTTAGAAGAGTAAAAATTAGACCTTCTGTCAAAGTTGTGTTAGAAAAGTAACAACTGCAGCAGTTTGAAAATATCAGCTCAGGTCTGACGAAACAGCGCTCCCCTAGTGGACAATCTGCAGCTTGTCCAAGAGGTGTTTCTCATTTTACAAAGACAAAAACGTTTAGCCTCTATATGTACAGGTCATTTCTTTACATCCTTATCTTTACATTTAGTACATTTGGTGTAGTTGGATAAGTTTTTGTTTGCAGGAAAAAATTTACTACTGGAAAAAGTGCTAGTAAAACAGGTTGGATCCATGTTGGGCGTAAAGGATCGAGGCGTACGCTACTGTTCCCCAAAACATTTATTTTGGTGCTACCATTGGAAGCCACCAAACAAAGAATTTGAAATTCTGGTTATAAAGTTACATTAATAGGTTTTTTGGCCACTTGGGGGCAATAGAATAACACCTTGTTAGGCCACATTCAAACCAGGCTAGCATAAAAAACGTACCCCTCACATTCATTGGAGTGGAGCCCTTTCATTAAAATTAGAACAGGATCGTATCTAATCCACATGGAAAGTCCTTTGAAGAGGCTGCAGTATCTATGTCACTTGTCAGTCTATCTCACATCAGCAGATTCCTATCGATAAAAGCCCACTACTGCAAAACGAGTGGGCAAATGAAGAGGATGATAACCGTGCTTTTTCGAAGATCAAAAAATTCTCGAGAGCATAATCACCAAAAAACATTTCTGCACAAATCTGAGTCTGTGTTTTGGACTGAATGAATCAGAGTGTGAGGACAAAACGGGGACAAGAGGCACGATGTGGGGACTCATGGACATAAAGTAGGTCCCAACATGGTAAAGCATTAAAGTAAATAAATGCAGTTTACTTACTTTATGTGTATAACATCCAGCTTCAATATTGAGACCGCTTACCTTCCTCTATCACTTTGTGTTTTTTCATACTGAGTCACATGAATCAGCAGCAAAGAGCAATGATACCAGTATCATGGGGTTGTGAAAAACAACAAAATACCTTTGTTATCGTAGTGGAATTTTTTTTTTGGGGGCACACACAAAATATTATTTCCCTCCTTCCCATTCCTCATAGATAACTAAAGCAAATATAAAAAATCCCAAACTGTGACAGTCTGGAAATATTGGGTAAGTTTGCACATTAAACCATTTTTTTTGGTTATCTGTTCCTCTTCTTAAGGCCTCATGACTGGCATCAGTCTGAAAGCACCTCTCTCTGAGGGCAGCAGGGCTATTTATGTGTGTCGTATGTGTGAGTCTTTGTGTAATTCTGTACTTGCCGCATTGTATGTGAATGTGCGTGTTTTTGTGCAGACTCGGAGGAGGACTGGGCACCCGCTCGGGTGCTGATAGCAGAGTTTCTCCCCTGACAGTTGGTGAAGGGAGGTGCTGGGAGAACATCCCTTCTGAGTGACCTTGATAAAAACCAAAAGTTTCTCACCTCGTCTGAAGACACCAAGCAAACAATAATACATTTGTTATCATCTGATGAAAAAAAAAACACACAGGTTCTTGAAATGGTAACAAACTTGTTGTCCTGCCGTGACTCTCTGTGATTCACAATCATATGCAGACAAAATGCAGAACCATGTTTTAGTCATGGCGTTTGCTTCTGAGGAACACATTACTCGTGTCTTGGAAGAGGAACAGCTTCCACGGAAACAAAATGTTGAAATCTGAGAATACAAAGGAACAAAGGTTTCCCAAGAAATAGATTCCACTAAGGTACAACTAAGACCACACCTTTCAAATCAGAAAAATCAGTGATTAAATGCTACCAATGCATGCTTGTGTGCATGTTTAATGTTGTACTACAAGACCTTTGGAGCAATGCAGTATGTGTCTATGTATCTTTGTTTAAATGTGCACCTTTTTTTGCAGCAAAAGACAGTTTAATACCTGTGTCACCCCAGGCACAGCGCAATTAAAATCCAATACTCTCCAGGAGTCTATAACACACTGCGTTTACTGACAGCGAACACAGCTCAAATGGCCAATGGAGAAGGGGTGAGGGGTTTTATTTCGAGAGCATGGCAGCAAAATGATGGAAAATATGATCACTGCCGGCGAATGCGAACATCTTTTGGATGCACCGACGGGCAGCTACTGTGAAAACTGCTGTCGGTTCATCTTTGCAGATATTCTGAAGATATACACACAGATGAACATTTGTCATAAGAGGAATCATGCTGTGCAGAAGCAATGAACCATAGATGGTATGATGGGGTGCAAAGAAATAGGTTTGCATAGTAATTTACTGTATTTTTTAGGTTTAAACTACATATTGGACAATGGAACTCCAATGAGCCTGCAAAGCAAAAGTCTAAGGTCCCGAAGGAAAGGTTTGAGTGTAGTTAAAGTTTGCTTATAACAAAAATGCTAAATTTCCCTGTCACAGCAAGTAGGTGTTTATACCAGTGATGTGCTGAACCTAAATTTGTTTAAAAAATACATCAACAAACACAGCCTCATATATATTGCATTACTTTGGTGAGCCACTGAAAACAATGACATCCAGTTGTCTGGTCCCTTGCTTCCAATAAAATTGGGTCTTTTATTCTATGAAGTGAAGCATCTGTTTACTTTCTTCTCACTTTAACACTAATTTACACTTTTATGCTCCAAATCCTTGAGTTAATTGCCCGTATGAAAGTGACACTATGGTGATCTTCTGTGTTTAATATTATGGAGAGCAGGGACAAAAGAAAAGTCATACGTGATATAATAATAATTATAACAGATCAGGCAGGTTGTTATTGGAATAGAATCAAAAACATTATACAGTGCTGGTGATAGCTTTAACTACTGAGCGTGAGGGCAACTTCTATATTCAGACGACACGCTCATGTGTTCATTCGCCCTGTAAGTTTGGTTTTAGTTACTTATTTGATACTTTAAAAATGGAGTGAAACGTTATGATTGACAGCTTAGACTTATTTGTGATTGGTTGAGCGTGAGAATCGGTATCGTGGCTCCACGCCAATATCACGAGGAAGTGGAGACGCATCATTCATCTTTTTATACGGTCTATGATCATTTCTCTTCATGTTTACACTGTCCTGTCAATAAAGGGTAAATGCCCCCAAAATATCTTGGAGATAAAGGTTAGATACAACCACTTATATTTAGGTGTGAAACAGACCCTGCCAAGAATGACATATGGATATTGACCTGTTGTTGAAACAGTAGTTAGTTGTTAAACCGATATGTACAAAAAAAAACTTAGTGACACACCATTACCATAACTGGAAGTGTGAAACAACACTTTTTGATAAAAAAAAGAACTTTTTAAAATCAAAGTATACAGTATATTCACAAGTTGATATTTTGTATAACCTTGTGTAACCTTTATAGCTTAATAACTTAAAAAGAATAATACCAATGGGGTTGTGTTTCATGCTAGGGTTAGGGTTAGGGTTATATAATATATATATATATATATATATATATATATATATATATATATATATATATATATATATATATATATAGGCATATGTTCTCTATGCCTATGAGAATATATTCAAACACCCTGACTTCCCTTTATAGAGTTGTTGAAAATATGCAGTACTGCCAACACTGGTGACACCAGCAGAGCCACATGATTTACACCTAGACCTGATGTTCAGATACAGCATTTTGTTTTTGCACGGATAGAGAACCTCAGGCCTCTGGGGCATTTACAGCCTGAGAGACAATTCATGAATACAAGGGCAACACAAAAATGATCTCATGCAAGCAATTATTCTTCTGTGGTAAAAGCAAATAACAGTAAATTGTAGATGAACATGTCCCTTCAGAGTTGTCCATTCCAGTTGTAAAAATAAAGTGTGCATTGTGTGAAACATTTTGAATATGTCTACTCTGCAAGAACACATGCTATCACACGCCTATTCTGGTGAGTTTCCAAAACTGTTCCGAACAAGAACATTTTTAAGCTATTTTTAAGCTATTCAACGTGGAACAGGTTGATCCATCAACTTACAAAACCATTGAGCTGCAGAGCAACGACAAGCTCAAAGATAAGTACTACAACCTCCCTCTGCTCTGTATGTTTGAGACAATCTACTGCTGGGATTATTTCCTTTCAAAAGGGACTCTTGCAAATACTTCATCAAGACTGACTGAGCCAAACCTGGGAAACCAACAGCCAGTGGCATCATCATCATCACTACCATCTGATACCAGATGACACATGAAAGAGAAGCAGTTCTAGCCAGTCTCTGGATCTACCCCTCGATCGAGATCCACAGCTAAATTGATTGGGTCCTTCCCTTACCCATACCGTATCCTTCCATTAAGTTTCACGGCAATAATTCCAGTAGTTTTTGCATAATCTTGTTCACAAACAAACCAACCAACGGAACAATACCTTGTTGCTGAGGGAATAAGGAAAATGTTCCCTACCCCAGTTTTAAAAGATATGCTGATTCCCTAAGCAGGATCCTGGGACCCCATGGGGACCTCACTGTAGAAATTAAGACTAATGTTTTACCTTTAGCCTCAGGGTACCCTCAAGTTCGGCCTGTATCGTTGATAACAAGTACAAAACACTTGAGGATACTGGCCGCTAACACCTGCTAACATCTAATGGTAGCTGCTAACTTAAATTGCGAAGAAGACCTTCAAACGTAAAAGGGATATTCATCTTGTCCTATATTCTAAAATTCTGTATTACTGTCAGTAAAAAGTCAAAAACAGTAGAGTAACCCACTTTAGTTACTCTAAGTTCTTGGTACAATGTGATGGATGGTGATGGTGACGATCATTTTAATATGTACTCTCTGATCCGCACCACAGAGTGTTCTGGATCAAAGGCTACTGGAAGCCCAGGCTGTGATGGAGTACACTGAAACACGCTGCGTATCACTTCATCGCTCCACCTGAACCTGCTGAGGCGCCACTGACAGCAAGTGCTGCTGACAGGGTCACTTCTAAACGCCGCCCTGACAGAGGACGCGACGACTCGGTGCATGCGAGGAACTTCAGAGAGGCGACTTCGGGCAGCGCCTCACATGTCACAGGCTGCACAAACCAGGAATCCCCCGCTTGTGGATAACACGCTTGCCCAACAGCGCAGCGCATGAGTCTGGAGGATCATTTGAATTCAGCGACCCAGTCCGGTTAGATGTGGTGCTGTGGGTAGTTGTAAGTGAAGGGCGTGCGTGCGAGTGTGCGTGTGACTGTGCTCTCCTAGAATAGAAAGGGAGAAGAGAGAAGAGAGGCGGGATCGGTTTTGTGCCTTGTCGGAAATCCAGGGGTGAAGCAAATCTCATCTCCGTCTGGTGCGGATCGATCAGCAGCGCGCGCTCCCTTCGTGGATTTGATGGATGTTTGATCAGTGGATGTGATGCCCATTTATATCATCGACCGAAAATTTCCCGACACATCTGGTAAGTGGCTTCACGCGCCCGGAGCGCGCCTCACAACGCGCTGCCATCCGTGCGTATGGGGTGTTTGTGTGTGCTCATTGGTTATTTATTTATTTCGGTGCGTGTGCACGCGTGCCGGCTTGGTGACACCGGGACAGCGTGCACCAGTTGATCATGCCACCCACCCACCGCACACACACTTGGAGTTCCCGACGTGCAACAGGAGATGAGGAGCTGGCACCCGTTTGGCTGCGGGCTTGCTCGTGTGCCGCAGGTGACTGTTTGTCTCACTGGAGTTTTAAAAAACCAAGACGCTTTTCATCTCGTCAAGAGACACTTAATTCACCCTGGGCAGATCATAAGCTGAAATTCAAGCTGCAAGGGCACCGGTGATTTTCTTTAAAGAAGTTTTTTCTCTATTCCATTCATATTCCTATCAGACAAGCCATTGGGAAAGCAATTTAGGAGGCAGGGTTCATTTCAGCTAGATCACTGCACCTCTGGGCATCGACTCTGATCTCACAGAGATTTTGACTCTTCGTGTGCAGCCATCTGCCCCAGTGCTGGAAATCATATCCCAGAGAAGGTGTTATTTTGAGTTTAAACTAGGCCACATTCCTCTACTTCTTCAAACTCAATTAGGTGCAAGAGGCGTCCGGGGTCTCACAAGACCTGCAGACTGTTTGTGTTTTAGATACTGTACCTACATCATGACAGACAGAGGGAGGGAGTTTTGTCTTTTGGAACTGATTAAACCATTATGGTGCAGACACAGCAGCACATACCTCCCCCCCCAAAAATAAAAAACACTCACCCAGGAAAAACAGTATAGAGCCACATTACAGATCCTGCAACAGAGGCAGTAACATCAGCAGCAGAAATGACAGCTCACCCCACAGATAACTCAGCTTCCTCCCTCACAGAGCGAACATCCATAAAGACGTCACTATCATGCTTGCGCGGCACTAACAGATTCTGTAATCTCCTCGGAATCAGCAGTAACCATAATGCATGAGTGATAGTGATCGGGGAGGACGTACGGGAAATGGTTACAATGATTAATACCAAACATGCCTCAGCTCACCGAGATGATGATTTAAGACCTCTTAGTGTTTCACTCTACCCCCCCCCCCCCCACTCTATCACTCTTTTGGGGGTTTTTTTTGCACACATATACCTCCACTCTGTCTTTATGTCCCTTTTCCTTTTCAATAAATTTAACATTTCTTGGCATGCTCTGTGTCAGGATTAGAAAGGATGAATATATAATATGGCAAGTGATGTGTTTGCCTGCGGACGAAAAAATTGAAATGATCATATTTAAACCAAGCAAAGTTATAAAGCTCCTGCCCCCCCCCCCCCCCCCATGCGGTTAACATACTGTATCCACTTGTGTCATAGTACTGCTTCATGGCCTATTTTTATGCGTTCAATCATTCATCTTCCTCCGTTACTTCTAGTTGCCTTTACGCCTGTCGTAATCCCATCTGGTCACTAGTTTCCCATTGCAAATCTTATGACCCGCTGTGAAGTCATGCATGCTTTTAGTGCTGGTGGGGAGTTGAGAAAGCAGCCTGTAGGGAGCTGGGTGTACAATCATGGCCAATTACCAGGCGGGATAATGACTGCACCCAGGAGAGGTGGCTGTACGCTTTGGCTTTGGTTTGCCATAAATGAGGAGTGATCTGGGAAATCACATTGGACAGGACCGCGGCCACATGTGATACCTGTGCATGTTTTCTCATTCGGAGGAAGCTCTGAGAGACTTTGTCCTCTGCCTGTGAGGGGGCTACAGAGGGAGCCACTATCGGCACACAGGCGCCTCATGACACCAGCTTGTAAAAGTGTGTGTGAGAGACAGATGTGTGTTTCTGTTTGTTGTTGTGTGTGTGTGTGTGTGTGTGTGTGTGCAACGTCGACAAGGGATTAAAGATTAATTGTCCTCAGAGATAGTCTTAACTGCTTGTAACTTGAACTTTATAAAGTTCCCACTCGGCCTCAGAGAGGAAAACAGCGCTGTATGGTGAGGAGCAGAGGACAGGTCTCTCTTTTCTCTCTGTTCTTCAGAAGTGTGTGTTAGTAGTTTATTTTCCTTTTCCCGGAGTGCAGTGTCTCGAGAGGGTAAGAACGTCCATTGTTCTCACCTTTTGCTACAAAACCGGTTTGAAAAACATATCGTTTGACTTTTATCTTCTGTTTCTTTTTATATCACAGCCAAATGACTTTTATTTCATCTTTATTTCCCTTTTTTCTTGTTTCTCTTCTATTCTTCTTTTCCTTATCAGCATCTGTCTAAAATGATGTCCTGAATGTGTGTTAAAAAGCTGCAATCAGCAAGCGTTCAGTATTTTTGCTTTGTGACTTTAAGGTTAACTGATTATGCAGATACAATGGAAATGTATGCATTAAAAACACGTTTGTCTTATTTATCTTTATCTTCAAATCGCTTTGTAGTCTTTAAGAGTCCAAAAGAAAGAAAAGAGGAACCGCACATTCTAAATATATTATCACAATGAATTATCAGATGTGTTCAATTTCTGTCAGTGTACTAATCTTTAGCTCTTCCTCTGTGGTTGTCAGGTCAGTTGTTACAGCCGATAGCTGAAGGAGGAGACCTGAGAATGACAGAGACCATCCCCCCCAATTCGGCTAAGAAGCCACGCTGGACCTCCCTGGAGATCGGGCTCACCACCATCGTCTCTTTGCTCTTCATCGTCATTGTTGCCCTCATCATCCTGTTTGCCACACAGAAGACGGGTGAGTCAGACTTAGGATTCATGTTGACAATGAAAATGTCTGAAACATTTTACAAGAATCATGGTGATGAAAGTTTGGTAAAAATAACAAGCTTGATCTAAACGTGTTTTTCACGTGACCACAACAATAAAGGAACCTTTCAGAACTTTTGAAGTTTGACACCTTTTAAAACTGAGCTTGTGCACGGACCATCGTGTCTGTCTGAGTTCACGGACAGTGTTAAGCACCAAGCAGCACACGCTGAAGAGCAGCACTTTGTTCGGGCGGAGAGAAAACACTTGAGTTGTGTGCTTTTAAAACACAATGCAAAAGTACAACCACTGAGCCAGAAAGAAGAATTCCCAGTGCAGAGGTCCTTTGTGCTCGGTGGGATTTTCTTTTTTATACAACACTGAGTATCTCAAATGTCCGAGGGTTTCACATTTCAGACTTTTGTGTGAATTATCAAGAGTTGTGCAACAGACATTTCACTGTTAATATCATCAATTCACAATGTGAGAGCTGGATTGTTTGAAAGTGAAATTGAAAAGACAACCTACCTCTTCTCTTCCCCTCACCATGGGAAACCCTTGGAACCTGCTTCAGGCCAATGTCACAGTCTAAGTAATACATGAGTTTCCTAATCATTAATGTCCTGACTGCTGCGTTGCTTGCATTTTGTACTAAGATATCAAGCTTATTATACTTTAATACACGTGACAAATGCTCTGGGCTACATAGTATATTGAGGAGATAATCCCTAAGTCTAAGGGCGGCTGATATGGTATCAACACAGATATTAAGCTCAACTATGGACCTATTGATTAATTACTGACATATTCATTTCAATAATATTATATTTGTAAAATGTCAACCCAGAAGATATATTATCTGAGGGGAACTTCTGATAATATATCATCCATCCATCCATCCAGCCACTTATCCTTGAGACATGTAACTCTTTTATACTAAAATTAGTGCTATATGCTGTTTTTTGCACACTTAAGAAAACCCAGTTAAAAAGGCAATTGAATCCTTTCCCATTGCCAGTAGAAACGTTTGCCTCTCTGTTTTTTTTCCACTGGTAAAAAATGTTCAACGTCACAAACGCCCCAGAACTGAGAAGTTGTCTCACCTCGCTGTCTTGCCAAGTTAACGTGTGGCTCGTACCCATCACTGCTGATTGGACCCGCAGCTCAAAAAAAACTATCTTCACTGTTTTGACCAGGGAGTGAATGTCAATTTTATCCATTCACATTGCACACAAAAGTCAGATTATAAAGAGAACTTTAACCTGTCACACTCACATTCACTCCTATAAGGTCAATTTAGAGTCTCCAGTTAACCCTAACCCTATTCTGGTATGTCTTTGGGCTGTGGGAGGAAGCTGGAGTATCCGGAGAAATCTCTCAAAGACATAAGGAACCTTATAGCTGTGAAGTGACAGTGCTAATCACTGCACTACTGTGCCACCCAAGAAGAAAAACATTTCTTTTGAAGAGTGTAAATACACAATGACAGCAATAATGATAATACCCATACCACTACTACTATTACGAAAAACACTACTACTTTTGAGTGTAGAACAATCGTGAAATTCAGCAGGTCAAGAATGCAAAATCCTGACAGGTTTGATGATATATGAAACAGTCTGCAGAGGCATAAATGTGTGTGTGTGTGTGTGTGTTGGACTGTTATTATCTTTTCCAGTTGACAAATGTGTAATCTGCCATGTCAGGAAAATGGGCTAGTGCACCCTTGAGCACATCATGTGCATTCACACGAAACGCATTGAGCAGCGTATTTAAGGGTACAGCAGGTTTGTGGTGTGTCGGATTCAGATTCAACAGTTTGGCCTCTAAATTCCTCCTGACAGAGTGGGAGCAACACTTCCAAGTGGGGCTGACCTGTGTGAAGGATGACAGAGATGAAAAGAAATGAGGGAAAAACGGTTGAAGGGGAGGCAGAGGATGAACGTAATGAATGATGACAGCAAAAATTCCATTGATTGATTGATTTGTTTTGTATTTTCCCGTAGATGAAATCTGCACCACCGCCGACTGCACGCAGTCAGGTAAGCATTGTGCATTTTTTTGAATTTGTATAATCTATTTTCTGTCATCATCCTGGAGGCTTTGACTTTTCTCAGAGGACAGGATGTGAAAATTGAGACCGCTGCAGGGGCCCAGGTATTTCACACATACTTGGAGAAAATGGGGACTTTATGAGCGAATATGTTGCCCCAAACAGTCCTCATCAGCATGCACGTTAACCCCCGGGCCACCTTTGGACACATGTACAGGAGAAGTTACGACACTGTTAATGGGAATAAACATTCACAAGTATACACAGCTCAAGCAAATCCATCAGGATGTAGTGTGTAATGTAAAGTATTTCAACATAGGTGAGCTTTGTTGTGGAGCTTTTACAACTTAACTGTAAGTGTTCTGTGACCCGGTGACTGAAGAGTAATGAGCTGAGACATTTTTGTATCATGCAAACACATTTTTCGTTTAAAAATCCCCTGGACATGAAATTGATACAGAAAAGAGGCCAAACATTTAACCATAAACTTCTCATGCAAACAGATCCCAATCCCTCCCTAACTTTAAACATGGAACATTCCAATGTAATTCTTAATTTGCAGATGATTGTCATTGATAGAATCTGAAATCGACTTAAGTCAAATATTTAACTTCACCTCTAGTTTCCCTGAATAGGAGCCACTCGTTCCTGATACATTTATGTTGGACCAATGTCCCATTTCAGTCACTTTTGACAGACAGCCTTGTCACAAGAGATCGCTCACCTGCCTTCTTAGCAGGAAACACATTTCCATTTCTTCTCTTTTACTTCCTGCATATCTATTTCTGCATTATTGTAATTACTTGCCCGATAAATGTGTCGCTTTAGATTTTTATAAAATGTGGTTTTAAATGATTTAACATGTGATTTCTGTGATTATGAGAAGAGTGTGGAATATTTTCCCTCTGTTCTGTTAAGAATGGATCTTTTTAAAGGAATAGTTTTATAATAGTTTTGGGAGCTTTGCTTTCTTTCTGATAGTTATATGGGATTATGTCCTCTCTCATATCTATCCATCATTATAAGGCTTCATCCAGCAGCCAGTTAATTAGCTTATCTTAGAACAAAACCTGGACAAAAGGGGACACAACTAAAGATGCCTGGCTCTGCCCAGAGATAACGAAATCCACTGAGCAGCACCTCTTAAGCTCACAAATTGAAATGTACTCTCACGCTTAACTGATAACATTGTGGTTTCATGTCCCGGATGCTGGACTTAAGGTGCAGTGAGTCTGTAGGATAGTTGTCTGGGAACCTCAAGGACAGTCCTTGTCATCATTTGATAATCGAGCACATGGCGTCCCCTGACATCATGTGTCAGTTTTAAACTTTTGTTTTGTACAGAACAAAGTGTTTGGGATATAAAAATGCAGGATTAGTGCACAGTACAGATACAGTTGTCTGTGGATTTTGTTTTACCTTGGACAGAGCCAGGCTTGTTTTCTACAACTGTAACCTCCAGTTCCCAGTTTTATTCTGATCCAAGCTAATGGAAGCTGCTGGCTGTAGGCTTAAATTAAACATGTGCAAGTGGTCTTGAGCTTCTCGACCAACTCCTAGGAAGAATGCAAATGAACATATTGTATGCAGTGTACAGTACATGCTGATTACACCTTAACTGCAGTGGATTTCTTTTCAGTTTTGTGTTTCAAAGATGAAATATGGCCAATACAACACATCCCATTCTACAAGAGCTCCCTCACTCAACAGTTACACTAACAGACAGTATTCCACCTAATTTTCGCAGATCAGACCTTTAAAATGAAATAAATTATAAATGCACTCTGGATTTTCTCCACATCGTTTGAGAGCTCGTCTCCTCTCCGTCCGTGCAGCCTCCCGTCTCATTGAGAACATGGACGCCGCCGTGGACCCTTGTGACAACTTCTACCAGTACGCCTGCGGAGGCTGGCTCAAGAAGAACATCATCCCGGAGACCAGCTCGAGATACAGCACCTTCGACATCTTACGAGACGAGCTGGAGGTCATCCTCAAAGGTCAGACGCCTGTTACACACACATATGGACAGGCCATGACACAGACAGGCGGTGGGGGGGGGGGGGGGGGATTTCCGGAAAGATGTAGTGCCTGGTTTCAGTAGACTCATAAACCAGTGACTTACTTTGTTGTTGTTTTTTAAAGAGTTAAAAGCACATCAGAGCTGCTTTCTAGGAGAACTGAAAGCAGCTTGATTCAGTTGCTTTTGAATGTGACCTAAAGAGGCCTCTCCTTCAGGCGTAGTAGCTCTATAGATATCACAGATGTCATGGGAATTTGGCTTTAGGGCCGCCGACTATGTGAGCTGAGAGTTTGTCTACAGCGCTGGCACTATCTCTCTCTGTGTGTGTGTGTGTGTGTGTGTGTGAGTGGACATTGCGTTCAGGCTGTGCTCAAAGATAACAACACAAGGTGGTGAGAAACATTTGTGTGTGAGTGTGTGTCTCAGGTGTTTTGCCAACTTTCAGCAAGCATTACAGTCTTTTTAGTGTCCTCGTGGTTGTGGTTGATGAGGTTCAGATTACACTGCAAATGTGTACCCGTGGATATATGTGTGTGTGTGTGTGTGTGTGTGTGTGTGTGTGTGTGTGTTGTGCAAGGGTCCATGCCTCATGTTGTCTGTGAGAACACCAGTCGAGTCCTGAGCGCCGGGCGCTAAATCCTCAAGGAGCACAAACTCTCCATGGACAATCCGAAACCCTTCATCTGCCATAAATTCACACTTTATATGCCAGCCTCTTCCTCTGTAATAAAGACAGTACAGATTGGGCTGCAGGAGAAATAGAGTGATTCAGAGCGGATAGAGAGATTGATCCCCACTGGCAAAGGAAAACCCAAAGTGCAGCACAACTGCCTCCTGGACTTTTTTTAATTTGCAAAAGCATCGAGTGCTTTGTCCGTTTAATCTCGATGAAAAGAAAAACATGGAGTTTCTTGTCTCAGGGCGCCGTGTTGGTTCTTTTTGTTCTTTTGTTATCTGCTCTGGTGTTGGGCGATGATCACATGCAGATTCTTTTTTGTTATTTCAAAAGAATCCTGGATCCTGGGTGATCATGATTCGATTTTTCTGTTCAGGTTCAGGTCGAGGTTGCTTTAGATTTGGTCTGCAGTCTATGAAAGAGGCATCTTACAGACAGGACACGATAAAACATAATAAAGCATAACATTAAAACATAATAAATACCATGTTAGTTGCTAGAAAGAACAGGGAACCGCACATAAGTCTTTGGTTTTTTAAACCTTAGACTTTTCTATTTGGAAAACAATGGTCATTAAATCTGATTTATTTTTTACCTCTCACTATCCTCACTTTCCTCTTACTTCTCGATAAACACTTTCTACAGATCAATATAACAATCATTGGGATTTAGAGTTTGCTTTTCAGTATTCATTTTGTAGAATTTGTTTTAGAGGGTTTTTATCATTGTGAAAGTGCCTGTAATCTATAATATAATTCTAAGGTTCAGTGGATCTTCATTCATGTAATTATAAAAGCATTTTAATGAAACTTCTCTGTCCTATGTCTCTTATCTGATTTGCCTGAGGATTCACAAATGCGGCATAAACTATAGATAAACTGGAATATAAATTAACTGTAGGGATTGCATGAAAAATATATATCTTTTATTTAAATTTGAACTTTTTTCCCCCACATTGCTTAATAATAACACAAAGGCCGTCTGTTCCGCTCTGCTCTGTTCTCGCTCCCTTCTCCCATAAAAAAAATCACACACAGGGGGGAAAGAGGAAAATAAACATTGCTCAACTCTACGTACATGGCGTGTTTCTGTTTGAATGCGTGGCGTCATTTTACACTTTGCCGTGTTTTTACTGCAGTCGAATACATCGCAGGTCGTAACAGGATATTGAGGAAAAGATTCGCTTCTGTAACTGTGAGGACGTGTTGGCCAAAGCTTAAAGGTTGATGCAGGGTGGAATCATTGACTTAATTGCTGTAAATGCTTTGTTAAACCACAGGAGGGGACGGCGCAGCCACAGAGCTGGTCCTAGATCAGTGCGCTCATTCCTCCAGGCTGTCTGGCGGCAGTCGGAGCTGGAATGTCTCACACTGTACTGCATATGTTAAGGTTTTTCTTTGTGTGTGCGCATCTGTATATGAGGATATATTATATATTTAGGAGAGAAAACTAATATTGCACTTGATCTTCCAAACCAAGGCATTTGTGTAGTCTTGAGCACTGACAGTAGCAACAAAGACCCACTAGCTCTTGAGTTAAAATCTTATAATGACTGGGTCACGACACGGTGAAGGCCTCAGCGCTGCGTGGCCTCAACTGAGATGTGACCTCTACTCTGGTAGTGACATCAAACACGCGACCTCTGATCCTGCGGCTGTCTGCTGCCGCCTTCTTGGATACCACCGCCCGCTGATGGACGGATCCTTTTCCTGTCAACAGCTGCAGGGGCCTGGAAACACCTGGACACTGCGGCGCTCTAGGCTGCATGACAGCAATAAAAAAGGGTCTGCGTGTCTGCGTTCGTGTGGGAATATCTGTGCAGATTTGTGGTTGCTTGTAAATGCCTCGGATTGTTCTCCGCTGCTGTAAAAGGGCTGTAAAAAAAGCCAAGTTCCATAATGAGGAATCCAAACCCTAAATTGTGACCACAGCAGCGTGCACACAAGGGTTTGTACTAGCCCTTGCAAGTTTGTCTTCCACCACCTCCGCCCCTGTTCAGGTGTGGCATACTGTGCAGAAATCAGCCCAATTGACCGTGAGCTTTTAATCACTAACTAGTTTGCGTCAGGAAGAAGAGGAGTGCAACAGGTAGGAGGTGATGAAAGAAGGGATTCAATCTGTGAGTGATAGTAGGCGGGTGGTGAGATACGCAGGAGCCGAGGGTTTTTCTGAGGTGAAGTGAGGAGGAGCTCTGGAGGATGGTATATCGAGAGGAAAACGTTTGAGGATCGGTACAGGGAATGCGTAACAGCATGTGGTAGTCATCTCCAAGTCCTGTGTGTACACCCATCCGTGCCTGTGTACGTGAGTTTGACTTCTCGCACGCCTCCACGACGGGTCGAAATCTCACTTTCTGGATTCTTTTAGCCAGAGGCATGCAACACGCCGAGCAGCTTGTTTTTTCTTGTAGAAATTTTGGCATCACCAGGATTGCTGGGGCACGCCTGTGAGATAGCTGTGATGTCAGAGGCGTTTCCGATGTGAGATTTTTGTGGACGCTCAGGGACAAACGCCGCCAACGGGACTGAATGTCGGTGTTTTCCTGCGATAGAAATAATCGAAAACAGAACTCAAGTCAAACACAAATGACCACGAGAGGACTTTTGAAACAAATGGTTGTTCACATGACCTCCCTGATATCAGAATTCCCTTCAGAACCATTGCACAACACCCATTAATATTGTATTTCTCATAAACGTATCAAATACAGATATCCGATCGGAGTTTGGTGTCCAAGCAAAATTGTGTGAATATTAATGCTGCGATTCTTGCCCAACACAAATACAAATGAATACAAATGCTGAATTGAATATGTTTTTGTGAGCTACGATAAAGGGTTTTGCCTCCCCCCCTTGCTTCACAGCCCTCCTGCGACACAGCTCTGGGAACTTTGTTATACTGTGAGATTATCCAAGGGCCATTACTCTGACTGACAACATGGCACTGAGGGAATGACAGAGCTGGTTCAGGGGGTAGACGGCAGGGAAATAATAAGGAGCTCTTTAAAAATCAATGTTTTCTTACTTGTTTGGAGAATATTGCACATGTGCTGCCTGTACATTTAAAAAATATACAGTTGAGCTCTTCTCACCAACCACAGCGATATTTTATTGCCATACCTGTGAAGTGGGATGAGCCACCTGGGTCTGGAATTGTTTTTCCACACTGTAAATTCCTTCATTTTTCAAGTTTTCTTTTAAATATGATTCTCAGGTTTCTCACCATAGAAGCACTGGAGTCTCATAGACAACTTAATGATACAAGGGTTTAATTTATTGCAGTTATTTACGTTTCTCAGAAATGCAATAAATTGTGGTATTTGTCGGCTAGTTTGGTTTAGCAGATGGCTGTGAGATACCCATGGGCCTTTGCAGCCATCGCTCTGGAGAAGAAGAGCTGCGGAAAAGAGTTGTAGCAAAACTCCATGTCATAGTTTTACACCACAAAAGAGAATGATTTGAGACTCATCACCATCAAACTGCGTCAACTCATCTCAGTTTTTAATTCCGTTCTCAGCCTCTGCTCGTAAAATACACTAAATATAGACTTCAAAATGATAAAGTGGAAGCAAAACGCTGGAATAAAACGCTGCGATACTTCGTGGCATTAGAGGAAGTCGAGGATAAAATGTCACTGCGGAGAAACTCAATATTCAGATTGTGTGTCACGCTGAGAGGTTCGGTTTAAATTGACATGATGTCTCAAACAAACATCAGGTGGCACAAAATCCATTCTCAAATAAATCCAAACACACACACACATGGGGCGACAGGGAGCGAGAGAAGAGAGGGCGAGTGTGTGTCTGTGTGTGTGTGTGTGTGTGTGTGTGTGTGTGTGTGTGTGTGTGTGTGTGTGTGTGTGTGTGTGTGTGTGTGTGTGTGTGTGTGTGTGCATGTGAGAGAGAGTGAGCGAGGGGGTAAGCTTTTTGCTGTGGTTAAACATTAGCACCAGGCAGTCGGTAATCCAATCACACACACATGATCTGTGCCCTTTTGCAGGAAGCGCCCTGCAAAGTGTCCCTGTCGCAGGACTTCATTAAGATTAAATGAGCACATGAATAGTGCGCACATGGTAATGAGAAAATGGAGGGATTACAAAAATGAAAGGGAAGGAAAAGGCTGACGTGACATGCAGTCGTATAAAAGGAGTAAAACAAGTGGTAAAAAATAAAGAGAGAGAAATAACAGAGAAATCAGATTAATCTAAAAAGATAAGGATTGAATAATGAATTCAATTTAGAATAGTAGATTGAAGGACAGTAGAGTTGGTTTTCCAATAAATAATGCAATAAGAGACGAGGTGTATTCCAGACATGTTGATCTGACATGACATTACATGAAATAAGAGATTACAGAAAGGGATAAGCCTTGTCTGAAATGTGTGAACTGCTTTACCCCCTGTCTGTCACTAAGTCCACATAATACGAAGAATGGGAAGAAAAGAAAAAAAGGAAAAATCTAATTTTCAAAGCGACACGAGTGATGTGTGGACTTGGCAGAGTTTCCTGTCAGTTCGCTGCGTAATTGCAGATCCATCCGCTTCCTGGTATCGATCGTGAAGTTGCATTGAGACGTGCTGGTGTTTAAATGTTGATCCCGAATCTAAGATTTATTAGCGATAACTGTCTGACAGGCAGCACTGAAGCCACGGTTCAGATGTGTTATAGCTTGTCAAAATCAATAGTCATGAAAATATAATAACCCTTGAACAGGTTCCTTTTAATTGGTAATGATATTTATAGCGCATCATTTCTCTGACATCTGATTGTAACCCAACTGTTGTGCTTCAGCATGCTGGTTTAGACATGTTTGTCTTTATTTCTTGGTTTGTCTGCCAATCATAAAAAGCCTTATGAAAACGTCCCTTAATCCTATTTCTTCTTTTTCTTGGTATTCTTAAAAGACTGAGGGAGATTGAGCAATCGATTCAGTCACAGATACACTCATTGTACCGAAGCACATATTGTTTGCGCAGCTTGAATGTACTTGACTTGGCGGAAGTCAGCAAGAAGGGGCACATTGTTAAAAGCGAAGATATCTGATACTGATGATATATAAAACGATTTGAAAATTCTGAAACTCTAGAAATACCTTGGAAATACCTAAAATAATAATAAAAAACAAATACTCATACAATACTTTTCTTATTTCACAACTTCACTAGAATTCTGTGACAGCTCACATTTTAAACATACACTAATGGATTTATACACCTTCCACATACATGCAGATATGTGATTGAATATGGCCCTCGATTATTAAGCACAAATGCTTTTAGCATGTATAATTTATAAAGTTCAAGTCCATTTTTGCCTTTCTGCTGAATTACCATAAACAATACTAATTAGGACGTTAAGCATTTTCATACATTTTCCATGTGCAGGAAGTTTATTACAGGCACTTACTTCTTTTAAGAGTTTTACATCATTCATTATTCATGTTGTAGTTATTATAAAAACACTGGGACACATGTCCGAGGTCCTCTAAATAATAATCCGCTGGCTTTTGGAAAAAACACTCTTAACTAGTTTTTCAACAATGTTGAACCCAAATCAGATAAAATGATAAATCAAGAACAGTCAAGAGCTAGACTGGCACTCAGTAGAGCTCATACCTCCACTAAGGTCCAACAGTCCCAATCGAGCTGCGCCAAGTTGCACACTCTCATAAATATCGGTCTGCTAAAGTTTTCCATCAAGATCCATTCATTTTTCTCGGGGAAAACCACCATTCTATCGTGCAACGTTAAAGAGAGTGAAAAAAATATAAAAACTGGAATCCTGTTAACTCACAAACACACACAGATGAAAATATAACCTCCTTACAAATCGATAACAGTCGGGTATAAAAAGCCTCAAATAAATTATAAGGCATCTTACACCAAATGAAATATATGTTTGTGCTCTTTTGTTGTACAATATTGTTTTATTTGTCACGTTAGTGGGGCCGGTTAGTGTTGAGGCACAGAGCCAAGGCCTCATGGATGCCTGGGGATCACATTAGAGCCCTTCCAAATCTCTACCCTACTTAAACAACTGTGTGCTGTAAATCATGATAGCTGCAAACTAAGTTGCTGAAATGGCTCTGTCAGGATTTGAGACCCCAATCCTGAAGTGTAGATGCCCTTTGGAAAAAATGTCTTTAAAAATAGTCCTGTGCCTCCTGCTGGTGCAACAGCATGCCACTGACCTGCAGTCAACTTGATTTGAGTGAGTGAGAGGCAGGCCTGTGAGGTCTTTGTAGTTAATTAGTGCAAAGTGCAAAAGATCAGTGGGATAAAGATTCACATGACCTATTTAACTGTGTAAGATACAGTCATCCAGTCAACAATGGTAAATAGGCTCTGCTAAGGAAGTTCCCTCTGTGTCTGCTTGTTTGTTTAATAGCAGGATCACGTAAAATGTACTCATCCATTTACATTAAGTTTTGTAGAGGGGTAGCACATGGCCCAAGGTAGAACCCATTAAAGTTTGGTGCGGATCCAGATCAGGGGCCAGATCCAAGAATTGTCTTCACTGTCTCTAACTTTAAGATTAAGGTGTTTTTCAATATTCTCACTGATCTTTCAGATTCTTGATAAAAAAAATAAAAAAATCGGTATAATATATATGCGTATGTGCGATTTATAAATGCAGTTTCATGGGGTGTAGGCTTTATTCAGCCACTGTATGGCAACACAAAGAGTTAGAAACCTGGAACTACAGAGGTGTAGCTGAGAAACATAACGTAGCCTTAGCTATAAGACTTGTTTTTAATCTTATGGGGACTGTTGGGCCTTGACAGAGGTATTTACTCTATTCAGTTCCATTCTAGTTTGATTTACATTGACTGTGGTGGGTACACAGGTACACTGTCACATCAACACTGTCGGAGCAGCCCAGCAGTAAACAGAATTTGGGTTAGATGTCATGAGTTTCTAAAATTCCATCCATGCTGTGGTTACTGGGAAGTAAGGTAGATTAAATAAACTCTAACATGATACAACGGCTGATTGGTCTCGCATGCCGCTCTGAAGAAGACAATCCTTAACCACTCACAAGTGAGGAGACGCAGCTGTTTTAGTTTGGAAAACTACCCGAGGGAATATTTGGACAAGTGGCCTTGACTCATCAAAAATTGGATGGAGGATTTGAGGGCCCTTGGACGTCAATCAGGTCATTCCTCAAAACATTTCTTGGCGGCACATGTTTCAGTCAAGGTTGTGTCCGTACGGTTTTGATTATTTCTTTATTTGTTTTCGTCTCTTAAGGAAAGGTCAACTCGGGATAATGTTGCTTCATGTTCATTACATCCAGGTTTAAATATGTTAAAGTGATGTGTGTGCTGAATGATAATGGAAATAGTGTTTATGTCAGTAAGCAGTATAAGTAAAAAATGGGGGTTGTAACTAGCTCTCTATTAATCATAATAAAAACTGGAATTGAGCCTAAGTGAATATTTGTGCCAGATGTAGTGAAATTCAAGTTTTTTCTCTTGGTTTTATAACCTTCTTCGCTTTCTTTACTCTGTGTTTTCTTTTGGAACCTGTGGGCCACTTCGAATTGTGATATTTGACCGGCACAATTACTGTCAAAGGTCATATCTATGTTAACTCACATTACATTTATGTTCTTTAATTATTTCTCACTATCCAGTTGATAATGTAACGTAATTAACACTTGTTTTACCTATAGGTCAAAATCTATATTCGCTATATTCACAGAAAATGTTGTAGACATGAATTAAGTTGTGTACTAAGACATTATAGCTGCTACTTGGCACGTGCCAGAGGTATTTCAGTGAGAAATGGATCTTTGAGTCCAAGTGAACGCTTCTGCCAAATTTGAATCAACTCCTTCACTGAGTTCGTCCCAGCTCCGGCTGTCACCAGTATAGATGCATAGACATTATAAAATAATAATTTCAAATTGATATTGTAAGTCGAAGTAAAGCTTGAGATACATGTTGAGAAGTAACCTAAGTTCTAAAAATCAGCCATGACGATTTGAACATTTACATAAACTCTCCCTCACGTGTGGTGCTGCTGAAACCCAGCAGCAGATCCTGAAGGGATGGTCAAACTTTAAAACTATAATATACAACTTGGTGTCTTGAACCAGGGAGGTAAAAGTGTATTGTTGGTCCCATTCGCTTTCCCCTCAGGTTGCGGCAGGTTTACACCCCTACACATATAACTCATTTTGATTAGCTGTCCACCTACAACCACCATCTAGCCCGAGGACGCGTTAACTGGCATCCATATGCACACAACAGGTGTTGAAGAGGCTGTAAATGTAGGCAGTAAAACGAACGATGGCGTTCCCTCTTGTTTTCAAATGGTCTTTAAATGCACACCTCAAGCTCCGCTGCTCCTTGAGTTACTTCCACCTAGGACTTCCCTGCTCTGAGGTCAGCAACCTCAGCCTTGGCTACTGCTGAGCAGCCAATTTACAGCAGTAATTGTTTAAAACGTGAACTGCATATCCACTGATTTGTGTTTATATGACAGCGCTGACCTCTACAACAAACGACCCAAATAATCTCCATCACCCGATGGAATGATTAATTGCACCGCTGCTATAAATTGTTTGTTTAATTACACTTTTTAATCAGTCATTTGAAGCTAAGTTTGGCCGTGCACTGTGCCAGTGATTGTTTTAGTGTATCGGTGTGCTAGCTCTAATCAATGCAAATGCTGGAGTGCAATGTTATCAAAGTTGGACGTGAACCTGTTGCAGAATCGCCTGAGTAGTGAAAACCATGTTTGTTTATTAAGAGAAGATCAAAATTAAGTCTTTAGTTGTTTTCGGAAAATCTATAATCAGCATTTCATTCCGTCTAAATATTGTCCCTTTTTCATTGTATTAATTTTTCAGGCGGCTTCTAATGAAAAACACTGAATTAAGATGAACTGACATTTGTTTCCCATCAGCTTCATAGTATTTGTTTGTGTTTGTTTTGTTTCACAGTTTGAGACTCATTCCCTTTTAGATATATTCATATTACGTGTTTTCTTTCCTCCCCTTTGAATAATATCGCCGTTGTCTGTTTTGTCCCCGGTCTCTATGAATTGTTTTGGTTCAAAGACTTTATTTTTCCTGGTGCTGTGTGATAGAGCGACAGACGACACCCTTTAATTAAAACGATTAAACGCATCTGGACGACAGCTGGATCCCATTTGGAATACAGAACATTCTGCCTTATACCTGAGGATATTTACACCCTTCCTCTCTTTCTCCATCCCTCCTGTCCGAATTGACACATACACACTCATACCCCCCCCCCCCACACACACACATACCTTTATCATTATGTCTTTGTCTGTGTTCTCTCCCTCACGCCCGCCTTGTTTCTATTCTCTCTTTGTAGGTGTCCTTGAAAAAACAGTGGAAGGGGAAGCCACCGCTCTCGTCAAGGCTAAGACTCTTTACAAGTCCTGCACTAATGAGAGTGAGTCAGCAGCCATGAGATATAAAGACAGTTACCTTTAACTTCTGGTTTTCTGAAACGGGACATTTTGCTTTTGAACATAAAAGGTTTTATTATTTGCTTTATTTTATCGTCAAACTAAATGTATTATTAACCTGTTAGGGTTTAAAGTGTCAAGAGTAAAATGTAATATCGTAATGGCTTAATTAACTAGATTTACAGGATTATGGGATGCAAAGTATTTCTTCAAATGCATTAACGCTCAGGAGCTCCATCGGTAATGTGCTCAAATTTGTATAGATGCATTACAATAAATGACAAATACATATAACATTTATTTTTTTAATACTTTCTTTTAATTTGACTGGTATAATACAAATGTATCCATTGTTAAAAACAGAAGTTTACCTGTGTGTATTAATCTTTAAGGTTTGATTGAGCTCAGAGGAGGCAGCCCATTGCTCGACATGCTGCCTGATGTGTTTGATTGGCCCATAGCTGTGGACAACTGGGAAACCAACCATGGTAGGGTATTGTTTCCCACTGTCACACGCAACATATGTCATCCACAGGCGTTTCTTGCATTCTCACTCCTTCCTTCCCCCCCTGTTCTTCAGGTAAAACATGGAGGTTGGAAGACGTCATCGCCAAGCTGAACGAGAAATACGGAACTCAACTCTTGGTTAACTTTTTCGTCGGCACCGATGACAGGGACTCCAATTCCCACATCATTCATGTAGGTGTGCAAATGTAGCTAGAAATCCCTCATCTCTTTCTTTCTGTGTATCTCACTCTCGCATCGTATCCACGCAACTCATTCGGCTTATGTAAATAAATGGATCTTGTCCTCTGCTTTCCTAGTTCGACCAGCAGACAAGTCTCGGGCTCTTGTCCAGAGATTACTACACTTGTACGGGACCCTATGCAGAGGCAAGTTAACATATACACACGTCGCACACTTCTAATTTACGATAATGTAAATAGACCCATGTGCTCATTTGGACCAGTGCCACTGAGTCTGGGTTTCATGTCCCCTTGAGTTTGTTTGGGGGAAACCAGACGGCCACGAAATGATGAGGGCATTTGTTTAGTGCTCGAATTAATTGTCTGTTTATTCATGTGCCTACTCGCATTTGTGAGCATGCCTGTACACGCTGAATGAAACGAGGCCGTGAGTGATGATCAAAAATCAGTGAGACGAAACAGAAGAGATTTGATTGTGTCTGAATCCAGACCAGATGTGTGTGATTGGAGCAGACATCCCCTGCCCTGATTTTATTTGAAAGTTCACCACGGACTCTTGATTGATATGCAGAAAGCAGCACTTGACTGCACTCGGCAGTGTATGTGTGCGTATCTGTGCACAAGTGCAAGCCGTCACCTCCGGTTTTTTGGTCAGTGGCTATATTCAAACCAAATTCAAATTCCTTCCTGTTAAAATAAAGGCGTGATTCGAAGGTAATGAACCGAGTTTGTATTTGGCAGGCATGTCGGGCCTATGAGCAGTTCATGATTGACCTGGCGAAGCTGATCCGCACCGACCGGCATCTCGCCATCAACGAAACCAGCATCAGAGAGGAGGTGAAGCGGGTTATGGACCTGGAGAGAGACATTGCGAACGTGAGTGTGCAGTTTTGCGTTCAAACTTTGCCTAACTAGCCTCCCCTGCGTCTGACAAAGAGCGATCTTTTGTTCTCTGAGAAACTGATGGAAGGTGACCTTGTTTTCCCGCAGCACTGCATACCTTATTTTCTATCTCAGCTTCACACAACAGCAGGAATTTGTGAGCAAACCACATGTGACAGTATGACCTTCCGCTCCTACTTTGTAGCTCAAAGCAGTGTGTTCTCTGCGTGTATGTGGCGGCACTCTGGAGCAGCCGCTGTGTAAAACAAGCTGTTAACTAGCCTGATCCCTACACAACAACAGGTTACCGCGGTCTACATTTGCCATCCTGCGCCGCTCTGTTCTGCTGACTGCCATTCTCCACTTCCTCACCTCTCCGCTGCTGGCTTTTACAAGGCAGTTATAGTGTTGGAGCTCTGACATTTAAAGACCTGAAGCATCCTGAGACCCTAAATATGTTTTCTACTGCTGGACCTGCAATGCATGTTCACACATGTGTCAGGAAACAGAAAGGGTGGTGTGTGGTGACAACAGTCTTGATTTTCAACCTCTCTGTATTGCCCTCTCGAAGTCTACTGATACTCCAGAGGACCGGAACAACCCAGTGTTGCTGTACAACAAGATGAACCTGGGCGATCTCAATGCCAACTTCACCCTTGAGGTTGATTCACAGGTTAAGATAAACTCTTTCTCCGTCAGAACTTCTTGTTTCTTTTCCCCTTCCTTCCTCTTCATAATATTTTTTTTCCCGTCTCGTTCTTTGTGCTTTCGGACTCATCCTGAAGGTATTTGACTGGAGTTACTTCACGGCTAAGCTAATGGATACGGTCAACATCAGCGTTCCTGATACCGAGAAGGTCATAAACTACTCACCAAACTATTACAGAAGACTCAACCATGTCTTGGCCAAATATAACAAGAGGTGTGTGTGTGTTTTTGTACGAGTTCTTGATTGTGTTTGTGTATGATGTGAGGCTGTTAGTGGGGGGAACTCAAAGCATGCAATGTAAACAGCAGTTGCTATTATACCATGTGACTAAGAGACTTTCTTTCCTTTCCTTACAGGGATCTTCAGAACTACATGGTGTGGCGTTTCTCTATGAACATGGTGGTGGGCCTGAGCAGAAGTTACAGGGACACAAGGAAAGCCTTCCGCAAGGTACACCACCAGGATGCATGTATTGTTTTTAGAACCTACTTCAAATGAAACACAACCCAGTACCGAATTGGTTTCAGTCATTCTGTCGAGGCTTTGGTCATATGGACGTGAGAGGGGTGGTTGGGAAAACAATGGAAGCTCGCAGGAATTTTCACATAACAGCGAGAAGATTTGAGGAAGTTCTTCTTCTTGTGTGGAGTTTGCATGATCTCATCTCCCCATGTCTACGTGGGTTTTCTCTGGGTAATACGTCCTCCCACAGTTTGAAAGCATGTGGATTGGGGTTGGTTTACCTGGAGACTCTAAATTGATTATAGGCGTGAATATGCATGTGAATGATTATCTCTGTATGCTGGCGACCTGTCCAGGCTGTACCCCGCCTCTCGCCCAATGTCAGCTGGGATCGGTTCCAGCTCCCCTCTCGACCCTCAAAGGATAAGCAGTATAGATTGATGGATGGATTTTAGATGTGGTTATCAGAAAGTTGTGACCAAGGTACAGAGTGAGACATTTACAAAGTCTATACAGCCATGCAAGTGGCTCTGTGTGGCTTTACCTGAGCTCAATGCAAAAGTTGACACATCAAACTTTTGCTAACTAGTCAACTAACTCTCCCTCGGCTAATTCCCAATCTCACCATGACAGACAATCAATAACCTCCGTGGTGGAGGTAACAATGTCAACTTCATCATATTGGAGGTGTCAAGGTATCACTAAAATGTGTAGGATTCACCCTCTGGGGACTATGAATGTCTGCAATTAAGTCCACGGCAATCCATCCAATAGTTGGGATATTCTTCTTCCGTATTTTTAATGCATAATGAAGGTGCAAATGCTAAGAATTGCCACGAGCCTCTTTAAACAATGTGCTGAGCAGTCCATCCTGCATCTCTAATTGATCTGTGCCTCGTTACTTTCCCTGCAGGCTCTGTCTGGCACGACGTCAGAGGCAGCCGTGTGGCGACAGTGTGCACTTTACGTCAACAACAACATGGACAACGCTGTCGGACGACTTTATGTGCAGGAGGCTTTCTCAGAAAAGAGCAAAGAACTGGTCAGTAGATGTCGGATTATTCTTCAAAATATCAAATATGATGAAATTTAATGTTGCGTTGAAAGCGGTTGACATTATCGTCAAGGGGAATTCCTTCATTGGGGAGAATACATTCTGTAAAAAACATAAAACATGAATCTTATTATACATGTTTTTGTATTGAAAGGGGACCTGGTACTGAGAATGAATCTGCAGGGAAGGAGTTTTCACAAAATCAGTGTAACAGTGTTTATGAATTCAGTTATTCAGACATTCAGTTTGAGAACATGTGTTTCAGGCACATCCCACTGGGTTTTATTTATGTCTCTTACTCACCTATGTTTGTATCACCCTTGTGTTTTGTGTCTCCACCACAGTAATGTATTTATTTTTGCTTGCACCCATTGAAAGCAGCTGAACAAGGTATCCGAGTTGTCATGCCCACACCACCCACACTCATTGCTGTGCGTGTGTGTGTGCGTGTGCTTTGGCACATGGCCACGTGCACACCAGTCAGATTGTGTGTGTGAGAATGTGTCCATCAGTCATAACGGACGAGCGTTTCACACACTGTAAATCTCAGTCATTTCCTGCACCTTTGCCCAGTCCTGCGTGTGGATCTCACTTTGCACCCGGCGCAAATGTGTTGGTGTGAGTGTTTGACTTTGTGAAAAACAACACACAACTCTTTTGATCCTGCAAGAAGATATATGAACACTCCTCTCCCCAAATACATGGCCGTTAAAGGGATAGTTCACCCAGAAATGAAAATTCACTCATTATCTACTCACCCCTAGCTGATTAGTGTCCTCTCTTTCAGACGCGATGAAACAGACAAAACATAACATGCCTCCATACCTTTCGTGTGGTGTCATCCAAGTGTCCGGAAGCCCCGACATTATATTTGTCTCGAAACAAGGTCATTTACACCAAGTTTTAAGTCTAAAAGTCCAGCAGAAGTGGCTAAGCTAGCGGACGTTAGCATTTCCGACGGTCCCTGGATGCTCCTCGTCGGAAGATATCAGCAGACATTTATACTAAAAACATGGTGTAAATGACCTTCTTCCTCATACTTCTTCCGCTCTAGACTTTAGAGGCAATATTGGACCATTTGCATGACATTTAAAGGAAAAATATGAGAACTGGTTACTTTACCTATACAGATTTCAAACACATACAATTGATTAGTTTATAAAGTATGGTGTCTCTCTTTGGATCTACCTGTTATTTATGGATTTATTTAATTTATGAAAAGGGAACAGCACAAACATAACTGACACGGCAATTTACCAAATTAAGGTTTCAAGCTGATTTACATGTATAGTCCCTTGCAGTTCACAAGCTGTTTATGTGCATTTAATGATAATAAACAGACTTTCGAGGAGGTGGGTATTTATTCATCGTTACATACAGTGCAGAGGAAAGGCTCTATCTGATGTACTGTTTTAAAATGACTGAAAATAATCCAGTCACTGATTTGATATGAACATTACTTTGTTTAGTGTTTGGAGACTGAGTAAATTAAATCAAATTGAATAGCAGTGGATCAATGCTCATCATAATACTATTATGATGCATGCGTATTTAGTAGCCCCTGCATTCAACGATTGTATTATGGGATTACATAAACAGACCAGCTGCAACACACGCACACACACACACACACACACACACACACACACGCACACACACACACACACACACACACACACACACACACACACACACACACACACACACACACAAATACATACACACAAGCTGGAAGCTAAAAGGTTTTCAGGAAGACCCTCATCATTATGTCCCTTGTTTATGGTTTGTGTTGTCCGAGTGGTCGTGCAGTGTGTTATTGAGGGGTCTGCTGATGTGATAAGACACTGGAATGCCTCCGTCAGCTCACTGTGGTCTCAGTGAGCTGCTTTGAGGAATCTGGTTGGTTGACCTCCACTGTCACTGCAATTGTTTTAATTTCCCCCTCTCCTCTTTTGCCTTCATTCTTTTAAAGGTTCACAAACTTTATTCTGGAATTATTCTAAATCTGATTATGTTTATGGACGTAAAATAGTGTTCCTTTTATGTGATTACATATTCTTGATAGCATATCAGTGACATGAATACAATCACTTTAATACCCAAGGTCGTCGCCCTCCAGACAGAGGGAGTGGAACATAGAGTCCATCATGCGTTTATGTGTGACTGAGTAAACATGATGCCTAATTCAGGGAATTGTATTTTTATGACTTTGTTGCACAGTATGTTGCAAGACTGTTTTTGTGTGTTTTTCACTGGATCCTCTCCGCAGACCTTATGAAAAAAGAAGATAAAAAAAAAAAACTCCCACACAATGGACAATTTGTACTGACTGACAGTTTGAGGCTTTGTGTTCTTTCTACACTATTTGTTGCTATACATTAGTGACATGTTTCTGATTGTTCTCTCTCTCTCTTTGTGTGTGTGTCTGTGTGTGTGTGGGGGGGGGGGGGGGGGAAATCAGATGGAAGAGATGATCAAAGACATTCGGGAAGTGTTCATCAGTAACCTTGATGACCTGACCTGGATGGATGCAGAGACTAAGAAAGCAGCGGAGGAGAAGGTATTCGTTATAATTATCCGTCTGATGTTATTGTGGTGCCTCACGTTGTGTTCTGTAGGATTTGTGTGCGACTGAGGGGTTTGTTTATCAAATCTTCTCTTCCTCTGTCTGTAGGCCCGAGCCATCCGGGAACGGATCGGCTACTCCGACAACATCATGGATGACAAATACCTGAACAATGAGTACAAAGATGTGTGTGTCTTAAAAAAATGCAATTATGTTTTTTTCCGCTAAATTAATGTAAGAGAACACAATGTGCATTCATTGTGGCCACATATCGGTTCTGTTCTGTGAAAAACATCTCAGCGCATTCTTGGCTCTCATGAGGCTTGCTGCTGAATATATGACCGGGTGTTGATAGCTCTCACCGCAGCTAATCCTCCTGCTTCTCTGGCTCTGTGTTGGTGTTAGCTGAGCTACAACGCAGAGGAGTACTTTGAAAACATCCTACAGAACCTGGAGTATGTGCAGAAGAAACGCCTGCGGAAACTCCGAGTCAAAGTCAACAAAGAGGAGTAAGATCCCGGGGGGGGGGGGGCATGTAATTACACTGATGCTCAACAAAGAGGCCTTTTTTTTTTTTCAGATGTGCTGTAATGTAAAGCTACGATGTGAACCATTTAATACACTTATAATAAATCACTTATCTACTAATGGTATTTGTGGTGTGAAACACAAGCTTGCATGTAGCATAGTGCATTCACACTCTCCCACACAGACTCCTACTCACATGTACAGTTCATCCTTTCCACTGAGCACAGCAGGAATGCTAATATTAGCCTGGTTATTATTAACCACTTGTTAATTTTAATACCTGTCATCAAATTTTCATGCCACTCTTCACACATCTGAACTGCTCTTCAGGTGGGTCACCGGAGCTGCAGTCGTCAACGCCTTCTACTCATCCAGCAAAAACCAAATAGGTACATTCACACGTGCACAAAGGTTTGCAAACATTCATACGTGCAGTTATTTTAAAAGATAAACAACTTCAAGTGTTTCTGTTCTTTCCCCTGGTGTCAGTGTTCCCCGCAGGTATCCTCCAGCCACCTTTCTTCAGCAAAGGCCAGGCCAAATCTCTCAACTACGGCGGCATCGGCATGGTAATCGGTCATGAGATCACACATGGCTTTGATGACAATGGTACGATTTTCCACATTGTTGCTCTCGCTTCCGCCTGGAGGCAGTTTTGCCTGATTACTTTGGATAATTTCTCTTTCTGTAACTGGCACCATTTCAGGAAAAAAGCAAGAGGGGATAAAAAGTTTTGACATGCCATTTCTGTGTTCCGCCTCAGATTGTTTTGCACTGCTCTCATTTTGAAGTTATTATGTTCAATTTTTAAGATGTCAGAGTTCTTTTATACTGATATCCACAACTGCAAGCCGCCCAGAAACACACAATGTAAATTAATGAAATGGAATGGAAACATGGAATTTACATCGCATGCAGCTTTTGAGTTCTGTCTCAGAGAACAAGATAAAAGCTTTTTGGGGCATTTGAAATACATCACAACAGTTTTTTTTGTTGATCAAATCCAAGCAGCTGAATCTCCGTGCATCTGGCCTCTTTTTTTTTTAGGCCGTAACTATGATAAGGACGGTGACCTGAAGGACTGGTGGACACCAGACTCCACTCAGAGGTTCCTGGAGCTGTCAAAGTGCATTGTCGATCAGTACGGCAACTTCACTTGGGACCTGGCCAACGGACTTAATGTACGTCTTGGTAAACTCTGCTTCTCTCTGCTTCATTTTATCAAATTTTGTGTTTCAACCTTGCTTTTGTCTTATTTTATGTCCTTTTACCTTTGCCAGTGTATCCAACTGGCAAAATATTGTGCTTCCCCCAGTTCTGCAGCCTTGTCTCGGCTTCAAGTGTCTTTAATATTTTGTGTTGACATATCAATCCCTCTCCCTGTCTTTGCCTCTTCTCCTCTGTCCTCTTGCTTTGAACAATGCTTCTTTTATTCAACGGAGAAATGATTTCTTGATTCCAAAGAGCATTATTTGTGATTTGCTGGAATATATAGAACCAAAAAAAATGACAGTCTGTCCTTTCTTCTTGCCAATCTTTGTCATCTCTCTCCTTCTGCCGCCTCTCTAGTTAAATGGTAACAACACCCTCGGGGAGAACATCGCTGACAATGGAGGGATACGTCAGGCGTATCAGGTAATGAGCCTGAAAACAAAGAAGGAAACTTGGTTTAAGAACGCTGGTTTACAGATGAGGTGGTGGTGGTTTGGTCTGGGGTTTGTTATTGTCATCAGTTTGCTAACATGAATAGAGGAGTCATTTCTCCACGTCACAGACTGGATCATTAGCTGCTGTAGAAGAACATGGTGTTGCCACTAATTAAATCAGTTTTGACCAGAGGTGAACAGCAAAAGGACCTTCACAGATTCTTATGTGATGCAAGATGACAAACATGTTCATTTTGAAACAAGCATTCTGTCATACAAGTATTTCTGCGCAATGCATTTATATAGTCAATTCTGTGGTTCTTTTGCAGGCAATCAGTGATTTGATTTTCTTACAATGCGTGAATTAGCATTTAGATGCACATTTAAATGCTGAAAATACATTTTACATAAACTGCAGCGGCAAATTTCATTCATGGCAAATAATTCACAGTTGAACAGATTATTTCAAAAACAACACAGATGTATATTATGTAGACACGACACAGGTACAGCTCAACAATCTCCAAACTGCATAACAATCTTTACCCATGTTCTACGAGAGGTTTAAAGGCAGTGTCCCGCAGAAATGTGTCATTTTCATAAATGGAATAATAACCAATACTGAAAAAAATGGCTATTTATATACAAACTGGTCAGGGGCAGGTTCAGGACCTCTGCTGTTGATCCTTTTTTTCAAATCTGTCAAAGGTCAAGCTCACACGTGTGTATAAAAGCAAGTGGTCCAAATTTCACAAAATTAGATGATTATGCTTTGGAGACAAGCCTCCGCATTTCTGCTCTTGGATTTTTCATATATCGATTGAGCTGCTTCCCTTCGCTGAGCACAAAGGGATAAGAACATGTGTATCTCTGCTTGTTCCTATTTACACTTGTTCTTCTACTGCATCGATATTAATAGCTACAACACACATTATGCTCATCAGGAATTTTATAATGTTTTTTTAGCCTACAACCCTCTTATAATTGTCAAGCTAAAATAATTGTATTATGTTGTCAATCAATAACATCCATCTGTGCTTAAAATGTTTAAATATTTGATTCTTATACTTTTGAATAATGTAGCACATATTAAATATTTAACACATCATGTACGATGAAGCATCTCTCTGAATTTTTTATCTAAAATGCTGGGTTTATTGTTCTAAATTTACAGCTGAATAGTCAGAAATGGTTTTTGGAGATTTATAAAGTATGGAAGCAAGTTGAAATGATTTTTTTCTTTTTTTTTTCATAAAAAAATAAAAAGGTCATATTGAATAATTTAATCTGTCTTGTGTCAAAAACAATAGGCCTACAAGAACTATGTGAGTGAGCACGGAGAGGAGCCAACACTGCCTGGCATTGACCTTTCCCACGATCAACTCTTCTTCTTAAACTTTGCTCAGGTAACAGATGGATGGATTCTTAGATCATGGATTGTAAAATGGAGGGATGGAATATTTAGTGATAAGATGGATGATGGTTGGATGGAATAAAAGACCAGTTGCATGGATGTTCTATGGACATGAATGGATGGATACTGGTAAAACTGACCCCTGTTACAAAGGGTGGATGAATTGATGGATGGATGGATGGATGGATGGATGGATGGATGGATGGATGAATTGATGGATGGATGGATGGATGGATGGATGGATGGATAGATAAATTAATGTAAGGATGGATCTTAATCACAATTTTTTTCAGGTGTGGTGTGGAACACACAGACCAGAACAGGCTGTTAATTCCATCAAAGTCGATGTACACAGTCCGGGGAAATTCAGGTAAATCCAAACCAAGTCATATGCTTGGGTCAAAGGGCAGGAAGTCCATTACAGTGGTATTAACATTTTAAAAACTTGGGAAAACAGTGTGTCATGTAAATCCTCTCATGTGTCACAGGGTACTGGGCTCCCTTCAGAACTTCCCTGAATTTTCCAAAGCATTCAGCTGCAACAAGAGCAGCCAAATGGTACCTGACAACATCTGCCGTGTGTGGTGATCCACAGACCTCTGGGACGGGCACTGTTCTCACATGGGGTCTTCCCCATCCGCCCGACAGTACCTCTCCCCTCTGACTGCTGGAGCACTCGTGTGTGGGGCTACAGGGAAGTGACAGCTCCCCTTGGCTCTTTACTGGATGGACCAGGGCTGGTGGACTGACACTGCAGAATGCACTTCCTCCAAGGAGAGCAGCGGACTGAACCCTCACGGAGAACCGTCTCTCCGACTCTGATACTGTAGTTCATTCAATCAGCCTAATTACTCTGCTTCTCACTGGATACACTCACTCCTTGTGTTATTACTTTTCTCTCTCCATTTTCATCTGGTTTTACTTATCATTTTTGAGTCTGACAATGTGGATACGATTGTGTGTGTGTGTGTGTGTGAGCGTGTGAGAGAGTGTGTGTTTCAGTCAAAATACTGTGCAAGTGGTTGGCAGGAGAGGGGCAGACAGACAAATGTGCTCAATCCCACTGGCATATGAATACGCTGCACACCCACTCACACTCATACACATGTAACAGGGCTGAACCACTGTACTGTATGTGGGCCTGAGCTGTTTGCCTTTCAACAAACCTCAGCTGGTTTCAGCCTCCATCTACACACACTGACACACAATGTACTCGTATTGTACTCTTTGTTAATACATTGAACTAGATAAGGTAAATTATTACAGAAAATCTGAATTTATTTTGATGAATAAACAGATAAGTAGTTAAGCGTGATCACGTATTACACAATAATATAATGATATATATGAACATACATTTAATGATAATGACTGCTGTTCATTTGCAGTACGTCAAATACACCAAAATAATTTTTTTTGCCTTTAAGATGACAACTGATTACGAATCATTGAGCTGACAATCGACAGACTTCAGACCTTTTTTATATGTTCAGTGAGCCTCCTTTGTGTTTCTGTATGAATGTATGTATCTATGTATTTTACAGTATTTACAATTCATAATGATTGCTGCCTATTGTTTGTTAAGCAAATTGCTTTGCCTTACATGGTCTGTGTGAGAGTGTCTTTGTATCCGCAGGAGAACAACAGGCGAGAAATGTATCATTAAAAGAAAGGGTTTGTGGTTTTCACAAATACGCTTTCGAAGAGAAGACCTGTATCATGTTGTCCGTATGCTACGGCTAGCAGCCGGTTACCTTAGCTTAGCATGAAGACTGAAAACCTCCAACCTGGCTGTGTTATGCCTCTAAAGCTCATTAAGTAACACCTCAAATCCTGTTTGTTTCATCAGTACAAATCAAAGTGTAAAAACACATCCATGGAATCTCCGCTGGGTCCCTGGCAACCCGAGAGTGATGACAATGCTGCAAGATTTTGCACCTTTTCACTTAAATCTACGTCTGGATTAAACAAACAAATGTGCTAATTTGTGAGTTTTAAATATTGCTTTCCTTTTTACCTTTGGACAGACCCAGGCTATCTGTTAACCATGTTTCCAGTCTTTATGCTAAGCGAATGTAACCCTCTCCTGGCTGTGGCTTTTCAAAAGAACATCTGCAAGTAATGTCTGCTGCTCACTAGAGATCTTTAAAATCTCAAGTGACTAAAGAAATTACAGATGCTAAATCTTTTATGTCTTTTAATTGCTGGACCACACACATACTTGGCAAATTCTAAGTGGTAATTTCAGAGACTTAAGAACCCACAGAATCTTGCATGATTGAACATGACTTCAGGATAAAAACATAGTTGGAGGCGGACTGCTGGCATTCCACAAGTTTGTTGTGTGTGTTTCGGTTCTAAACAAGTATGCCACCTCCAGTTGGTGACCCTTCCCAGTCAGCTCGCTCTTACTGGTTATTGCAGGTTTCTGCTAACTCGCCCAATCCTTTCATTCAACACGAGTCTTACCCATTTTGAATCAGGGAGGCTCCGATTCAGTCAGTCTGTGAATCGTTCACACTACAGGATCGTTTGGTCAGATCAGCTCAGTCTCAAATCCCCTGCAATCATCAGGGGAGCTGAACTGGAATCCAAACCCGACAGGTTATCATCTGTGCAGCAGGCATTAGTGAACTTTTCCTTTCAGAAATGTGTCGTTATCTCTGAGTTTGATCTTGGTTTGAATCACATGAAGTGCACAGTCGCCATCTTTTTGTTCTATGATTCTTTCACGCACTGATGGAAAAATGGAATCGACACAGGACAATATGATTAAGGTTTTTTGAAGGGATGGTCTTATTGCATCTATTTTAAACTTGCCAGAACATTTGCTGGAAATTACGGAACTTTTGAAAAGTGCATGCATTTTTCTGAATGCAGATGGTTATATGAAGTCAATGGAGTCCAATATGGCTTTATTTTCTACGCTGAAATGCATCTGAGGCTGTGATACAAGGTGTGGAAATGTTTGCCTATTGCCTTTTTATATAGAGATTAGTGCAATGAATGATGTGCCCTGCTCATGTAGATGACTTCTTCAGATCATACACCCACACTCTCCACGTTCAGCCTTTATACAGTACATTGTTATTTTACCCCATGTTTTGTTCTCATCTTTGTTATTGGAAGCTTTGTGCCGCTCTCTCACTGTTCACCCCTCAGACTTTCTTTCTTTCTGCCTCTCTCTCTCTCTCTCTCTCTCTCTCTCTCACCCCACCTGTAGAAAGACAGATATACCTCAGTTGCCTGTATTTAGATACTTTATAATAATAACTGATAATCATCTTGAGGAGCATTTTTGTTTTTCTTTCAAAATAAATCTTTAAATAACACATTTGAGTCTGCGGACGAGTCGTCCTGCAAGGTCTGTGTGTGTGGTTGTGTTCGTATTCATCATCTTAAATCTGATGTTACAGGCAGGCAGCCTCAAAAAGGGACACATCCTTTAATGTTGGACGTAAATTGTGCACTGCGAAACAATGTGAGCATACTAAATATCTTGCCGGTGCTGACTTGACTTGATTATTTCCCCGGAGACTTAAACATATAGAGATTTTATTGTAATGCACACTGTGCTGTTCTTAAAATATGGTTCAACTACCGAGACATTCCTACGTTATGATTCACTCATTATACATCATTAGTTACCTGAGGGAGAATATTTCGAATGCAGGGGTTTCATTTAATTTTGTAATTTCCGTAGAGACGGGGAAAAACGTTTAAATGCAGCAGTTCACCAAACTCTTTCCCAGCTGATTTGACCTGTAAGCATTGGGGGGAATACGGGCTAATGTGTGAAGTTGGTCAAAGGCCGACGCAAACAAATTAATGTGAAACATCTTTATGGCTGTTCCCGAGCTTCCTACTGGTAAATATACCCCATGCTGCAATGAACCAGCAAACACTTTTCCTGGCACGGGGATGATTGGATCTGCAGATGCAAAACAGTCGGCAATGCACAGGGAATAAGGGGAATGAATAAATCTTTAGGAGGTTCGGAGGTAAAAGAGGTGAAGATAATTACAACACTCAGGACAGGTATAGAACAGGGGCGCCAAGTAGGAGCAACAGAACAACTCTGAAGCCAAGAGTCAAAAATGCCTTGAGGAATGGGGGAGCGGAGCAGGGGCAAGAGCCGACACACACTTGTGCAAATATACACAGACGTAAATTTGGGAAGTTCACAACCTTTGTTTTATTTATTTCTTAACTTTTAGAATGGGTTACCGCAATATAAACTTCAACCTATTAGTGGTTTATGGTGCATTATTTCAATAAACAATTCTAATGTGAATGCCCCCCCCCCCCTTCTGATTGGTGGAGCGGATCGACAGCTTTTTTATGGGATTTGCTCCACATTCCACAAAACGTCAGCAGAACTTGTGGCTATACCGGTGTCAGGATAGGTGGGCCTTCAAAAAAATCAATACAAGACCGCACTTCTTAAGCCTTTTCCAGATGTTAATTTGGTGCTTAAATTCAATTTAACTTGAAGTGATTGTGTTTTAACACATTTACACGTCTCTGAGGCTCATTCAAGTATCGTTTTCAGCTTAAAACCTGTCGAAGTTGCTTATTTGCTGCCTGGCTTTCCCCCTTGTTGCTCTCACTGGCTGGTAGCACTTTGGTAGATAAATGAAAAGTCACACCACCCACTTTCTCTCTCACCCTCCCTGTCATTAGCGGTTTAGCTAACTAACATCACAGCTAACATTACAACACCTCAGCATGTTCCCGGGAAAGTGTTCTGCACTTTGAACACTACAGTCTGCTGATGTTTTACCCTGAGGAAACACAGAGCACGTGGGATGTTGTTACGAACATGAAATGAGACTTATATCTTTCTGTGGAATAAGCATAATTAAAACGTATGCCCTTAAAACCTTTCACCATAGGACCATTTCTAGAAAGTCACCCATGCTGGAACTTTTGTTTTTGCTCTTGTTACAAATTTGTTCCCCCCTCATGTTGCCCTCTGGTCATAAAACGACTCAGCTTTCCTTCATGTGTCCTTTGGGCGACCCTAGCAGTCGGGGGTGGGGGGCATGCAGCCCCAGGAATGCCTGTGTGTGTGTATGTGTATGGTGTCTGAGGTGTTAGACATTGTACACTCACACCAAATGCACACCCTGTGCATAGGCACATATGTGTGCAAATTATAGGATCATATGTGAGAAAGTGTTTGAGATAATTACTGTATGTCATGCAGTTTCACACTTGACTTTAAAGGAGCTTTTATTGTGAAGTGGATTATCACTGTTCCTATTGTGAAAAGTCACTAATAAATCGGGATATGAAAAGGTTTGAATTTGTTTTAAATGTTTTAATGGTCTTGATTTTAATACAAAAACTCATGTACTTGCATATGGAAAATATAATGTAATGTAAAATAGCGACATCCTGTGGATGTTCAACATAATCATATGATAATATGATTCAATAATGTTTCAAATAGCAAATACAAATTTAGCTGTTCTCACTTCCTCTTCACAGTTCAATATGTGTTGGCTTGTAGATTTGGCTACTGACAGCTTCCTTATTATGACTTATTACTATTTGATCACACAATAACTCTGTCTCTCTCTTTTCCCACAAAAGGTGGAGAAACTGTTTACGGTTAAATTAACAATCGATCCTCATTTTGCCGCAGAAAGGTGAGAGATCAAAATCAATACCTTTACATCTTAGTGCACTCGGTGACACTGTCGACCGTGCATTTCTAATGAACTACCTCGAATTTGACTCTGGCATGAAGGTCACAGCATTGAATTGGTTCAGGTGATATAACACATTTTCTGTCACAATGGGAAATGCCACTTCTATTTTTGATGTGCAGTTCTCCCTGGGCTTCTCTTTGTTACAGCCTTCATTTGGTTTTCCATTTGGATGATCCCATGAGGCCAATTAATCCGCAGTAGTTTAGTATTTTCTTGCATTTTAGTAAACATAAGTTATCCGGATAAACTAGACTCAAAGTAACTTATACTGGTATAAACCTCCAGGTGTTTGCAAGAATTTTATCATCTGACAAATGTTATTTGAACCTGTTTTCAATGCTCTTCCACTAAGCAAGCAGCAGTACAATTTCACTAGTAGACACAGAGCGTTAATGTATCGCACCTGGCAAACTGCATTACACAGCACCATGTGGTGGGCTCCCATAATGATAAGTGGGGACAGAAATGTCAAATTGAAGCCAGCTACGAGAGTTGTGAAGCGGGTGTGTGTGGCAGAGTGGCAGCGAGAGATCGTGTTCTGCCCTCGCTGAAGCAAACAGATTGAGCCTGTTAACGGCACAAACACACAATTATGGTACAAGTTACAAACATCCTGATTTTACACTGTTTATCATGTTTTCCAGCCTGGACAAGTGTGTGCCATGTTTATGCGTCTGACATATGTTTCTGCTAAACATAATGCATGGCTGTGGCACAGAAAGTTTCCATCGCTACCTCATTACTCATGTTTGCATCTGGTGCACATGTTCATTACATTACATTACATTTCATTTAGCCGACGCTAAGCAACTTAAAATAAGTGCATTCAACCATGAGGGTACAAACGCAGAACAACAAGAATCAAGTAAGTACAATTTGCTTCAAAAAAGCCAAAGCTACAAAGTGCTACATGTTCAACATAACACCATGTGCACAACCTTATTTAGCCTGTGCTGGATTATGAGCCGTACACCCCCCGCTTTCTTGAAAGTGGAGGCGACACAATCTGCAGTAACAACCAGGGAATCTAAATAATCCTCAGGTGACAGTGCTGCTATTACAGATTTGGAGGCTGAGTTGTAATGACGACTTATTTCCTAACTTATGACCTGACTTGTTGGCCAAAGAGACTTGTTTGATTGCTTATGAAATACAAATACTATCAGAAATACTGCTTAATGAAGCTTTTACCATGAGTTCGCCATCGTGCCAAAAGTCAAACAGTTCACAGAATGCTTATATTTGAAAAAACAAATCAGAAGAGCATCCCACGAGGCCATCTCCACACATAACAATTAAAAGTGCTTAAGAAAGTGGGGCTCCCCACCCAATTTTCTTTCCATTGTTTTTCTCTTCACATCCTATGTGATGGTGGGACGACAAAAAAAAATAAATAAAGAGGACAGACTTCTGGTAGCCATGGCAACACCATCACCAGTCCTAACACCCGATACTTTTGATGTCCAGCTGTGTGACACGAATACACAATGGACACATACACCCAGATATATACACACACACTTAGTCATATCCATCTCAATTTAAAACCTCTTGGTCTGTAATTTTTTCCTACTCGAGCTCTCCTGAGTGAAGCACAGCAGCCTGAATACATAAATACTCAAATGTATCACATCTGACATTGTTCACAGAAAAAGACTGGGTGTTATTGATGTAGTTCGGCTAATGGATTTCACTCCCAGACTTTTAAAAGAGTTCACACTGTGGAGTCAATTATAAGAAGCATTAAAGTGAAGGAGAGAAAAAACAGAAATATGTTCAAGTAGTTAATTTATAACAGGACGAACAGAAAACTTCACCACTTGGCAGAAAGACAAAATAGATACATATGACAATTAGATAGACGAGTAATATCACAAGAGAGATAAACAATCATTTCTTCTCCGTGTCCCTGGGTGGCACACCTTTTCTCTTTCAAATACAAAAGAAAATCAACGTGCATTTGAAGAACAAACACGAAGATACAGGCTGCAGCCGGCCAGGAGAATTTTGAAAGATGTACAGCTAATCAGTGTTTACTGGCCTTTCTTCTAGGTTTTTTTCTGCTTTTTTCCAACACAATAAACACTGACTGAACGGAGCGTGCGGAATAAATGCACTTGCTGCTCGATGAAATGAAACTTGACTACTCTGAGCCTTTGTTTTAGAGCCTGCCTGTCAAAGTCCATTTCCATCATCTTTGTTAACATTAAAAGCCGAGGGATCGTGACAGGTATTACAATTCACTCCAACGGAGAAATGAAGGTCTGTACCAGTCTCGTGACAAACCCATCCAACAGATGAGTCAAAACCACAAATATCAACCTTGTGGAGGTGCAGGAGGAAAGGTCAAGGGGTCAAAAATGCATAATCTGGCATTAACTACTACTTGCATCTATTTAAAAGTTTTCTTAATATTTCATTGTGGATTAACATGGTGGACTCACTGTCATAGCTAAAATGTTCCTTAATAGCAAAGTTATTTTGTACCACGTGGACTGATCCACCTCTGTTTGCCAGATGTGGGCCACTAGTAAGCCATAGCAATACCGCACGTCAACCATATGCCTGAATTTGTTTTGTGCTATTCGGGCCATATTCACCATTTACCACATGGGACACTTAGGTTCACATCCAGATTACATCTTGCCTAGAGCACCGCATGTTTGCCAAAAAAAGGCCCATATATATTTTGGGATATTTAACTAGTAGGCAACTTGTAAAATAGCTCATAACCATTTTTTCCTGTGTCTCATCATTGCCTGAAATGGCCCACATCTGGATGCCTTCTGGTCTCAAACCCAATCATTTAATTAGGCATATTAAAACACGTCTTTTTATCCTTACACCTAATGTATTGCACAAAAACTGTGACATGCATATATGAGCATTTCACCATACTTTAACGAGGGAATAATGTACCTAAGGAAAAATGAAGACAAAGTAGGCAACTGCTGCTCTGCCAGAGGAGTTTCTGGGATGAAGCTGTGCGACGCACAACTGGAGACACAAATATAGAAACAATAACAAAGTGTTGGGAGGATGTGGAAAGATTTATTACATTCAAATATGGTTCATTTTATGTCTCAGTCTTCTGGGTGGAAGACCCTCTAATCTCTTTGTTGTGATGGGTACAATGCCAGGGTCCGTGCTGTGAAGAGTTGACTTTGGCATCCGACAGTGGGAGGGTGGAATCTGGTGGATTTATAATCAAATCCGTTCTCAGCCCTTCATGGGTCCCATCTAGCTTTAGCCCATTTCCCTCTCCTCAGTATTCATGAAAACCATCGTATAACTGACAGAAACTTAAACTCATATTTTAGAGCTGAGGCATGAACTGTCACAAACTTTCCTCTGCGGACCCAGGTCTCAGCTATTCTGGGCCCCACATCTCTCCCTCTCGAATCCCCCAGGTGGAGGTGCTGAAGCAGGGGCTGTCGACTTTGACAACATTGTCAGAGTGGTGTCTGGGTCTTTTACTTTTAGGTCTATAGGTCATTTGGGTCAGTGTCAGACAAACAGTGGCACAAACAAATAGCTCATTAGGTAGAATGTACGTTTATTTAAAGGTTTATTTGTTACAAAAGTGCTTTATGTTCAGACAAAAGGTAAACACTAGGATTTTTACAATTAAAATATCAAGGAAAATAAAACAATATATAATAACAAGAATGAAGATAAACAGATGGAAATCAGCTCAAAGTAATGGAGTGAAGGTAGTTTGATAGAATTGTAATAATAGAATTGTTTAATTTCAGCTAAATTGGATAGTTTATTTTAAAGGGCAAAGTTTGGAGAAAAGACAGCCAGTGCTTGGTTTCTTACTGAGCCCCTAAAGTCCCGACAGGTGATATTTTAATTTTATCTTGTGCACACCAGATAATAACTTGTTTGCACAAGATAATTACCTTGTGGGAACAAGTTAATGGATGCAGCAAATGATTTCCTTATGCACACAAAATAAAATATATGTCAGGACTCTAAGGGCCCTGCACAACACTCAAGTAGATGTCAGCCTTGTGTCGAAGCTAAGGAAACCATGTGCAGGTTTTACAGGATTTGTTAATTACTGAGAAACACACTTTGGTGGCGACTGCCAGCAGCTAATTAGCTTAGCTTGGCACAAAGACACAGTTGATAAAAGGAAACCAGACTTTCTTTGGCAGTTATAAAACCCACCAAGTAACTTTCCGCCACACTAATAAGTGATACATAACTATATAATTTTTTATCGAGTTGAAGTCTAAAAACAAGTTGCTGCTTCTTTACAAACCAATAAACCTTTAGTGAACATGTAAAAACACATGTTATCAACATTCTCATCTAACTTTGTACAGGAAATTACCTTTTCCCTTGAATTATACAAAAAAATCATATTTCTTCCCAAACCCGTAGGAAGAGGGACGAGAGCAGAGGATCCGCAATTACTCGAGTCTTTTAAAGAACCAATAACAGTTGGAGGAGAGGAGCAGAGATCAGCTGGTCGAGAAAGTGGAGAGCGCGGGAGGAACGAGAGGGAGGGAAGGAGGCGAGGATGGAAACCAGAGACACTTACGGTGTAATTGGATGAACACTTGACACTGAGATGGCTCCGCTCCTGAAAATGACAGCTCTCTCCTTCTCCCTCTCACCCCCTCTCATCTTCAATAGGCCTCTCTCATCTATTCCTCCTGCTAATTGTACATCTACACGAGCACCCTCACATGCCCACATGCAGCCCATCATCCGCGTGGCGGGACTCTGAGAGACACGGGGTCGAATTGTCTGTATGATTACACAGAATTATTCAACCCCTCCCATCTCCTCTAAATCAAGAAGTGTCGTTGTTGATTACCTTCAGAAAAATCCAAAATTAAACTCATGTGTTTTGTATAAACAACGGAAATAAATCCAGGCACGAGGGCGAAACAGCTGCTTGTATCACGAACTACAGATAGCATCATCTATTTCAGAACAGCTGTCCCCGGTGATCTGAATGATACATTTGGGTTTTCCTCTGGCTGTGTTAACTCCAAATCACCTTGTATTCTCTCCGTTCAATAACAAACAGGTTTCTCCTGCTCATGCTCAGCCAGAGTCTGTTTTTCAGATGTGTTTGTTCTTGCTGTTCCTTCCTTTCGGCGCTGGCAGAGAAATGGCCCGTGCATGTGGTGACGTGTGTAAAGGGACGATAACACCTCATTTGCAAAATATGTTGTTGGTTTGCTCCGGGTTCTGTCACATCAACAGAAATGAATTCTGAGAAATTCGCTCTACAGGATTTGGTTTGTTTTTTGCTACATTCACTACCTCTGCCAATGAGGTTATGTTTTCCTCTGCATTTGTTTGTTTCCAGGATTATGCAAAAACTACTTAACCGATTTCTTTGAAATTTTTGAGAACGCTGGGTAATGGCCAAAGGAAAAAAAAAGCCTCCACTAAAAATATGGTGTGTGTCACTTTCTTCAACATTTGGGCATTTTTCAACATTTCTGTTAATTTCTCAAAGAATAATTCACGGATCTTGATGTAAAAAAATGTTTAAGGCACTGATATGCATCATTTTGCTGATCCAAATAAAAATCTGGATCTAAATGTGGATTAGGGAGGAAACCGTTGGGCCCTGGCAGATTTATGTGCTTACTGAGAGCCATTAGTTCCGTTTTATCAGACTGCATTCAGACCATTATGCCTCATGTTAACTAATCAGTGCTGTTTATACTTCGTCCTGCATTTGGGCTTTTCCTCACTGCACTCCTCGCTGCCGTCTAAGTGATGCATATCCATGATCTGCTGCCTTGCTGGGATGATCCAGGGGATTTATGTTGGGGGAGCCCGGCACACTGATGGTTGCAGGTATATGTCGCAGCAGATTATTGGAGGCCTGTTCCCTGTTTATCGTAAGGCAGCAAAGCCTGAGTTAGATTTCAGGAGTTTTTTGGAAGAAGTGTATATTTTCTTTTCTTGGACATGTGCAGACTAACTCAATTTTCAGTTCACCTCTATCACATGTCTCTGATGTTAATCTTTGCTGCTATTATGTTCCTGTTTCCAGCGAGTTTATCTCTGGCTGCAGGTCATGATGCTTGTAACGGAGGAAATTAACAATAACTCAAATCTCCTGCCTGGCAGCTGATACTTCCCTGGCAGGCCACTTTGTTCACAGTCACAGCTACGGTAACTGGACCAAATTCATCTGGCAAACTGTGAATGTGGATGTGCGCCTACAGTGCCAGTTACGTGTTGCTGATGCTCAGACGTCATCCTCCATTGTTGTGGCAAACACCCTTGGGGTGTTTGATATGCCCATGGTGACAATAAATGATGTGTTGCAAACAGAATGATGATTCATGTGCTTGTTAATTTTGGTGCCAATTACATCTAATCCTGTGTTACAGAACCACATGTCCCTCAATTCGTCTTTTCACATTTGTGTTGTCTTGCACGGTGTCGCACTGCTGCCGCCTCACAGGAAGACGCTCATTGACTGTTCAGTCGGTCTGGATTTTCTCCTTGTTCAACTTCTAAATTCTCTGTGAGTTAATGAGGAGTTTCTCGGGCTGCTTCTTTCAAATGAAACACATGAATAGTACAAATGCTCTTGCAATTAACTTTAACAAAAGCACCACAGCCTCAAAAACTGGAACTGATTATTGAGCACTGCACAGATACCGCACCAACGAAGTTAAGATGAATCAAATGTGGAGGATAAGGTTTCTGCTTGGGACGACTTTAGAAGGACTTCTATGTCTACTTAAGGATTTTACATCTCACTGTCACCATCTGTCTCCCTGTCTCTAACTGAGAATAACTACTCTTGTTCTTCACAGGCGAGCTACTTGGCCTCCCGTGTGTGTTTGAGTGATAAGCGGAGGGATCTGCTGTTCTACAACACAATGCTCAGGAGCCGTGGCTGAGCTGCTGTATCTGAAGGGGGGGGGGGGACTTAGGTGAGGTTTTTGTTTATGGATCATGATTTCTGGCAGATTTGGGATTGAATTGTTAACACACTCAGGGGAACTGAAGTGTGTGTCGGAAAAAACAAGGTGAATCCAAAGAAAAGTGAAAGTGTCACTACAGCTTCTCTCTAAATACTACAACTCTTCCTTATGACCTGTCAGTATTGTTTTCATTGCTGTTTGTCTGTTTGCAGGATTATGTCAAAACGATTGGACCTATTTCCTTGAGACATGATGGAACACAGGCCACAATGGAACTCAGTAAATTTTGGTGCTGATCCTGGGAAAGGGTCACTTCCTCAACATTCATGGATTTTCCAGAGAATGGATCTTGATTTAAAAGATCAGGCATATGAGTTTTCTCTTTTTCAGTTCAAGGACTTTATGAAGATGGCAATAATAGAGATTGCTGAAATCACTCAGAAATATCAGGATGAAACGTTTATTTTTTAAATTATAAATGCTGTATTCACGCTGAAAACGCAAAGCAAATTTCCATTTGGCTGCAGGAGGATTTGTTCCTCTGTATATCCGTCCATTCTCTTCCAGTAAAAAGAGGAGGGCTACTGGCTGAAGTGACTACAATTCCTTACCTGTTGTGGAGATGCCAGAGAAGCCAGCGCCATCATGTGTGAGTCCACAAGACCCTTCAGTGGCGCACACAGCTCGGAGAATTTCTGTGTCTTCGTCAGTAGCAGCGTCTGGATGACTGACGTTTCCAGTGGCCATGTTTGATGACCTGCCAGTTCGGGTCGGTGCCAGGATCTGTCACCGGTGAGTTTCACTCTTGACGCTGATTGACCTTCACATCATCGAATCTTTTGTTTGAGTTCCAATATTTCAACTCAAGTGGGTGAAGCAATAAGTGACACAAACTTTGAATCTTTGGCGTGAAATTCGAAATTGAGTTTGTATGTAATCACATCGCACGAAATACTTGATGTTTACTCTAAATGCAACATAAAGCTTTAAGATAATAACACTACTACTAATAAAAGAAGAAATAAAGAAAGAAGAAGAAGAATTTGGCTTAAACACATTCAAAGAACTTTACAATGTCCACATGTGGCAGGTTTTTTCCACCTCTCTATATAAATTATGGGAGAGTGTCAAAAGTATAAGTTATAACTCAACTGTATATATAATTTAGCAGAAAGAAAAATAGCAAACACATCTGCTATATGTGTTTCCCTGTCCTGACAGCCTCCCCCTCTCTGTTTCTCTTCTGGAGTGTGTTCAGTGTCTCGGGCGGTTTCAGCCCAAACCACAGTCTGCGTTCCCCAGCAGGTGGATCTCCTTTCTTAAAACAACACCATGGGAATCATCCTCTCCATTGTCTCAGCTGTTGGAGCAGCATCGACAGCTGCCACATCCCGTCCCCGCCAACACACACCACTGGTATCAGTAAAGCTGCAGCCGAACTGATGCCAAATCACATTTTTGGGGGTGTATTACATTGTCGTTTCTTCCTTGTGATAAATGGGGTAATTATTTTGTAGTTTCCTGAAAATTGAAATATAATAGGTGGTAATAATATCCGAAGCCAAGATACAATAAGTGTTTTTATTGTGTTCATTGGCTTGGTCCTGTGTGTTGAGACGCGCACTGTTTGGGATCAGCTTTGTGTTGTGTATCTCCTGCCTGCTGAGCGGCACCGTGTAGGTTCTGGAGGCCTTTGATTCCACGCCGCCAGGGGGATACCTGATGGGTTGTATCGGTCCAGCTCAGCAGAGGTTTGTCTCCATCTGCACCCGGGCTACAGGTGATGCTGTTTTTAACACATTCTTTTCACCGTTATTTATTCCTGCAGGGATTCCTGTATGATATCAAAGATTTTCACATCCCCCCCCCCACTTTCGGGTCAGTTGACTGCAGATAAAGATAAAGATGCAGTGACTCGCTCAAGGTCGGGAAAGGTTGCAAACTGCTTTCTGCTCATGATTTGGATTTCCTGGTATAATGACTGCTTCACTTTTCATTTTCTTTGCATTCTAAACATATATCTCATCCCTTTTCCTGACCTAACCTTATTTTCCCAGTCGCTGATTTGTGTGCTGTGGCTGACCCTGCTGGCTCCTCCTCAGCCTGCAGAAAGACACATTATGGACCTCTGGGGACCTGAGATCATTCTTGAATAAGCTATCGCTCTGCGGTGGGCTTCTCACTTGTCCTGGGTTACACTGGCCTGCTGCCCTGTCTCTGCCTCCTCCTGGCCTCCCTGACAAGAAAACTCTCCTGTAACTTTAATGAAGCCGAACTGATCACCTACAGCATGCTGATGTTCTGCACTGACTTCGCGAACTGTGTGCCTGTCTCCATCAACTCTCCTCGGAAGTAGTGTCAGCTCAAGTCATGAGCTGTTTTGTATCTTTGCCCCAAAGTGTTTTATTATTCTTCCGAGGCCAAGGAAACACCTGATGGCCAACAAGGTCAATAGCTAAGGGCATAAAAAACTTAAAAAGAAACTTTATGGTTGCAAAAAATTCCGAAACAAAAATAATAATGAAGCAACCCAAAAGATTGTCTGTACAGTCTGTACAGAAGGAGGGATGATGAATCTCCACTTCCTCCCACCATCTACACCTGAAGCCCAAATATCCCGGATATGAACATTGCCATCTTGTGCCAATGACATTATTTAGAACCAGAGTCTGCACAATATCTCTCAGGGACAACCAATCACGAATCAGTCTCAGCAGTCAATCATCAGGTTTCAACCCATTTTATAGCATCAAATTATAAATTCAAACCAAATTCATAGGAAAGATCCGTGTGATAAGAACTATACTTACACTGACAGAAACCATCATTATCATGACACCAAACATTATTTTAGAGGTGTATTATGACTTTGTAGTTTGGCCCACGTCCCATCCACTCACATGGAGGAGGCAGGGTTTATAAGCCGTTATGTCATCCATAATGCCGTCTCTCGACTGCACAGAATCAATTCATAACATCCAAACATGGATCTGACATCTATTTAGATTTGCGTAGTAATTCACACCTTGTCAGAATAAAAGCCATTGTTACTGCAGCTGCTTCAATTCCAGGAAACTTTTTAGACCTTCTTATAATTTGCTTTACCACATGGGCCCCAGTGAATGGTGCTATTATGGCAGAGACCATTAGTTTCTGGTACAGTTTCTATGGAGCCCATCTCGTCTGTGACACTGGCTCTCACTATATAATAGGTGAAAGAAAGTTGGTGTAAAAGCTACCTGAAAAGAGACGGTTTCAAGAGGGACAAATTGGATGGGATTTTAGTGCAAGAGAGAAGCCATCATCATGAAAGAAAGTGAATTCAGGTCATAGAAATCTATATACATCTCGCCAAGATGTGGTATTTATTCAGCTCTGTGGCCTTTATATATATGAACACTTTACGTACTTTAAAACCATTTGTGCTAATGCAACGTGGTGGAGTTACAAAAGGTAGAGAAAATGCAAAACAACAGGACTAAATGGCTCTTAATGTTTTTCTCTGCTACTGCAGTAACGGATTTGGCTACACAAATATTCAGTCATTTGTTTTTTTTACTTAATGTCGGTAAAGTTTAGTTGTAAAATATTTCCCCTTTCGCTAATGTCCGCTCACATTTCCCCCTTTATTACCTCCGCCAAGTTTCCATCTGCGTTTATTTGTGCGTCTGTTTGTTAGTTAGCAGAATTACGTAAACTACATGAAGGATTACCACAGAACTTGGTGGAAGGAAGCGGTATGGGTCAGGAAAGAGCTCATTACATGTTGGTGCAGGTCTGGATCAGAAGGTGCATCTAGGAATTTTGCCAGATACATATATGTTGATTTTCTCAGAGAACAATTCATGAATAATAAAAAAGAATCTGACACGCATATGAGACTGATATTCAGGAGTGTGTGTGATTCAGAGTAGTTCCAAATATGAATTCAGATCTAGTGAATTTACATGTGGTTTCATGAGAGGTCTTAGTGGAGGTTTGTTTTGGCCCATCTAGTATTTCATATGTCATTGTGTCCCCTTGTAATTTTACTTATTTTTCCTGTGTTTATTAAAGAATCGCCCATTTCTGGCAGGGACCTATTTTTACCTCTGTTTGCTTGAAAACCTAAAAACCTGACACATGACAAATTAATAGCGGCTTTTATAAACGTGATTTGTTGGTGTTACTGACTTCAACATTGAATGGGATGAGAAGTCTCAAGTAGGGCAGTTCTCAGGTGTAAGTCACAGATTGTCAACAGCACCACCTGAGAGACACTTATTTTAACAGCTACGTCCTTAAAACTGACTATTAAGCTGAGGCAAATGCTTCTGAACTTGTCAAAACAAATCATTACAGGCTGCACCAAACTGCTATTTACTGCAGGGCTGCACTGTTTGCCTTATTTTGTTCACCCTGTGTATCTGCAGCCTACTTGCCGATAGCACTTCCTTAAAGCCTATGCTATCATATTTCAACTTTATATTCAAGTTATTTTGCATTACTTCTCTGACATCTGTTGTAGTGAGGTAAACCCTAACGCGTCCCTGTTGGAAAAAAGGAAAACATCTGGTCATACAAAAAAAATAAATAGGTCATGTCCTAATTTCGGGTTCCTTCCTGTGTTTACCTCTAAACTGTCATCAAACCTATGTTGCAATATCTCAGCTGAATTCTGACGCGTTCCCCAGACTCACTCCCTCTTTCCATTTATTTTCCACAGCTATTAAATGCTTCTCTTCAATATCTTTTTGTCTTGCGATTCGATGGCCCCTTCCTTTTCATTGAAGAAATTACTGCACTGTGTTTTCTCATTCGAACCAAATGAATGATTTAACCCTCAAATGGAGACGCTCTATTCTGGTTTCCTTAATTAAATCAAGCAAATAATGCGATGATGTGACGGATTAATCTTTGAAATGAAACTGAGGCCGGCTGTGCACTGTGAGAAGAAATCAATCCACTGTCTTACAATACAAGGAAATCGAGTGATACAATGTCAATAAGACACTGGTGTCAATCTGCCTCTCCCTGCACCTTTCCCCCTGTTTGTCCCTGATAGACGTCAGAGACCCCACATCTCTCCATCTTCCAATTTATTCCTCTGCCTTGGGAGGAACAACAGATCAATCAGTGGTGAATAATCAATGTTAGCCTGAGAGCAGCTGTGGAAAGACGGAGAGATGTCTGACATTGTGGTTTGTTATTGCAGGAAACAGCCAGGCGTGATGCTTATATGTCAAGTCCTCTGGAGTATGAGGATTTAATTAACCAATGACAGCAGGGATTTCCACGAAGCGTACCTCGGAGACCCTGGGCCTCATCATTCTTTCGGAGGTCAAATCAGCATGGATCCCGCTGCCAAATCCCAGTCAGATCGAGCACTGGCTGCCCTTCACTTTTCCACTGAGGATGTCACGGGACTGTCATGTCGGATGGAAAAAAATGAAAGCCAAGAATATGTGGGTTTTCATGTTTTTGTAAACTTCTGGCTAAGATCATGATTGAAGTCTTCAGTTATTTATGACTGACTATGGGGGTTCATCACCAAATACATACATAATGTAGTGCTGCTTCTGTGGTTCTGCTTCCTGTCTTTAGTTCTGCACCGCTAACCTAACTAATCAGTACAGTTGAAGTGGTTTATTTAATTATACCAATGGGGACAATTTACAGAATGCATTTTCTGTTGACCAAGCGAGCACTGAAAGCACACTGCTACCATCTGGTGGTCAAATGGAAATTGCCATATTCAAGGACATATTTCATACCTTTTTAACAACCGAAGTGAGTTCTTTTTATTCATCTGGAAAGGAGCAAGCAAGAGAAAGGGATAAAATGTGGATGGAATTTTTCAAAATCTGTCAGTGGCAGCTTTTGACATCAAGTGTTTCTTCGTGTTCTTCTCTGGCCTTAATAGAATAATGTAGCACTTTGGTGCAAAGATGCAGCCCAGCAGTCCGTAACTGGAGGCCAAGATCGCAAACACCTCTGTGACCGTGGAGTACTTCCCTGGAGAGGTGATGTACGCTGGAACAAAGGCAACCCACACGGCACAAAAAATTAGCATGCTGAAGGTGATGAGCCGGGCCTCGTTGAAGTTGTCTGGGAGTTTCCTCGCCAGGAAGGCCAAGACGAGGCAGAGGCAGGCCAGCAGGCCAATGTAGCCCAGAACCAGAGCAAAAGCCACGGGTGACCCTTCATCACACAAGAGGATGACGATTGGACTCTCGCGGGGCATCAGTTTGCGAGGAGTGGGGGGTGCAACAACCAGCCACACTGTGCAGATAATTACCTGATTGAAGAGAGATATCTTTTGCAAACATTCGATTTAACGTTCTTCTATTGTTTCAAAGAGCATCATTAGATGTTCTTACCTGGATCAGTGTGCAAAAGATGATGATTGCTTTTTGTTGCTGAGGCCCAAACCACCTCATGACATTTCTGCCTGGAAGTGTCGCCTTGAAAGCCATTAGCACCACTATAGTTTTCCCCAGAATACAAGAGATGCAGAGGACAAAGGTGATGCCGAACGCTGTGCGGCGCAGCATGCAGGACCACTGAGAAGGTCGCCCGATGAAGGTCAGAGAGCAAAGGAAACACAGGGTCAAGGAAAAGAGCAGCAGGAAGCTCAGCTGAGAATTGTTGGCCCTGACAATGGGGGTGGTTCTGTGATAGGTGAACGTGAAGAACACGGTGCAGGTGACGAAGGAGCCAATAAGGGAGATGGCCATCAGGATGATGCCCATAGTGTCGCTAAAGGAGACGAACTCCACCTCTTTGGGGATACAGGCTGTCCTCTCAGGACTGGACCAGAACTCTGGCAGGCAGCGCACACACTCTATGGCATCTAAAGGAAAGACAAAAAGGTTTTAGCTGCCATAGTGCAACTAACACTGTACGGAACGTTCAATTCTGAAACATAGTGTGGGTGAGTAGATCTGTTCTCACCAGTCTGATTGCTAATCTCCCCAGCTGTACAAACCACACAATCATGGCAGCAAATAGGAAAGTTGGGTCTGATTGCCTTCCGGGTACCTGGGGGACAAATGCTGCTGCATACTGACAAGGGCACCTGAGCAAAAGAGGAAGCACGCACTACACTGGTCACAACAAAGTCGTGTCAGTCACATAATGAAAATATCAATGAACAAAAATGCAATTCACAAAACCTTGATGCCTACTTTGGTGAGGTTGCCATTCCACACAATATTGTGGTCCTGGATCTGGAGGTCTTGTTTTCCAGTCGTCTCATCGAATTTGCCAATAGTGACAATCTCCATTTCTCCATTTGGTCTCAGCTGCCAGTTAACTAGGTCGTACATGGCTGCAGGGTCGCCATTCTCATCAAACTTTGTCTCATCACCAAATGAGTTTGAGTATTTCACCTGTTTTATGTAATGAAGCAGCTACGGGAAGAAATAACTTATGTAGCATTACTAAAAAGCTTTAAATAATATTTTAGAATACCAATAACTGAGGTTAATCTTTACCTGCCATGGCTGTATATTGTCCATATCTGGACAGGCCTGCAGTGGAAAAGGCCCTTTTCCTTTCACACACTTCCTCATAGTCTGGAGGGCATGGCCAATGGCATACACAGCCTTATAGACATTGTAGGAAATCCTTAACTGGGACACATCTGAATAGATATTTGTCACATCCCCCAATTCTTCTGCTCCAGAGCAGGAGGGTTTATGTTCCTGAACATCAGACGGCAGACTCAGGCTGCACTGAAACACCTCCTCCCAGAAAGGTATCAGGAAAGGATCTTTGGGGCCATCTGGGCTGGTGGGATGCAAGCGAAGCAGAAAGTCCTGCAATCCCGGGATGTGCGCTTGTCGAATGGCAAATCCCATAGAACCCTGGAGGATGTGGTGGTACTTTTTGGGCGTAGAGAGGACTGCAGCCGTACTCCATGCCTCACTGGCTAGCCACTGTATCCCAGTGAGCCCTTTCTAAATTCAAGAGATATGTACTCTGGATGTCATTTCTTGCATTGACAAACACAAAATATATTTAAGAGGCAGCTTTGTATCCCATTATGAATTGTGTATTATTGCTGAAGATTGCAAAGAGATGAAATCATGCCTGAGTGCTTCATCAAATAATGCAGCTGTGTCTTGTTCTACAGCAAACACGAGAATCACCCGAGCCCCAGAGGAGCGGATGTTGGAAACAATAGATGAAACTGCAGCCTGTGCTCGGTTCTTAGGGATTATCTCATGGAGGGCCACACAAGCACCTAGCTCTCTAACCTAAGAGAGCAGAAAGAGAAAAACACGACAACTTCATTCATGATATGTCTACATTAAAAGCTACAGAGTGGCAATTTATTATGATTGAATCCTTTATTTATAGGTGTGTGACCCACCTTATTGGCAAAGATGTTTGCTCCACCACGGCCATAGGCATCATCCCCAGCAATCACACCCACCCAACTCCAGCCAAAATGCTTGACAAGCTGTACCAATGCATCTACCTACAATGAGACAGAGAAACAGAGAAACAGAAAGTGATAATGATAATAACTGATTGATTAATTTATTAGAATGGATAATGTTTCAGGAGGTAAACTGTGAAAATACTTATTATACTGATCATTTTGTAAGCAGGCTGTGCCTCTAACCTGGAAGTAGTCGCTGGGCATGGTCCTCAAAAAGGCAGGAAACTGTTTTTTGTCACTGAGACAGGCACAGCTGGAGAAATAACTAACCTGCACGGAAGAAAACACAGCAGCCAAAGGTTAAAGCCACCACGTCTTAAATTTGACTCATTCGACTTTGACCCTCCTGAGAGGTACTGACGACAAAGGAATACTGTGGGAAAAACATTTTACACTGCTACATTCATAATTCTAACAATAATATAATAATTATACATTTTATTTATATAGGACCTTTCATACATTAAATTAAACTAAGACATGTAATGAGACGGATCAATATGAACATGTTGGCAATAAAACTAGACTAAAGATCAAATAAAAGCATAAAACTAGCTAAATGTATTAAAAGAAGTAAAATATAAAGACAATTGTGTCTTGAGTTGTTTATTAAAACTATCAACAGAAGTAGCTCGTTATAAACCTTTGGTGCAGAGCAAGAGAAAGCTGCGGTAGAGGACTTGAGGGAACGGTTAGGAACATACTCTGATAAACAGAAATGTATGAGGGTGCTGTACCATTAGGAGACTTAAAAACAAGTAAAATAATTTAAAAATCAATCCTCAGTGATACTGGAAGCCAGTGTAAAGATGCTAAAACCAGAGTAATGTGATCTCTTTTCCTATTTCTCATTAAAACCCTGGCTGCTAAAAGCTGGAGCCGATCAATGGATTTCATGGGTAATGCTGAATAAAGCGCATTAAAGTAGTGCAGGCGAGAAAGTATAAAAGCATGAGTCAACATTTTGGCATCTTCAAGACTGAGGTAGGGTCTTACTCTTGATGATTAAGGGCAATCTTTGTTACATTATTTATGTGTGAATTAAAATCTAATCTTTACCCAGCCCAGTGGCTTTAACATAGACATAGACATTAGACATTAGCTGTCATTAAATTACCTGTGGCACATGGAAAACTCCCAGGAAACGAGCCACAACGAGAGACTGAGTAGAGCCACCATCTCCTATCACTGCTGGTACAGCTCCATAACAGGTGTCATTACCCTGTGTCTCACCTTCAGCCCCTGAACCCTTCTCGTTCCCCATTAACTCCACGGCGGCCTTCAGAGCCTGATGAGCTGTACTGCATGAATCATAGATCTTATAGCCCAGTGTGATGTTGGGAAGGAGTCTGCCTTCCCTGTTGATTTCCTCGATGGCAAAGATCATAGTTTGCATCCAACGGAATGTCCGAAAGTTGAATCTGGAGGAGAAAAAGAAGAAGAAGAGACAGATGCAAAGTTTGAAGCAATTTTCATTTTCAAAACATTCAATCACAACTTTGCAGCACCAGAACTTTGAGGGCTTACCTAGTGCACTGTGTGCGAGGCGGTGTAGAGGTGTAGGACAGACTGTGCTCCACCACCATGTCATGGAGGGAGAAGAGTCCCCCCAAGGTAATGTCTCCCTTTTTCTCCAGCACAGGCAGGGGCATAGAACCTGGGATTATCTCACATTTTGGGTTCTGGTCTTGGTGGGTGGGTAAAATCCCAAACCCCAACAGACCCAGAAGCACAATCATCCTTAATGAAAGACTGCGCTCTGCTGATCTCAAGCAAAAATTATCCATCCTTTGGATAAGCTGTGTCTACGCTTGTTCAAACAACAAGCTATTTGGATAACCAACAAATAATAAGCCAAATAGACACCCTGTTTGTTGACAAAGCACCAGACTATTTGTCAGAGTAAAGTGTAAAAAGCAATAAGTGCTAGTGCACAGAAGATAATACATCATGAGCCCATTCAGACAAGCACTGTATGTATATAAATCCCCCACAGATAAATTATCCTGAATTCAAACAACTGGTAAAAAGGAATCTTATCAACCTAAGCTTGCATAAAGCCCTCAAAAACAGTCTGAGTCCTGCATCTTCATTGCAAAAGCACAGTACAGACAACCCGTCCTGTCTTTTGTGTTAAGTAGGTACACTGTGTTGTAGCCTATATATGGTCCATAGCTCAAATCACAACTGTCACATTGACCTTATTTCCCCTGTGTTTCTGATCGATGGAAAGAGAGCCCCAGTTTCATACTCGGTAACAACAATAACAAGAAAGTGGAATGAGCACTTAAGCAAAATGGAAAAAGACAAGAGCTATCCTGTCAGAAGGTCATGCCTGACTGGGCCTAACTCATCCTTCAGTGATGTGAAGAGGTAGACAGTAGACCCGTGGCGCCAGGGGCTGCTAAATGAACTTACATGTCTTTCTAACCGAAACCCTGACACACACTGACACAAAAACACATGCACTCCCACACACACACAGAGCTTAACACTGGTATCAAAGATATTATTACATTAAAACATTATATGTATTATTCAGTGTGTTAAAACAAAATAAGTGCTTATGATTGTATTTAATGAATGTATATTTAATGTGTAACTGCTATGAAGTTATTTACTTTCAACATCCTGAAAGCTTCACCAGAATCCGGAGAAAACTTTTACTTCGATTGTGTGACTTTTTTTCCCACTTTGTCTTCTCCTTCAATGAGGTTAAACAGGTTTAATAAGGTGAGATTCATTAGGTGGTTGTGCTATCATTACCAGGACAAACCCCGCAGGCAACAAAACAAAGCACCACCGAGTATGAAGTAAAGATAATATGTTATGTTGCCCCGGGTCATATAGGCTTATTCACTTAATATGTCCCTGTGTGACGCCCAGGAAAGGACAGACAGAAGCACACTAACAGAAAACTCAGTAATACTTTAAGTTGTTTCCTTATCTTGTAAGTAACTCCTTAACAAAGTCTTAGATTTAGAACATCCTGTGTCTCAGGGGACGAGAGGTCGGCCTTGTTTCTGAACACAAGCTGATTAGAAGTGAACAATAATGAGATTGCAATTGTATCACAGTTGTCCTCAAAGGGATATGAGATTTAAGGTAATTTGATCCCCTGAGTATTGGGTGTTGCATCGTATTCTGTGAAGGCTTTGAATGTGCAGACAGGCAAACTGAGAAAAACATACACAGAAATATGTATAGGAAAACAGAACAGACAGTGGTGAGAAAAGAATTGTCACGGTGAGTGAGTCAACAAGTGTATGCGTAGATTGACTGAAAGTATATGCTAGAGATATATAGAGAGACAGTAAAACAGATAGGAGCAAGAAGAAAAATGTAAACTGGGAAGAGGGATAGGTTAACACAGATAATGGGGGAAAGTGAGGATATAATTAGGCAATTCAATACTCTTATGAATTTAGGGGTGTAGTATTGAACATAGTATTTTTTATCTTTTATCTTTATATATTTTTATTTTATATATTGTTTTTTATTCTAATGCTGAGTACTTATTGTGTTTTTATGTTTTTATGTTCATTGTATGCACCTTTTCACCAAGACAAATTCCAGGTAGGTGTAAACCTACTTGGCAATAAAATACTTCTGATTCTGATTCTGATTCTGAAAAGTCAATTATTTACCTCAGGAATGGGTAGATCCTAAACTGTATATAACCCAACAGCCACTTTGTTTAGCCCGGAACCCAAAACTCTCTGTTGTTGCTAGATCTTCTAATGAACATGCACAGCCAGGGGTTGAAACAAGACCAGACTTAACAAGAATCTGCAGATAAAATTCACCTTAATGGGTTGGGACATGAACACTGGGTTGCTCAAAAAAGAAAGTCTTCTGTCATTGTCAAGACCAAGAGGGAGTCCTTTTGAGGAAGTAACAAAGTACAAATACTTTGTTACCGTACTTTCTGTACTTTACTTGAGAATTTATTTTCCTGACGACTTTTTTTTTTCAGCTTCTGTGGCTTCAGATGCAAAAATGTAGGCATCGAAGGAATCCAGGAAGGCCATGGAGAAGGATTTCCAGTTGCCATCAGAGAGACGCTGACCTGGACTAAGGATACTGCGAGATGCTGAAGGAATAATTTGAGAAACGTCCACCAGAGAAAGAATAGAGCAGGAGGCCCAGGAGAAAACCTCCCAATTTTTCTGCAGAGAGATATTCAAAAATCACAACTGTGGAATGGTGGCAGGGGAAGATGAGATTCATCCTGAAAGGCTGGGCAATAGATATTGTGGCAGCCCTTCAGGATGAGATTCATCCTGAAAGGCTGGGCAATAGATATTGTGGCAGCCCAACAATGTACAGTATGTGTCAACCAATCCAGTATATATCTCAACCAAGAGGAGCAAATGTCTGTCCTGACTGTGAATAAGTGGACAAGATGGCTAACCTTGCAAAATTGCAAAATTGCAGACGCTTTTATCCTAAGCGAATTACAATAAGTGCATTCAACCATGAGGGTACAAACCCAGAACAACAAGAATCAAGAAAGTACAATTTTCTTCAAGAAAGCTAAACTACAAAGTGCTATAAGTAAGTGCCATTGAAGTGCTTAAGTGTTTAAAACTTTAATTTTTATTTTTATTCGAGGTATAGTCGGAAGAGGTGTGTTTTTAGTTTACGGCGGAAGATGTGTAGACTTCCTGATGTCATTGGGGAGCTCGTTCCACCATTTAGGAGCCAGGACAGCAAACAGTCGTGATTTTGTTGAGTTGAGGGAGCAGTGAGGGAGCAACAAGCCGATTGCCAGATGCAGAGTGGAGTGAACAGGCTGGGGTGTAACGTTTAACTATGTCCTGGATGTAGACTGGGTCCGATCCGTTCGCAGCACAGTGATGTTTTGAAACGGATGCGGGCAGCCACTGGTGACCAGTGATGGGAGTGGAAGAGCGGAGTAGTGTGAGTGAATTTAGGTTAAAGACCAGTTGAGCTGCTGCATTCTGGATGAGCTGCAGAGGTCGGAAGGCACTAGCAGGTAGACCTGCCAGGAGGGAGTTACAATAGTCTCGGCGTGAGATGACCAGAGCCTGGACCAGAACCTGCGCCTCCTTCTGAGTGAGAAGGGGACGTATTCTCCTGATATTGTGCAGCATGTATCTACAGGAATGTGTTGTTGCAGTAATGTTGGCAGTCAGGGAGAGTTGACTGTCGAGTGTCACACCCAGGTTCCTAGCAGTCTGGGTGGGGGCTAACATGGAGTTGTCAAAGGTAATATTCAGGTCGTGGGTGGGAGAGCCTTTCCCTGGAAGGCCATCAGGTTGCTCAGAGATCTGGGAATCCATGGATAAGTCCTCTGCCAGACCATAAAAGACACATCACATACTACTGAACGCTCAGGAGGAAAGATCCCAAGATGTTTGAGGCATACACCCAGGTTTGATCAGCCTGTGGTGGGCCAGCACTAGAAGAGGGTGTTTTGTGAAATGCAGGAAGTCAAGATCTCTCTCAGAGGGGCATTGCAGACATCGCTACCCCAGCAACATTATCGAGGTCTTCATGGAGAATCTTCCCAGATGGGATATACAGTATATCTATCCGGGAGATTCTGGGTCTACTTGAGGATCTCCTAACTGGACATGGCCAGAGAGAGAGGGTATCAAAATGCCCTCCTATCAGAAGGCCAAACCAATCTAACTGGCTCCCTTCATGCAAATGAACAGCAGCGTCCCTTTGGATGAGCTGCTCACCCTGACTCAAACACTCTGTGGGAGAAATTAATTTCAATCCCATGTATCTCTGATCTCATCCAATCCTTTGTCATCATATGGTAGTCATTACGCCAGGATGAAGTCGTCATAGAATTGCATCTACCCACTTATTCCACAAATGTCTGATTGTATGTGGAACCCATATCTCACGAACCGTTCATCTAATCAGCTTCAAACAGCTTCTGTTGGCATGATCTGTAGCAGTCAGTGGAGGCGGGGAAGTGAGCCTCCAGTCAACCGACCAAGTTCAACATGTCTATGTCCTCTGATAAACTACAGCAGCGGTTGGTAAACGGGTCAAACCAGGGGTCAAAATCACCGCCCGATCATCAAGATAATTTTATTAATTTTATTTCACCATATTGAACTGAGAACCAAAATAAAAAGCTTTTATTGAGAAAAGTAGAGTATTTAGGTCTGAAGATTGTGTCACTTGCTTAACAGACTTTCACTCTTTGTCCCTTATTCATAACGTTGTAACTGCAACCTAAGGCTAAAGAATATCTAGAGAAATCGAGGTGAAGCAAGAAGGAATCTGTCCTTGTGATAATAAACTGTAAAACCCACCGTCTAACCATCTCCCAGTAGAGCACATTTGTTCTTAAATATCAGTTAAACCTCAGTCTAAATTGTTCACTGTAATGTCAAAGTATATAATAGAGAAGGAAGGATAAGAACAAAAGGAGGCCTGATAAAAAGTTTGAGATCAAATGTTTACGACACACCACCTGCCTGTGCTTGTTTGTGTCTGGCGTGTGTTATGGGAATGACTTGTTTTCCAACTTGTTCATGAGAAAAGTAACCTATTGTAGCATTAGGTGTTGTTTCATATCCAATCAGTCATGATTAACATGTACTGAAGTGTAACACACCCACTTGGGAAGCACTTAAAACTTGTTATTGTATATAATATCGAAGCGATGTGGCGTCATGGCATCATCCTGAACCTGCCAATTTGCCTTTTACCCATGGGGCTGAGGTGGAACAATGGGGCCAGCTGGGCAAGCAAAGACAAGCAAGTGTTTCCGACAAGACTGATGACATCTGGGCCTGAGGCGGTGAAACAGGCGCTGAGCAGGTGTTGTTCGGGAAAATAATTAAATCTGAGATTTAATGAAAGGTGATCTTGGCTCTTTCAAAACAAGCCACTCTCATTAATTAGTGACACCACAGCAGAATCAATATTCCATACCAGCTACACAACTTTGTTTGGAGGTGGAGTTAATCAAATTAATTTTTAAATGTGACAAATCTGGCATGTCAAACTGGATGAGGAATCCTGATAGGAATATGTATCACAAACAGTTTGACACACATTGCTAATACATATTCCTATCAGGAATATGTATTAACCATTCAGGTTAATACATATAGTCATGTTAAAACATTTAGCTTTAACATGACACAACTTTAGGTGTAAGCCAAATAATCATAACTGTAAAAACAAGTTACATAAAATGCAAGTCATGAGACAAAAAAAAGAAGTTAAAGCCTACACTGAGAATATTTTTGGATAACCTTAATCTTTGTTACAACCTTAATGGATCTTGGCCTAAGTTCCGACCATCTTCCTCAGTCTTGGCTTATTTACTTGCATTTCTGGACCAAGATTTGAAACAGCTTGGCTTTGTTGTAATTTTAACATACTGTACTATAGCACAACATTGCATTTTAAGTGGGTTTGGATCTTGGGGTTACTTCATAGTCTGGATGTTCCTTCATTCTCAGTTGAAATATAATTTTATATATGACTCAAAGACATACAGATTAATGTCATGCAGAAAATCACAGTTTCGAAGCATGGTCTGAAGACATTTGACACATAATGTTTCACTGATGATTTTTTTCTGGTTTTGTTTCTCTGTCCTTCTGTAAAATCACCAACAAATCATCAGCAACCTTCTGCCAAATGTCACATTTGGGTGGAGATACTTGGGGCCTTCGCCTCTCCAGGGTGTCCATGTCATCAGCTGCGTCTGCCAGTAAAGAGACTCATCACAAAAGATGACCTGACTCAAGTCCTTATGTGCTGCTGGGCTTTGCCAAACAAACCTTGGGAGCCGAGTGGTACTTCACATCAGACAGTGTTGCTCTGTGTTTCTGAAGGTCACATAACGCCGACCTTTGGTGCAATGAGGCAATGTCAGATTTCTGAACGTTGTTATTCAGCTGTGAGGCTGTATTGTATCCTCTGGTATACACTGACCTTTATTTCAGCATTTTATCGGGGAAAACCTTCAGTTTATATTTATAATGGCAATAACACTATAAATCCAAATTAATGGACACAGACGTAGGCCTCAAGGTCATTGCTTGTACTAAGAGACTTTTAGATCACTACAGTCAACCAACAGTGTTTTCCCTGATTGTCTGACTCAGATGGAATATTAATATAGACCAACATCTATACGATTATAATGTATAAGCAAGTTTGCACAAACAGCTACCCCTAACCCAACCCACAACTTGGTGCTCACCTGCTTTGCGACTGCAATTTTTACTCTTAGACTTAGTAATATTTTTCTTTTGCTAAATAAATTCCATTGTGGCCGGTTTACTGTCCTGCCACGAGGTTCAGGAAGCATATTGCTTTCACAACATTGTACTTTTCCTGGTATGGCAGGGCTTCTGTAAAAGTGTAACCCACATAATATTTTACAGTAAAACATACTTTTATAGCCACATTATAGCGTCTGTCTCATTCCTTTATATCGGATAAATCATTAAACAAACTGATTTACATGATCTGATGAATTTCATGCTCCGGTTGAGACGTGACAAGATTTTGCTGTTATTGAACATTGTGGATGATATTTTGCTCAGAAGGAATAATGAGTCCGGTTCAGACTTTTTACACTTAACATAATGCTAATGGTATTTAGAAAGACTCCCTACTGATTTTAACTAAAGAAAACACATTAAGCCAAGTACCCTCTCTTTATCGCTTTGAAAATTAGTTTTTGATTTCATGAAATACTTTAATCTAGTTCCATTTCAAAAGTATATAATTAACATGCAAACTTATAATGAGTCAGTAAAGATAAACTTTAACTTTTCCTTTTATATTGTTTCTTTTTTGGCCCTATTCCTGAAATATGAACTTTTGTAGTTATATATTTGTATTATCCAATTATTTATGTTTTCATATTTATATTTTCCTCTCTTACTGTGTTTATTATGTTGTTTTACTTTATTCCTTGGTGTTTTCATTTCATGCTATTTAACTATAATCATAATCATCATCATTAGCAGCAGCAGAAGCAGCAGCATCTCTGTCAATATTAGAGCTTTGTAGCTGTTCTATACTGATTCCAGAAGATGGCACCATTGTCCTAAGGTACGACCATGCTCCTTAGTTCAAATAACTAAGATGAGTGTGTTGTTGTGAGTGTGCGGCTATGTTGTAGTGACAAAAAAGTGTCAACAAGATTGAAACATTTGAGTTTGTTCTTTTTTCCCCATAGTTTTGGCCGAGTCATGTCACGACCACTAGGGGTGACCGAAGATAGACTTTTTTTAATGAATCCATTACTTTTTAACACACTGTGATTCTGTACATTTGGTAGTATGGTGTCAAATCTGACCCAGTTGTGTCCTTTGGGGGTTTGTGACTCACATTATAATTTATTCTTTCAATGTGTTGTATTTCCCTCCTTAGCTGAAACATTTGGAAACATGCTAAGTACAATTTGTACTTCAGACTATGCTTTCAACATGACAGAGCCAGGTCCATGAACATGTGAGGCTGGTATGCTCGAACTTGACTGGCCCGACCTCAACCACATCAATCAAACTTGAAACGACCTGTTGCCTCATCACCCAACTTCAGTGCTCGACCTCACTCACACTCATGTAGCTCGATGGTAGCAAAGCCCTGCAGCCATGTTGAGGATAGAGATATAGATCTTCAGCAATGTGGTAATGGACTGCGCAAAATTAACCCTTTGGTGTCTTTTATTTTCATCCATACGGGGCCTTCGTGTTGCACTTAAATTTCAAAAAAAGATAGGAAGTAAAACTTAAAAGTAAGTAAGTTAGAAAATAAAACACTCACTGTTGTTTTAATATATCATCTTTTAGGAAGGTGTTAAACCTTACAATGAAACCCAATGTCCTTGTGTAGTAGTAAACATACCGATAATACATCAATAAAGTTTCCCAACTTATATTGGGATGGCTGAAATGCTTATCCTTCAAAATAAAAGTCTGCATTGTCCCCTGTACAAAAGAAAGCACAACAACATCACACTATATGAACAGTGAAAAAAGTAATAAGACAGCTTTTTTTTTTCTATTGTCTCGCCTAAATTGTATATTTTATTTCTTTTAATTAAGATTTGATTCCCCTTCCCACATTGCCAAAGCTAAATTAGTTTACTTTCTTTCTTCCTTGAAGTTTATTGAAAATGCAACGTAATGGACAAACAGAAGTATCAGATTTGAGCTTCAGGGTCGAGTCTTGACAAAGGCCCGAAGGTCTCGTCTGGAGATCTTAAGGGGATCATGATGCAACTGCTCTGTAAGCTTCAAGGAGCGGTGTGTGGAGGCAGGCTGGGGACACTGGGAGCCCTGGAGGGAGTTTGTTAGTCTGCTGGTGTTTTTGAGTGGGAAGAGCCTGAGGTCTAAGACATGGTCAGGCATGAGGCACCTGCACTTCACCACATGTGTTTGTACTAAATCAGCTCCCAAAAGGCAAACTCTCTGCGGAGCCCTAAAGCAATTCATGAACTGCAAACACACAAACACCTTTTTAATTAAAAGGGCTTAAGAGGAGTATCAGCTCACCTTTAATCATCCCTCTGACTGAAAAATAACAATAATGTCAAATTAAATCTCACATGGCTGAGTGCCTTGCTAAATCAGGTGTGCTGAATTGTTTGTTTTGATCGGCTGTCAAAAGTGTAACTTTAATTCACTTATCCAAATGTGCAATTCCAAATAAACGTGTTCACAAATTCTGTATATAGTCAAATAATAGAAAGATAATTTTAAATGTATGATTATTGCGGTAAGTCTATTATATTTAAGTGTTAATGGCTAGTTCGGATATATTTTCAAAAAGGATGACAAAATACACAATCAATGGAAAAAATCTTCCCACATTAGTAATTTCAAGATCCATTATTAAAGTTCATATTGATGCTGTCTTGATATTTGCAATTGCAAGATATCTCATTTATAGCAAGAACAGAATCCCAGAACCCAAGGTTTCCTCATTGAAACCATTATTGATCAGTGAAACTCTCACCATAAAATGAATTCATAAATAAGGGTTAGGGTCCTCTCAAGAAGATGGTTCTTTGAAGCACCCCAGTTTAGAGCAAGTCAACAATGAGTGCAAACATCTGTTCTTCAAGAACTGTCCAAAAAGAAATGGTTTGGGTTACCCTTATCCTAATGCCCGTTTTTTCAATGTACTTTCTTCTTTCTCGATAATATTTTCTTTTGAAACAAATTGTGCATTTTTGTCCTGCATATATTTATTTTTAGACTCAGTTCTCACCTCCAGCTCTACACAATATTAGGGTTCTTTCAAGAAGATGGTTGTTGACTGGTCCTAATGTTTGCCTCTCTTTACACACTCTCAAATTGAATTTGCTTTTGATGTCTAACACAACGTTGTGGGAGAAAATTGCGAGTAAAATGGGGATTTCACAGGCTGTATGTTTTAATGAGACATATTTGTGTTTACAGTTTTTTTTTTTAATCACCAGAGCAGTACATTGTAGTAAATGTAATTATGTTTTATAGCCTATGACAGTCACCAGTGGACGTAGCTCTCAAACACAGAAATACCTCAATGTAAGGGAAAGTCTTGTCAACATGAAGTGTATCCAAAGTAAAAGCACTGACTATGCATAAAGATCCCAGTCCAATTAGAAAACTATAACTTAAACTATGTCAGTGGATTGACTTAATTTTAGTTTTGTATTTTCTCTTTAATTTTCTGTTGAACAGTTTGTAGCAACACAAAGTCATTTATCTGTAAAGTAATTAATGTAACTATGCCTGCCATCATGAAGTTACTCTGTACTGACATTTTATGGCTATGCCCAATCAAAACTGTCCTATCACACTTATCTCTGATTGGTCACTAAGAATTCAGCGAGCCCTGTCGTCATCTAAGATTATAAAAGTCACATTCAGGTCGGTTTTGACTTCGACATGGGTGGCGGCGCCCTGTCAGGTTCTGGGAGTAGAAAATGTCACCAGTGAAAACAGGAATGGTTTTTGTGGGGCTCCTGTTTGCATTTGCAGCAACAGAGGAGGAAGCTCCTGTCTGTCAGATACTAGGGAGTCCAGAGATCCCCCTGTTGTCTAAAGGGGGAGATGTGACAATCGGGGGAGCCTTTTCCATCCACAGCAAAATTGCACAACCTCCACTTTCTTTTACAGTGAAACCAACACGCCTCACATGCTCCAGGTAATTGCGGGCACTGCATAACAATACTTTCTCATGATGTATTTCACAGCGTACAAGTTTCTATTTTGCTGTTTTTTGTCTCAGTGTCAACCTCAGGGAGTTTCGATTTGCCCAGACCATGATTTTTGCAATCGAAGAAATAAACAAAAGTGACGTCCTTCTTCCCAATGTTTCTATCGGATACCGTATTTATGACAACTGTGGCTCAACATTATCCTCCATGCGAGCAGTGATGGCCCTGATGAACGGCGACGAGTGGACGACAGGAAAGAGCTGCTCCGGTCAGTCAGCCGTTCATGCTATTATCGGGGAGTCTGAGTCTTCGTCAACCATCGTGCTGTCACACACTACAGGGCCATTCAAAATACCAGTGGTGAGTCGCAGGTCCATGTGGATTCATACGTTTATTATGTGCAAATCCTCTTTGTCCTGTCACTCTTCTTCTGAATCCCCAGATAAGTCATTCAGCTACTTGTGAGTGTTTGAGCAACAGGAAGGAGTATCCCTCTTTCTTTCGAACCATTGCCAGTGACCTCTACCAAAGCCGAGCCCTCGCCCAGCTGGTCAAGCACTTTGGCTGGACGTGGGTCGGGGCAGTCAACAGTGACAGCGACTATGGTAACAACGGCATGGCCATCTTCCTCGCCGCAGCCCAAGAAGAGGGCGTCTGTGTTGAGTATACGGAGAAATTTCACAGGGAGGAACCAGAAAAACTGAAGAAAGTGGTCGAAGTGATCCGTAAGAGCACTGCCCGGGTCATCGTGGCTTTCCTGGCCCATGTAGAGATGAACAACCTGCTGGAGCAGCTGAGTCTCCACAACATCACAGGCCGTCAGTTCATTGGCGTGGAGGCCTGGATCACTGCCGACAGCCTTGTGACTCCGACCAGCTTCACCGTGCTGGGAGGTTCACTGGGCTTCGCTGTGCAGAAAGCAAACATCAGTGGCCTGGATGAGTTTTTAACCAAAGGTTTCTGGCAGGGAGAGTTTAAGTGCAAGGAGGGATACAACAACAGCATGACAGGAACTGCAACCTGCAAAGAAAACCACAATCTTACGGAGCTGAAATATTATGATGATGATGTGACAGAGCTGAGATACTCCGGTAACATCTACAAAGCCATCTATGCTGTGGCCTATTCTCTGCACAGCATGTGGAAGTGCTCACAAAGTCAGGGATGTGACAGGACGGTGAAGGTTACACCCTGGCAGGTAAATTTAAGTGACAACTTAACTTTCTCAGACTTGTAACTCAATTTACAAAAATGTGTCTTTGGCTTTTCAGGCAGTGGAGTCTCTAAAGCAAGTGAACTTCATGATTAAGAATGGGGAGCAGGTGTGGTTCGACAGCACCGGAGCAGCTGTGGCCCTGTATGAGGTGGTAAACTGGCAGCGTGGATCAGACGGGTCGGTCCACTTCAAACCTGTTGGTTACTATGACGCCTCCCTGCCGCCGGGAAAGAAGTTCGTCCTCACGACTGAAGCCATTATGTGGCCTGGAGGAAACACAGAGGCAAATATGTTAACTAAGAGTCACACCTGAATGTCTGTATGGCCTTGTAGTTCTGATGTACTGTGGAAATAAACGTAACGTCTTCATTTTTGTCTTTGATCCAAAGCTGCCGGTGTCAGTGTGCAGTGAGAGCTGTCATCCAGGATCCCGTAAAGTCCTTCAGAAAGGAAAACCCGTCTGCTGCTATGACTGTATTCCATGTGCAGAGGGAGAAATCAGCAACACCACAGGTGCCACAAACCTGAAACATGGCAATATGAACACACTGTTTGTTAGCTCACAATGCATCATGTTAAGTTTGCTGTGGTACAGGCTTTCATTCGTGTTTTCAGGATGCCATATGCTGGATTGCAATAATGGTAACATTATTTCTATTGCAGATTCTAATGGATGCAAAAAGTGTCCTGAAGAGTACTGGTCCAATCAAAACAGAGATGCTTGTGTTCTGAAACATGTTGAGTTCCTCTCCTTCACTGAGGTTATGAGTAAAACACTTGTGTTTTTCACTGTGTTTGGTGTAGTTCTTACTTTGATTGTGGCAACGCTATTCCTGATCAATAAGGACACTCCCTTGGTGAAGGCCAACAACTCCGAGCTGAGCTTCCTGCTGCTCTTCTCCCTGACTCTGTGCTTCCTGTGCTCCCTCACCTTCATCGGCCGGCCCTCTGAGTGGTCCTGCATGCTGCGACACACTGCATTCGGCATCACCTTCGTCCTCTGCATCTCTTGTATTCTGGGGAAAACTATAGTGGTGTTAATGGCCTTCAGGGCGACACTTCCAGGCAGAAATGTGATGAAATGGTTCGGGCCTGCACAGCAGAGGATCAGCGTTCTGGCGTTCACTATGATACAGATTGTAATTTGCATTCTTTGGCTGACAATCAATCCTCCATTTCCCTTCAAAAATGTAAGCCACTATAAGGAGAAGATCATTCTTGAGTGCGCCCTTGGATCACCGATAGGCTTCTGGGCTGTGTTAGGATACATCGGACTCCTTGCTGTCCTTTGTTTTGTTCTTGCTTTTTTGGGTAGAAAGTTACCTAATAATTTCAACGAAGCTAAATTGATCACTTTCAGCATGTTGATATTCTGCGCAGTCTGGATCACATTTATTCCAGCTTACATCAGCACTCCTGGGAAGTTTACTGTGGCTGTGGAGATATTTGCTATTTTGGCCTCAAGTTATGGGATTCTCTTCTGTATATTTGCACCTAAATGCTTTATTATTGTTCTCAAACCTGAATTGAACACAAAGAAACATCTGATGGGAAAAACATGATCATAAACATGTTAGAACCATATTTAAAAAAATGTGCCTCTTCTCTGAAACATAAATGTTATTTTGCTTTCTTTAGACTTCTCAGTCAATTCATTATCGTGGACTGGCAGTCAAACATTTCACATATATGATTTTATGATGTATTGAATCATACCTATATAACACTACAGACAATAAAATACATTTGAGTTTAAAAATGTAATCTTGTTTTATTTCATATGAATAACATATATCCATAACAACCTGTCTCTTTATTGTAATTATCACGACTAAAGATTGCACACTTGTCCTTTTCGTGCAGATTAACGTCACACAACTGCACAAATTTTAATAAAGCATATGACTCCCTACATTTTTTGCTCTATACTGTTGATCTAAGTGCAAAGCCAAAAGCATGTGGCACAAGTGCATTTAGGACTTGTCCAAATCTTAATGCATCTTGTTTTTTGGCAATAATATGCAAGAAGCCAATAAGAGTGCCATCACCTAATATCTTAAACATCCTGGTGCACTTATCATCACAACGTCCACAATCCTTCCTGCATTGGTACTGCAGCCTAGGAATAATGACCTGATATATTTCATTAGAACATTTTTTTTATGTAATCACACATAATATCAGCTAAACACATTCCCACCTCTCGGAAACGGTTTTGGTATCTGTCTGTGAAGCTTTTTAAATACACTGCTTGAAGCTGCTACATTTATCTTTAAAAAGTAAAAAAATGAATTGTTTGCATTTTTACAGATCCTCTCCTCATTATCAAGTTCGTTTTTCTACATTTTTATTAATTTACCTTTTTCATCCACGTAATGTACAACTATAATTATGTTTAAATGCTATATGTCCCTCCTCATCACACAATATAATTTACAGCTAACGGTAATTATGACATAATGGTCTTGTTGAATGAAGAACATTAAAGTGGTCTGACGTCATCTCACTCTCATTTGATAAGAGGACCTCTGTTATTTATGCATCATTATAAAGCTCTGCCCAGCAGCTTACATGTTTTGGTCGATGATAGAATAAGTCATCACAGGCTACAGGTTTGTGTGTACACACCTGTGTGCCTCTTATTTGCACTGGATGAGTGACTGCGTCCATACAATGTTGTTGTGTTTGCTTTTTATGGGAGCCCTCGGAGCAGAGGAAGATTGTGAGATGCTGGGGAGCCCGGAGTTTCCTCTGTTATCGAAGGCAGGAGAGCTCACCATCGGCGGGGCTTTCTCCATCCACAGTCAAATCTCAAATCCTCCACTCTCCTTCACAGACACTCCACAGCCTGTCAAATGTTCCAGGTACTATTTGACGTCTCCTTTCTCATTTGTTAAGAAGTTAAAATCGCATATAGTCTGAAAACATGTCTTACTTTTTCTTTTAGGATAAACTTCAGAGAATTTCGTTTTGCCCAAACTATGCTTTTTGCCATTGAGGAGATCAACAACAGCAGCTCTCTACTGCCTAATATCTCAGTGGGTTATAAGATATTTGACAGCTGTGGTTCAACGCTGCCCTCAACTCGTGCAGTGATGGGTCTGATGAATGGGGAGGAGAGGACTTTGGGGAAAAGCTGCTCCAGCCAGGCGTCTGTTCAGGCCATCATCGGAGCCTCTGAGTCTTCCTCGACTATCGTGATGCTACAAATGTCGGGGATTTTCCAAATACCAGTGGTAAATATTTGCACATTTTATATTGCTTTAATTGGAAACTCTTTCTGTGAACTGTACTTTCAACTGAGGCTGAATTACTAATTTCTAAATATGGGATTAAGGCTTTTCGGCCTTTAATTTCAATAACCACTGAAATGTTGTTTGTGTATTTTTGCATCCCTCCTTTTTTCTATTAGATCAGCCACTTTGCCACATGTGCTTGTCTGAGTAACAGAAAGGAGTTCCCCTCCTTTTTCCGCACCATCCCCAGTGACTACTTCCAGAGCAGAGCCCTGGTCCAGTTGGTGAAGCACCTTGGCTGGACATGGGTTGGGGCAGTTAGGAGTGACAACGACTATGGTAACAATGGCATGGCAACATTTATCGCAGCCGCAAGTCAGGAAGGGGTTTGTGTTGAGTACTCTGAGGCCATATCGAGAACGGACCCCAGTGAGCAGGTTGCCAAGGTGGTCAGAATAATCCGTGGTGGCAGTGCAAGAGTGTTGGTTGCTTTTCTCGCCCAAAGTGAGATGGACGTCTTGCTTGAGGAAGCTGTGAAGCAGAACATGACCGGGCTGCAGTGGGTGGGCAGTGAATCCTGGATCACAGCAGGTCATTTGGCCAATGAGAGGTACTCTGCCATCCTGACAGGGTCTCTGGGCTTCACCATTAAAAAGACAAAGATCACAGGCCTGAGAGAGTTTCTTCTGAAGGTCCACCCACGTCAGGACCCTCGGAGTAATCTTCTGAGGGAGTTCTGGGAAGTAGCCTTTGGCTGCAGTGTCCAATCCAGTCTGCACGGTCAGATCCAGTGCTCTGGTTCTGAGAGATTACAGGACATAGACAATCCTTTCACGGATGTGTCAGAGCTGAGGATATCTAACAACGTCTATAAGGCCGTGTACGCTGTGGCTCATGCTTTGCATAACATGTTAAAATGTGGACTCGGTGGTGAAGCCGGTGAACCAGACTGTGCACATGGAAAGATAATTTAGACCCAAAACAGGTATAAGGTTGCCTTCATGACTCAGGCCAATGATATGAATAATATATGATTCCCTATTCTTAAACGTAATCATCCCTCTTCTCTACATGTAGGTTGTAAAACATCTCCAACATGTGAACTTCACTCTTCAGTCTGGAGAAAGAGTGTATTTCGATGGGAATGGAGACCCCGCTGCAACATACGAGCTGGTGAACTGGCAGAGAAACCAGGCGGGAGATACTGTGTTTGTGGCTGTGGGGAGCTACGATGCGTCGCTACCAAATGGAGAACAGTTCACCATGAATGGATTAAATATTACATGGGCGGCTGAATCCCTCAAGGTACTTTAAAAGTCTAAATTGATCATTACGGAGCAGATTGAGTTTGTGTTTTGTTGGTGGAGGATGCAGAGACAGATGTGACAGGGTCTAAACTGTAGCTTTCTGGTTCCTGATTCATCTTAAAATAGCAGGATAATTCAGAAAGGCATATAGTTTAGAAGAAACCAAAATAAATCTTCAAACACAACATTGGTCATTGTCAAGTTTTTATTCATAAAAATACTTTTTTTATTTAATTTAATTAAGTTGCAGTTTTCCTCCTGTGTTTTATCAACTGCAACAAAACAACAAATCTGAACTGAATACTGACAAGTTTCACTTATGAGTCAAGGTCTAAATCTCAAACTTGAGGTTGACGAATAACATTTAAAAATCAATCCCTATGATAAATTACCTAAATTAAATGCAAACTGTGACTGTTGGTGTTGGGGTGTTGTTGCAGAGGCCTCGGTCTGTTTGTAGTGAGAGTTGTCCGCCAGGTTTCCGACAGGCTGTGATTAAAGGTAAACCCATCTGCTGTTTCTCCTGCATCACCTGTGCTGCTGGAGAAATCAGCAACTCCAACAGTGAGTGAACACTTTCCTAATAATCAGTCAATGTGTAATAAGTAATGTGAATATACGTGTGTGTTCAGCTTTACCCAACAGACCCCATAGAAATGTAGGAAAACGTATCGATTTGAATTTCTTCTCCATTTTTCTATTATTTCTGTCTTGATTTTATCTGGTCATTAAATGCATATTTTCTTTGAACATGTGAGACTGTGCTTTTGTAAATAATGATCAAATGAGTTATTCCTTGTGACTGATCTAGCATATGAAATGAATTAAACAAATTTATGATATGTCTTGCATTTTTTAAAGAAAAGAAAATGTGTTTAGCACTTAAAGCATGATAAATGTATTGAATTAGAAATTTAGATCTTGTCACATTTAGCCACATTTCTTGATAGTTTCCAAATCAGATTTTTTGTTTCCACCCCTAATATCAAATAAAAAACTGTTGGACTTTTCCTTAATGCACTATATATAAGTGCTATTCTAACTTGCAGCTCACATCATTAACACGTTTCATGTTTTTCATTCAGATTCTGTGGAGTGTTCACGTTGTCCGCTGGAGTTCTGGTCAAATGAGGACCACAGCCAGTGTGTTCCAAAGGTGATCGAGTTCCTGTCTTATGGAGAAACCATGGGGGTCCTCCTCACCGCCTTCTCATTATTCGGAGCGAGTTTAACTCTTGTGGTGTCGGGTGTTTTCTTTCGGTTTCGTCACACACCTCTTGTCAAAGCCAGTAATGCTGAGCTGAGCTTCCTGCTGCTCTTCTCCCTGACTCTGTGCTTCCTGTGCTCTCTGACCTTCCTCGGCCGGCCCTCTGAGTGGTCCTGCACGCTGCGACACACAGCTTTCGGCGTCACCTTCGCCCTGTGCATGTCTTGTATCTTGGCTAAAACCATAGCGGTGGTGGTGGCCTTTAAGGCTACAAGGCCTGCGAACACTGTTCCGCAGTGTTCGGCCCTGCTTCAGAGAACCAGCGTTCTCAGCTGCACTTCACTACAGGTCTTGATTTGTGTACTGTGGTTAACGCTTGCCCCGCCATTCCCCTACAAAAACACAGCTCACGCCACTGAAAGGATCATTCTGGAGTGTGACGTGGGTTCACCTATAGGCTTCTGGGCTGTGCTGGGGTACGTAGGACTCCTGGCTGTGCTGTGCCTCATCCTTGCTTTTCTGGCTCGAAAGCTGCCCGATAATTTTAATGAAGCTAAGTTCATCACATTCAGCATGTTGATATTCTGCGCAGTCTGGGTCACTTTCATCCCAGCTTATGTCAGCTCTCCTGGGAAGTTCACTGTGGCTGTGGAGATCTTTGCTATTCTGGCCTCCAGCTTTGGTTTGCTTTTCTGTATATATGCTCCAAAGTGTTACATTTTAATACTGAAACCAGAGAGGAACACTAAAAAACATATGATGGGGAGAAACCAGTCAAGATCACTGTGAATGGGTTAGAATAGTAAAACAATAATGATCCAATAAGTGGTTTTACAAATATTATTAAATGCAACAGTTTCAATGAATTGCCATCATCATCTAATGCCTGAAAAAGTAAAACAAAATAAAAAATACACTGCACTCATGCATCTGTTTGCTTAATTTAAAGAGAACCTTTTCTTCTGCATACGTTAGTCAAGTCACCCAAAAAATTATTCCTTGCAGTTAATGATCAGGCTTGAATGATACAATAAGAAATACGATACATATCTACAGCTCAGATATCCCCATAGACACATGCGCAGATTTCTGATTGTAAGGAGTTGGTTATGCAAAAAAAAAAGAAAAATAAGACAAACAATTGTGTTAGGCCTTCCAATAGGTCAACAAATCTGCCAGTCACACCACAAGTGCTGTCATTGGTGGAGAGGAACAGTCCCTGATGCTTTGTGTTGAAAGAAAAATCCTTATAAAATACTCAGAGTTGATGGTTTGATCTTGGAGACTTGGGTGGTAAATACTGTGGTGAACAATGATGCTGCTGATGGCAGATCTGCTGCTTGTTTCCCTTCTGGCTGTCAGAGGAGAGAAGCCAGTGTGTCAAACATACGGGACAAAACAACTGTCTCAGTTTTCTAAGGAGGGGGACATCAGCATTGGAGGCATTTTCTCCTTCCACCAGAACCCAGTCAGTGTCAGCCCAGAGCTGCAAGTCAACTCAGGAACGATCCGGTGTGAGGGGTAAGGCTGCTCCAGAATGTGTTGTGCTTTAATGTGTTTCACAGATCTTGATTTTGACAAATTGTACGATCTCTCCTGTTCTCAGACTGGACCCAGGTGAGCTCCAGTATGCCTACACTATGATGTTTGCCATAGAGGAGATCAACAACAGCTCAGAGCTGCTGCCGGGCGTGACGCTGGGCTACAGAATCTTTGACTCCTGCCCCAGTATCCCTCTGTCCATCAAAGCGTCACTGAACCTGATGAATAGGTATGAGAGTGGGGAAGGCAGATGTAACAAACTCTCCAATGTGCATGCTGTCATAGGGGAAACCACATCCACCTCCACAATAGGCATCGCACGCACCATGGGACCCTTCCATATACCTGTGGTGAGTGTTTTGGGGGGTGCACGCCTTCTCCTCACATTAACTGTCAAGTGAATATGTGTTGTTAAATTAGGAGTAATATAATATTTGAAAATGCTTTATTACATGTGTGATTCCTATCAGATATTCATGCAGAAATGTGCTGACAACTTGCAATTTCTCTCTGTCACTTGTGATTCAGATCAGTCATTCAGCCACCTGTGCATGTCTTAGTAACAGGAGAGATTATCCTTCCTTCTTCAGAACCATACCCAGTGACATTTACCAGAGCAAAGCATTGGCAAAGCTGATGAAACACTTCGGCTGGACCTGGGTTGGAGCTATAAGAACCAACAGTGACTATGGAAACGGTGGCATGGCCACATTTCTGGAAGCAGCTGAAAAGGAAGGTGTGTGTGTTGAGTATTCTGTGGCTATTTATAGGACCGACCCCAGAAAGTGGTTCTTGGAGGTGGTTGACATTATCAAGAAATCCACCTCTAAGGTAATAGTGGCATTTGCAGACGGCACAGACCTTGACATCCTTATCAAAGAGCTCCATGCTCAGAATGTGACAGGCCTGCAGTGGGTGGGCAGCGAGGGCTGGATCACCTATCGCTACATTGCCTCTCCAGTGAACTACGCTGTGGTCCAGGGGGCTGTGGGCTTCGCGGCACTCAACGCTCACATCCCTGGACTGCAGGAGTTCCTGGCGAACAGCAGACCCTCCACCACACCAGGCGACAGGGGACTGGTGGAGTTGTGGGAAAAGGTGTTCAGCTGCACCTTGACTCCCCAAACAGAGGCTCACAGTCAGGGTTCAGTGGCAGCCTGCACAGGCACGGAGTCCCTGCGGAACACAAACACGCGCTTCACAGATGTTTCAGATGCCAGTCTGATGAATAATGTTTACAAGGCCACATACGCTGTCGGTCATGCACTGCACATGCTGTTTACATGCACAGATGGACAGGGGCCTTTTGAGAATAATACTTGCGCTGACAGGGAACATATTCAGACCTGGCAGGTAATCATATCAAACAATATTCCACCCTCAAAACTATTGTGTATTTATATATCATGCAGTTAATTAACATCACTGTGTCTCTGCAGGTGCTGCATTATGTGACCCAGGTCAATTTCACGACTAAGATCGGTGAAAATGTCTTCTTTGATGAGCTGGGCGACCCTGTGGCACGTTACGCGCTGGTAAACTGGCAGATGGATGAGACAGGTTACATACTCTTTGAGACCATCGGCTACTACGACGCCTCCCGACCTGAGGGTGAACAGTTTGAGATGAAAGGAGACGTGGAGGCCATCTGGGCAGACGAGAACCATGAGGTAGACGGCCTGTCATAAAGAAATTTATATAACGTCATCGTGAATTTAAACTTCTTCATTTTGACCATGAATAATTAACTGTTAGTAGAGGTAATTCATTGTTGCTTGGATTCATTACCATAATAACATGATTATAAGTCTGAGAGTTATAATTGTTTTGATGCCGTCACTGTGATGCAGGTGCCGAGGTCCATCTGCAGTGAGAGCTGTGTGCCGGGGACCCGCCGCGCGTTTGTCAAGGGCAAACCTATCTGCTGTTTTGATTGCATCATCTGTGCTGACGGGGAGTTCAGCAACAGGACAAGTGAGACAGCAGGATTCCTAGCCTTTACTCTAGCGCTCGCCGTGTTTCTGTTGGGCAAAATCACTGCCGGCACTTTGCTGGTCTACCTGAAGATGTGCGTGCTCTACAGCCTAAACGTATTTATGCTTTCAGATGCAGTGAAATGTGACAAATGTCACCCTGACTACAAGTCCAACGTGGAGAGGAACAGCTGTGACTTAAAGGCCATTGAGTTCCTCACATTCAGAGAACTGATGGGTATTCTGCTTGTCACCTTCTCTGTCTTTGGTGCCTGCCTGGCGATGACTATAGCCCTGATATTTTTCCACTTCAGGCAAACTCCCATTGTCAGGGCCAACAACTCGGAGCTGAGCTTCCTGCTGCTCTTCTCCCTGACTCTGTGCTTCCTGTGCTCCCTGACCTTCATCGGCCGGCCCTCTGAGTGGTCCTGCATGCTGCGACACACTGCGTTCGGCATCACCTTCGTCCTCTGCATCTCTTGTGTCCTCGGGAAAACTATAGTGGTGTTAATGGCCTTTAAAGCAACTCTTCCAGGTAGAAATGTAATGAAATGGTTTGGTCCTGCACAGCAGAGACTCAGCGTTCTGGCGTTCACTCTCATACAGGTTGTGATTTGCATTCTTTGGCTGACAATCAATCCTCCTTTTCCCTTCAAAAACATGAACCACTATAAGGACAAGATTATACTTGAGTGTGCGCTGGGATCAGCTTTCGGCTTCTGGGCTGTGTTAGGATACATCGGACTCTTAGCCATGTTGTGTTTCGTACTTGCTTTTTTAGCCCGAAAGCTTCCTGATAATTTCAACGAGGCTAAATTCATCACTTTCAGCATGTTGATATTCTGCGCAGTCTGGATCACATTTATCCCGGCTTACGTCAGCACTCCTGGGAAGTTCACTGTGGCTGTGGAGATATTTGCCATCCTGGCTTCAAGTTATGGAATGCTGTTTTGCATTTTCTTACCAAAGTGCTACATCATTTTATTAAAACCTGAGGAAAATACAAAGAAACATTTGATGGGTAAATTGACCTCGAGATCTCTTTAAGTTTTCTGTTATAACAACAATAACAATATATTTATCATAATTTGTCTGCGTTTCTTCATAGTTTATACATGAATCATATATATTATAATGTTATTATATTATACAGATACATTTACAGCTCACACAGTAATTATAAGAAATGACGTTGATGATGTTTTGTGTTGCTCTTTACTGCCATGGAAATGTGTTTTTCTTAACCCCTTGTTGTGTAAGTAACCCCCCGTGTGATTGCTTACATGAAAAACAGCTACTATGATTTTGTCTAAAGTATGATACACTTCGCCAAGTAGCCAAATGCTTCTGTTGATGGAGACTGAATATTTCTAATAAAGAAGTTATTATACAGTTATATGAAGGAGCCTCTGAAGTAATTTTTTATCAACTTTATATACAGTTACCTTTATCATTCTGTTGAATGCAAATGTAAATTGTAATACTTATCACATAATATTAAAACAACGTTTATTTAAAAATGGGGGGGGGGGCACACACTCGTAAAAATATATTGAAAATAGGCCATAACCCTAAGGTCTTCTTGTCTTTTGGCACCTCCCTCCTCTTGCCCCACCTCGCAGGTCCAGAGCAATGAATCATCACTGTTCGGGTATCATTTTATATGCTGCTCAGAAATGTATAAATACCAGTGCAAAGCATCGGATTTAAACTGTGGCACATGTGATGCCACCAAGTGGTTTATTTCTCTAAGGCAGAATGACGTCCATTCAGAGGTGGCCAGAACAAGGGTGGGCACTTTTACAGCTGCTGCTGGTGGCGTCCTTCTCTCAGGCTGAGGAGCCGCAGTGCAGGCAGAGGGGGGATCCTGAGAATCCTCCACTGTCTCAGGATGGGGACATAATGCTGGGGGGAATCTTCTCTTTCCACAGCAGCTGGAAAGACAGACAGGAAACCTACACTCACAAACCACTGCCACTGGAGTGCACCAGGTAAATTATATAGAAGTACTATTTCATTTACAATATCTACTGGAGGACATGGAAAGAGATAGAAAACTAGTTTAAAAAATATTATCAAACTAAGAAAATTAAAATGATGTTGTGTGCATTGATATCATCAGATGTTTTTTTTTAATCTGTAACAAGAAGATACAATTGTTAGACCAACTTGAAAAAAATGAACAGAAACAAAAAGTAATCCATGCATTTTATTCAGGGTACTGCTACTATATCTATAACTGTTTGCATTAAGTTTGAATTTCAGAGGGTTCCAGTTTGCCCAGGCTATGCTTTTTGCCATCGAGGAGATTAATAACGCCACAGATTTACTGCCTGGCATCTCTCTGGGATATAAAATGTACGATACCTGTGGCTCCATCGCCAGAAGTGTGAGGGTTGCTCTGGCCTTGGCTAACGGTAACGACGTTGTATCTGGCCCCTCCGCAACGCCGTGTACCAAACCTGCACAGGTGCAGGCCATCATGGGAGAAACCTCCTCCTCTCCAAGCATTGCTATAGCTACCGTCATCGGGCCATTTCATATCCCAATGGTGGGTACGTTTCTTAAATGTATAATACTTTTGACTTTTTAAAATATTTTTTCAGCTGCTTAGAGTAAATTAGGATAATTTTTTTATATTTTACATCTTTATCTATAGAGCTCATTTCTTTTTTCTTTTAGATCAGCCACTTCGCCACCTGCGCTTGCCTCAGTGACAAAACCAAGTACCCGTCCTTCCTCAGAACAATACCCAGTGACTACTACCAGAGCAGAGGCCTGGCCCAGCTGGTCAAGCACTTTGGTTGGAGTTGGGTTGGAGCCATTAGAACCAATGATGATTACGGAAATAACGGCATGGCTACGTTCACAGAAACTGCCCGACAGCTGGGCATCTGTCTGGAGTACTCTGTGTCTTTCTTCAGAACAGACCCACCTGACAAAATACTAAAGATAATCAACATCATCAAGGCTTCCACCTCTAAGGTGATTGTTGCTTTTCTCTCTCACTTGGATATGGATGTGCTGATACATGAGCTGTCCCACCACAATCTGACTGGTTACCAGTGGGTGGGCAGCGAGAGCTGGATCTTTGATTCTCAAACTGCAGAAATGAATGGGCATCACATCCTGGACGGGGCCATAGGCCTGTCCATCCCCAAAGCACATGTCAGAGGCATGAGAGAGTTCATACTGAATGTGAAGCCGCTCAAGTTATCCAGTGAAATGTTTACAGAGTTCTGGGAGGCTTTATTCAGCTGTAAGTTCAAACAGTCCACAGGGAACCAGAGAGAATGTACCGGACATGAAGATCTGACCCAAGTGCACAACAGCTTCACTGACATGTCTCTCATGCCAATATTCAACAATGTCTACAAAGGAGTGTATGCTGTGGCTCATGCACTTCATAGCATTCTTGGCTGTAATGAAACATGTAATGACAAAGCGCCGCTCAATCCATTCACGGTGAGTTCTTACACAAGAGATAACGCTTCCACAGTTTCTTATGAGCACTTTCTCTGTGATAGACATATAGGATGTCCATTAACTATGATCTGTCTTCTTTAGATTTTACAGCACATAGGAAGGATTCAGTTCAAAACAAAGGACGGAGACGAGGTTTACTTTAATGAAGATGGCGACCCAGCAGCAGAGTATGAAATCATAAACTGGCAGCGAGCAGAAAATGGCTTTGTGGAGTTTGTCACAGTCGGTCTTTATGATGCATCTTTACCTGCAGACAAACAGCTGAATCTGCACAATACGTCTTTAATCTGGGCACAGAACTCAAAACAAGTCAGTATATACCTGCAGTATAATTGTGTAGTTGCATCAAAATGAATACAAATGAATGCAAGTGTATTTCCTCAAAGTTGTTTTCTTCATGCAGGTGCCTGTGTCAGTTTGCAGTGAGAAATGTCCCCCAGGAACCACGAAGGTTCTCCAGAAAGGAAAACCTGTCTGCTGCTTTGACTGTATAAGATGTGCAGAGGGAGAAATAAGCAACATTACAGGTCTAGTTCAATGCATTGTTTTTATCACTTTGCTGTTACACAAATCAAAGTTGAGTCACATACCAATTCTAACAAATGGCATATATCTGTTTTCTAATGTCCAAATCAGGGAAGGTTTCTTGGGGAATGAACTGTGTAGTTTCTCTATTACAAATAAATGAAAAAATGATTTGTGAATTAAGCATATCAAACAAAGCAAAGTGTCATAAATCACCTAAATATATTATATGCATTTACAACTTTAAGTCAAATTTGAAGACCCCATGTGAAAAATGAATTAACAAAGTTATACCAATATTAATTATGCAGTAATAAGCCCGAAGCCTGCAAATAATCGAGCATATGTGCGCATCTACTTTTGGTTAGATGCCTAAAATGAGGTCTGTGGCAATCACAAAGATGAATGTCTTTTTATTCTAAAACATAAAATACAACAGTAAATATCATGATGTATTGAAAAGACAGTTGCTATAAGTGCCCAATGTCAGGGACAACATAGTGTAGACTTTGTGTAGATGCATCAAAAGAACAGTGAAATGAAACTGATCTACTCGGCAAGTCAAACCTGCTTTAATACTTTTCAGATTCTGTCTCCTGTGTGCGATGCCATCCTGAATTCTGGTCGAATGAGGGAAGAGACGCCTGTGTGAAGAAAGAGGCAGAGTTTCTTTCGTATAAAGAAATTATGGGAGCGCTGCTCACCGCGGCGTCCCTGTTTGGAACATGTATGACGGCAGTCGTGGCACTCATCTTTTTCAGAAACAGGAAAACACCCATCGTCAGGGCCAACAACTCGGAGCTGAGCTTCCTGCTGCTCTTCTCCCTGACTCTGTGCTTCCTGTGCTCCCTGAGCTTCATCGGCCGGCCCTCTGAGTGGTCCTGCATGCTGCGACACACTGCGTTCGGCATCACCTTCGTCCTCTGCATCTCTTGTGTCCTGGGGAAAACTATGGTGGTGTTAATGGCCTTCAGGGCGACACTTCCAGGCAGTAATCTGATGAAATGGTTTGGTCCTGCACAGCAGAGGATCAGTGTTCTGGGGTTCACTCTCATACAGGTTATTATATGCATCTTATGGTTGACAATTTCTCCTCCTTTCCCATTTAAGAACTTTAAAGAATTCAAGGACAAAATCATCCTGGAGTGCGCGTTGGGCTCAGCTCTAGGATTCTGGACTGTACTCGGGTATATAGGGATTCTGGCCATTTTATGTTTCATTCTTGCTTTTCTGGCGCGGAAATTACCTGATAACTTTAACGAAGCCAAATTCATCACCTTCAGCATGTTGATATTCTGCGCAGTCTGGATCACTTTTATTCCAGCTTACGTCAGCTCTCCTGGGAAGTTCAGTGTAGCAGTGGAAATCTTTGCTATTTTGGCCTCAAGTTTTGGACTCCTCATTTGTATTTTTATTCCAAAATGTTATATTATCTTATTTAAACCAGAGAAGAATACAAAGAAGAATATTATGGGGAATATGGCACTAAAATAGATAGAATGGCACACAGTAAAGCACCTACTCCAACAAGACCCAATTGACCCCTAAAATCCATCAAGCTGAACTCATAGATATCAGTCTTCTTCATATGCATGATTTATTTTTTATCAAGATCCATAAATCCTTCCTTGGTAAATCTGTGAAAATGTTTAGAAAAGTGAAATATCCAGGATCAGCCTCCTGATCTGTGTCCATACCAAAGTTGAATGTGTTCCTTCTTGACCCATACTGCATGATTTCACCACGTTTTGTATAAATCCATCTGGTAATAAACTAAAGTCTGGTGGCAAAAGTGTTCTCATGCCATTATTGTTTCTACATAATAACTGTTAAATAAACACCTGTATTCTATGTTTTACTCAAGACTTTTATTGTACTTCACCCTTAACCCGAATAAGTTGACTTTACTTGAAAATTGCGTGGAAACCCGTTGCCTTAAACCATTTAAGTTTTTACGCAAGCTAAAACTTAACTGGTCAAGTTGTATTAACACGAAAACTTAATTAATCAGTGCACATATACAAGTTTACTTTAGCTATCTTCACTCAAAAAAATATTTCTTAGTTTAATGAAATCATCATTTTAAATTTAACAGAGTGTAAGTATAGTCTTTTCTTTTAATTTTACCATATGAGATAGCTAAATACATATTTTCAACAAAATTGTGTGGAAAGTAAGACATTAAACAATAATGTAAATTCTCAAATGCATTTTATTGTTAACAACAACATTTAAATATTTTATCACAGCAGTAAAAAAGCTTGTCAATCTAAAGAAAAGTGAAGACACAGAAGAGCTAGTACCATTTGTTAACTTCATAGACTTAGGCGAGATGAGATCAAATAAGTATGCTAGTCCAAACAGAATACACATAGCCTTTGGCAGGCCCATCAAAACTTCTCCCTCGATGATGATCTTCATTGAGGCTGAACTGAGATGCAGGGAAGACGAGAGCACAGCACTTTCATGCTCAACAAGGAGCATCCCAATATCAAAATGGTGGAAGTAGTCATCCTCATCAGAGCCCTCAGTAAAGAAGATAAACATAAGAGCACAATGACAACTCATTAAATAAACATCACAAATGTTTAGCGATGTAGCCAAAAAAGCTTGGAAAAGGCTATTGCTAGTTTTTAAGTTTACTCGTGTAAATGTCTTAACAGTTTGAGCTCAACAATAGACCACTTATCCATCCTCAGTGAAGATAAATATTTTTGGCAGATTAAAAACCACAATTTTCACATGAAAAGTGGAACAATATCTTATTCTTTTAATTGTATGGATAAAACTATTCCTATATGGTTTTACAAATGTATACAATATGTTTAGATACTGCTTAAATAAAGAAAGAAGTTACTTACAAGGAGTAGAGGTGAAGAAGTCTGTTGGGCTGTCTCCCAAGAATTATGGGAAGGCCTCCGTATGGACTATCAGCTCTGTCATTTTTTAGAGAGTAAAATAAAACTTGTTAGATAATATAATGACAAGAAATGAATGGATTATGACTTAGCTGGTTCTTTCGATTAAATGTAAAAATTAAGTTGTAGTTTTGCACAAACATTTAACTCAAGTGACTTGAACTAAACTTAATATATATATATATAAACACAAACAAGACCTGGACTGGCACTGAATTGGTTTCATGTGACTTGCTTGGATACATTTTATTTTCTTTGCACCTCCTATTAATATATGGATATTTATAATTATGCGTGTGTTATTAAAATTGTAATAAAACTCAAATGTTACACAAAATATGCACTGTTTTTGTGTTGCTCTTTACGGCCATGGAAATGTGTTTTTCTTAACCCCTTGTTGTGACCCCCCGTGTGATTGCTTACATGAAAAACAGCTACTATGATTTTGTTTAAAGTAGGGTTGGGGGGGGGGGAGTTGCACATATGTGAATGTTCTTATCTGAAACACACACTCGTAAAAATATATTGAAAATAGGCCATAACCTTAAGGTCTTCTCGTCTTTTGGCACCTCCCTCCTCTTGCCCCACCTCGCAGGTCCAGAGCAATGAATCATCACTGTTCGGGTATCATTTTATATGCTGCTCAGAAATGTATAAATACCAGTGCAAAGCATCGGATTTAAACTGTGGCACATGTGATGCCACCAAGTGGTTTATTTCTCTAAGGCAGAATGACGTCCATTCAGAGGTGGCCAGAACAAGGGTGGGCACTTTTACAGCTGCTGCTGGTGGCGTCCTTCTCTCAGGCTGAGGAGCCGCAGTGCAGGCAGAGGGGGGATCCTGAGAATCCTCCACTGTCTCAGGATGGGGACATAATGCTGGGGGGAATCTTCTCTTTCCACAGCAGCTGGAAAGACAGACAGGAAACCTACACTCACAAACCACTGCCACTGGAGTGCACCAGGTAAATTATATAGTAAGTACTATTTCATTTACAATATCTACTGGAGGACATGGAAAGAGATAGAAAACTAGTTTAAAAAATATATTATCAAACGTAGAAAATTAAAATGATGTTGTGTGCATTGATACCATCAGAGGCCTTTATTTAAACTGTAACAAGAAGATACAATTGTTAGACCAACTTGAAAAAAATGAACAGAAACAAAAGTTAATTGAGTTTGTTCAACTTATAGTCAGCAAGTTATATTCACACAATTCCTAATTAGAGTTTGAGGAAAAATCTCCAACTGTGAAGTTGTCCATGCATTTTATTCAGGGTACTGCTACTATATCTATAACTGTTTGCATTAAGTTTGAATTTCAGAGGGTTCCAGTTTGCCCAGGCTATGCTTTTTGCCATCGAGGAGATTAATAACGCCACAGATTTACTGCCTGGCATCTCTCTGGGATATAAAATGTACGATGCCTGTGGCTCCATCGCCAGAAGTGTGAGGGTTGCTCTGGCCTTGGCTAACGGTAACGACGTTGTATCTGGCCCCTCCGCAACGCCGTGTACCAAACCTGCACAGGTGCAGGCCATCATGGGAGAAACCTCCTCCTCTCCGTGCATGGCTATAGCTACCGTCATCGGGCCATTTCATATCCCAATGGTGGGTACGTTTCTTTAATGTATAATACTTTTGAGTTTTTTAAATAATTTTTCAGCTGCTTAGAGTAAATTAGGATAATTTTTTTATATTTTACATCTTTATCTTTAGAGCTCATTTCTTTTTTTTTTTAGATCAGCCACTTCGCCACCTGCGCTTGCCTCAGTGACAAAACCAAGTACCCGTCCTTCCTCAGAACAATACCCAGTGACTACTACCAGAGCAGAGGCCTGGCCCAGCTGGTCAAGCACTTTGGTTGGAGTTGGGTTGGAGCCATTAGAACCAATGATGATTACGGAAATAACGGCATGGCTACGTTCACAGAAACTGCCCGACAGCTGGGCATCTGTCTGGAGTACTCTGTGTCTTTCTTCAGAACAGACCCACCTGACAAAATACTAAAGATAATCAACATCATCAAGGCTTCCACCTCTAAGGTGATTGTTGCTTTTCTCTCTCACTTGGATATGGATGTGCTGATACATGAGCTGTCCCACCACAACCTGACTGGTTACCAGTGGGTGGGCAGTGAGGGCTGGATCTTTGATTCTCAAACTGCAGAAATGAATGGGCATCACATCCTGGACGGGGCCATAGGCCTGTCCATCCCCAAAGCACATGTCAGAGGCATGAGAGAGTTCATACTGAATGTGAAGCCGCTCAAGTTATCCAGTGAAATGTTTACAGAGTTCTGGGAGGCTTTATTCAGCTGTAAGTTCAAACAGTCCACAGGGAACCAGAGAGAATGTACCGGACATGAAGATCTGACCCAAGTGCACAACAGCTTCACTGACATGTCTCTCATGCCAATATTCAACAATGTCTACAAAGGAGTGTATGCTGTGGCTCATGCACTTCATAGCATTCTTGGCTGTAATGAAACATGTAATGACAAAGCGCCGCTCAATCCATTCACGGTGAGTTCTTACACAAGAGATAACGCTTCCACAGTTTCTTATGAGCACTTTCTCTGTGATAGACATATAGGATGTCCATTAACTATGATCTGTCTTCTTTAGATTTTACAGCACATAGGAAGGATTCAGTTCAAAACAAAGGACGGAGACGAGGTTTACTTTAATGAAGATGGCGACCCAGCAGCAGAGTATGAAATCATAAACTGGCAGCGAGCAGAAAATGGCTTTGTGGAGTTTGTCACAGTCGGTCTTTATGATGCATCTTTACCTGCAGACAAACAGCTGAATCTGCACAATACGTCTTTAATCTGGGCACAGAACTCAAAACAAGTCAGTATATACCTGCAGTATAATTGTGTAGTTGCATCAAAATGAATACAAGTGAATGCAAGTGTATTTCCTCAAAGTCGTTTTCTTCATGCAGGTGCCTGTGTCAGTTTGCAGTGAGAAATGTCCCCCAGGAACCAGGAAGGTTCTCCAGAAAGGAAAACCTGTCTGCTGCTTTGACTGTATAAGATGTGCAGAGGGAGAAATAAGCAACATTACAGGTCTAGTTCAATGCATTGTTTTTATCACTTTGCTGTTACACAAATCAAAGTTGAGTCACATACCAATTCTAACAAATGGCATATATCTGTTTTCTAATGTCCAAATCAGGGAAGGTTTCTTGGGGAATGAACTGTGTAGTTTCTCTATTACAAATAAATGAAAAAATGATTTGTGAATTAAGCATATCAAGCAAAGCAAAGTGTCATAAATCACCTAAATATATGATATGTATTTACAACTTCAATTCAAATTTGAAGACCCCATGTGAAAAATTAATTAACAAAGTTATACCAATATTAATTATGCAGTAATAAGCCTGAAGCCTGCGAATAATCGAGCATATGTGCGCATCTACTTTTGGTTAGATGCAGGCAATCACGAAGATGAATGTCTTTTTATTCTAAAACATAAAATACAACAGTAAATATCATGATGTATTGAAAAGACAGTTGCTATAAGTGGCCAATGTCAGGGACATAGTGTAGACTTTGTGTAGATGCATCAAAAGAACAGTGAAATGAAACTGATCTACTTGGCAAGTCAAACCTGCTTTAATACTTTTCAGATTCTGTCTCCTGTGTGCGATGCCATCCTGAATTCTGGTCGAATGAGGGAAGAGACGCCTGTGTGAAGAAAGAGGCAGAGTTTCTTTCGTATAAAGAAATTATGGGAGCGCTGCTCACTGCGGCGTCCCTGTTTGGAACATGTATGACGGCAGTCGTGGCACTCATCTTTTTCAGAAACAGGAAAACACCCATCGTCAGGGCCAACAACTCGGAGCTGAGCTTCCTGCTGCTCTTCTCCCTGACTCTGTGCTTCCTGTGCTCCCTGAGCTTCATCGGCCGGCCCTCTGAGTGGTCCTGCATGCTGCGACACACTGCGTTCGGCATCACCTTCGTCCTCTGCATCTCTTGTGTCCTGGGGAAAACTATAGGTGGTGTTAATGGCCTTCAGGGCGACACTTCCAGGCAGTAATCTGATGAAATGGTTTGGTCCTGCACAGCAGAGGATCAGTGTTCTGGGGTTCACTCTCATACAGGTTATTATATGCATCTTATGGTTGACAATTTCTCCTCCTTTCCCATTTAAGAACTTTAAAGAATTCAAGGACAAAATCATCCTGGAGTGCGCGTTGGGCTCAGCTCTAGGATTCTGGGCCGTACTTGGGTATATAGGGATTCTGGCCATTTTATGTTTCATTCTTGCTTTTCTGGCGCGGAAATTACCTGATAACTTTAACGAAGCCAAATTCATCACCTTCAGCATGTTGATATTCTGCGCAGTCTGGATCACTTTTATTCCAGCTTACGTCAGCTCTCCTGGGAAGTTCAGTGTAGCAGTGGAAATCTTTGCTATTTTGGCCTCAAGTTTTGGACTCCTCATTTGTATTTTTATTCCAAAATGTTATATTATCTTATTTAAACCAGAGAAGAATACAAAGAAGAATATTATGGGGAATATGGCACTAAAATAGATAGAATGGCACACAGTAAAGCACCTTACTCCAACAAGACCCAATTGACCCCTAAAATCCATCAAGCTGAACTCATAGATATCAGTCTTCTTTATATGCATGATTCATTTTTTTATCAAGATCCATAAATCCTTCCTTGTTAAATCTGTGAAAATGTTGAAAAACACCCCATTTGGCAATGTTAAGAAAGTGAAATATCCAGGGTCAGCCTCCTGATCTGTGTCCGTACCAAAGTTGAATGGGTTCCTTCTCGACTCATACTGCATGATTTCAAGTCTGGTGGCAAAAGTGTTCTCATGCCATTATTGTTTCTACATAATAACTGTTAAATAAACACCTGTATTCTATGTTTTACTCAAGACTTTTATTGTACTACTCTACCATGATTTCTATTCTGTATCATTTAACTTGAAGTGTTCGATTCAGTGTAACATAGTAAGTACAAATGAATGCCTGATACATAATTCCTTGATGATTTCCCAAAGTTTATTTCAGTTTGCAAAGTGAAATCAAAACAATAAAATCTACATTTTCACTGACAATAACATCGAACATTTACTTGTTTGGTTTCATCTCCTGAGGCTTGAGTCCAACCCCTCCTTGTTGTTGAAGGTGTATAAAGCCCCGCCACGAGAGACGCAGGGCTGGCTGACCAATAACCACTATGCCTTTTCTGAGTCTGCTCCTCTCGGTTCTGCTGATTGGGAATGGAGCCGCCGTGTGCCGTCTGCAAGGCTCCGCACAACCACCTGAACTGGCCCAGGATGGCGACCTTGTTCTGGGAGGCATCTTTTCTTTTCGCACAGGGCAGGATTATGTAACTAACACATTTCAGACAGCTCCAGATGTACGAAAGTGCAAAAGGTATGTATTGTGTGCCCTGTATATAGTTTAGATTTCCAATGTGTCTGTGTATGTTTGCCACTATTTGAGTCTTTAACACACTGATCAATTATTTCACGCCATTTCTTTCTCACTACCTCAGCTTCAATCTCAGAGAATTCAAATTTGCTCAAGTGATGATCTTCGCTATAAATGAGATCAACAGAAATCCTGATATGTTGCCGAACGTCACACTCGGCTACAGGATCTATGATGACTGTGGGACCATGGACATACTGAGAGCTGCACTGGCACTGGTGAGCGGAGTGATGGAGGAAGTCAGGGACAACAACTGCACTAAAGTGGAGACGGTGCAGGCTATACTGGGACATTCAGGATCCAGACCAACTATTGCATTTCAAAAAGTGGTTGGAAGGTTTCATATTCCTGTGGTAAGTGAAATACAACAGATTCATTCAGTCATATGTTAGATTCTGTTAATTGTGCTCCTGTAAACTTACTCTGGTCTGCAAAATTATAACTATAAGATGAATTTAAATGGTGATTCTGCCAAATCATGAAATGTTATTGGGTCTCTTCCAGTCACATGTTTCTGTTTTTCACTACAGATCAGCCATTTTGCCACCTGCGCCTGTCTGAGCAACAGAAAACTGTATCCCACCTTCTTCAGAACGATTCCCAGTGACTACTACCAGAGCAGAGGCCTGGCAAAGCTGGTCAGGCTCTTCAGCTGGTTCTGGATCGGGGCTATAGCTGTGGATAACAAATATGGCCGCGATGGCATTAATGCATTTATCCAAAGTGCACAAGAATATGGCGTCTGCATTGAGTATTCTGAGTCATTTTCATCTTCAGGTCCTCCTGAAAACCTGCAGAGAATAATAACGGTCATTAAGCACGCCACCTCCAGAGTTATTGTAGCGTTCATGTCTCACAGAGAAATTAAGCTGTTGGCAGCAGAGTTGTACAAGCAGAACATCACGGGGCTGCAGTTTGTCGGCAGCGACGCCTGGATCACAGATCACTCTCTGACCGACAGTGAGGGGCACAGCATCCTGGAGGGTTCACTGGGCTTTGTCGTCAGCCGAGCTGAGATCCCGGGGCTGGAGGAGCACCTGAGGCGGCTCAACCCCTCACAGTTCCCCCACAGTCAGTTTGTCAGGGATTTCTGGGAAGAGACATTCGACTGCTCTCTGAATGAAAGTTCAGACACACAGAGAAAGCCATGCAGCGGCTCTGAGAGCCTGCAAAACGTAGAATCACAATTCACTGATGTGTCCGAGCTCAGATTCACTAACAATGTGTACAAGTCAGTTTATGCAGCGGCTCACGCTCTAGACAACCTGATTAAATGTGAGGACGGTGAAGGACCCTTTGCCTCTGGGAGCTGTGCTGATCCCAAACACATTCAGCCTTGGCAGGTGAGAAAGCTCCAGCTCTGAGTGTGTGATAACAGCAGGAATCAGTTTTTTAATCTCTGTATAATTTCTTAATTATAGGTTGTGCAGTATCTCAGCACTGTGAATTTCACCACCGGTGAGGAGGAGAGAGTTTATTTTGACAAAAATGGAGACTCGCCGGCAAGATATGAACTCATTAATTTACAAATGGCAAACAAAGGAACTATGAAAGGAGTCACAGTTGGCCGTTATGACGCTTCTCTTCCAGAGAGTCATCAGTTCATAATGAATAACGTCCCAGTTGTCTGGGGAAACAGGCTCACAGAGGTAAAGGGGAAACTGAGGGTTGGAGTCTTTAACTGCGTCCTGATTTACTGAAAACTGCTCCAAAAACCTTGAATTGTATTTATTTATTGACTTTCTTATATTTCTGATGTGAACTCTGGCTGTGTAGGAGGCGCCTGTGTCAGTGTGCAGTGAACACTGTCTCCAGGGAACTCGTAAGGTTCTCCAAAAAGGACGACCAGTCTGCTGCTATGATTGCATACCCTGTCCTGCAGGAGAGATCAGTAATTCAACAGGTAAATGCTGTTGACCACTGCAGACAAAACATCTGTATTTGCTGAGAAAGAGACACAGAAAAATAAAATGTCATGATTGTTGACTGTTAAAACACATTTCTCTGTGTTGTTTTTCGTTTTGCAGATTCATTACACTGTATGAAATGCCCACCAGAATATTGGTCCAACGACCAAAGAGATGCCTGCATCCCCAAAACAATAGAATTCTTGGCATATGATGAAATCCTGGGAACACTGTTGGCCGCATTTTCATTACTGGGACTTTTTTTAACAATGATCACGACACTTGTCTTCTACTGCCACATAGAAACCCCACTAGTACGAGCCAACAACTCAGAGCTGAGCTTCCTGCTGCTCTTCTCCCTGACTCTGTGCTTCCTGTGCTCCCTCACCTTCATCGGCCGGCCCTCTGAGTGGTCCTGCATGCTGCGACACACTGCGTTCGGCGTCACCTTCGTCCTCTGCATCTCTTGTGTCCTCGGGAAAACTATAGTGGTGTTAATGGCCTTTAAAGCAACTCTTCCAGGTAGAAATGTAATGAAATGGTTTGGTCCTGCACAGCAGAGGATCAGTGTTCTGGTGTTCACTCTCATACAGGTCGTGATTTGCATTCTTTGGCTGACGATCAATCCTCCGTTTCCTTTTAAGAATATGTATCTCTATGAGGACAGAATTATATTAGAGTGTGATCTGGGTTCAGCTGTCGGCTTCTGGGCTGTGTTAGGATACATCGGACTCTTAGCCATGTTCTGTTTCGTACTTGCTTTTTTGGCCCGGAAGCTTCCCAATAATTTCAACGAGGCTAAATTCATCACCTTCAGCATGTTGATATTCTGCACAGTCTGGATCACATTCATCCCGGCATACTGTCAGCTCTCCTGGGAAGTTCACTGTGGCTGTGGAGATATTTGCCATCCTGGCCTCCAGCTTCGGACTCCTCTTCTGCATTTTCCTGCCAAAATGCTTTATAATCATGTTTAGACCTGAGCAGAACACCAAGAAACACATAATGGGAAAGACATCAAATAATGATGTACATTTTTGATCTATGATTTATTAATGTATTTATGTATAGATTTTTAAAGTGTTTACTTTTCTTTTCCTGCAGTTTTCTTCTTAATACCAAAGTGTAATAAATATTCAAGATTTCCCCTGAATAAATGGAGGAAATTAATACAACAGCTAAACTGAATGAGATAAATATGAGAATAAAATAATAAAAAACATTCTCAAACAAAAAGCAAATTAAAATACATGCTTGGAGTGAATGACCATGTTGAGGAGTTTGTATGTGACCCATACACTGCAAAGATGTTGTAATACAGTTTCACTTCAACAAACTGGGAGTCAGTTTGTGTGATTGTCTTTCTGTTGTTTGCTCTAATCTGACAATTCTCAAAACCTATACTGTTGCATATTTCAGCTGTGCCATGAGTTGGTTTGCAGTTACATGTGAACAAATATTGCTGATATTTAAACACAGCTGCAGCTCTCCTAAGGTTTTACAATCTGACATCCAAAGAGAATTTGAGAGTTCATATACAGGGTAAGTCAGGGGAAATAAACAAATACAGCTTTTTACTTGGGATTCCAGGATGTATGTAGTTCCCAGTATAGAAGAAAAAAAGTGACTGCAGTTCACCATTGTGGCCAAAATTAGGGTTAAAGTGATCGGAGAATATGATCATGTTGGGTTTGATAATGACCTCAATGTTTGGGAATGTGGTTTTGAATTACACAGAATAAGTCACCATAAAGTAATTACACTCTTACCTGTGTAACTGATAAACTTTATTATAGCACGAATAATAATATTATAACACTAATAAAATAAGTTTCTGGTTAGTTGCAATACAGCATGAGGCCTCCAGACGCAGAATTCCCCCGACATGCGAAACAATACTTGCACAGACACTGTTACAAGTTCACACAAACAGTGATGCAATACGACAAAAACAAGTCTTACACATGCATGTACACAAAAAACACAGTGACTCCTGAGAAAACCAAGGAGCCGCTGGGCTCTGCAATGCAAACACAACAGATTGCTTCATCAGGAGCAACAGGTGTCTTGTTTCCTCAAGCAGAAAAAAACAGGGCTTCATTAACGAACGCCTTTGTCACAACATGTACATGTTCAATTTAAATTGATTAAGGGTTTGTTGTGATCTCTCTGACGGCCTCTTTATTTGTTTTCTCAACTCTGACCTCAGGGTGATCTCTGCAATTCTTTGGTTAGTTTTCTTAATCAAAGATTATAATTTAAAACAAGTAAACATGTTAATGCAGGGACTTTTATGTGGTAGCTACAGTTTCTGATTATTCTTTAGTAAGACAACCTGAGGAGACCTTGGAGGCCAGAAATCTCCATTGTGTTTCACTGTGGGTTCATATTAAAAGTTGCAAATCTTACATTTTGGAAGGCCATTTCCTAGCCCCAGAAAATGGATTATAAACTAATAATACGTGCATGAGATTGTCCAGGTGCAGTAGCCAGGCCTGCATTGAAACATATGATTTACACTTGACCACTAAATTGCTATTGTTGTTATACTAAAGTCAGTATTTATTTTATCACAAGTAGCTTGAAATGATCACAGAATGGGCCAATTCGGCTTCACCAGCCATTTCCTGACTACATGACTGAGTTAGTTTTCTGCTTCTTCGGGGAGGATTTACTGAGAGAAAAATAGGAACGTCCTGTTATATTCCCAGTTGCAAACATTCACAGTGATATTGATGACGGAGGAGTAACTCTGTCACTTTCCTCCAGACCTGTTCTCTCACCTTTATTCCACCACTGACATCATGATCACAGTTTTTAATATTTGTATTTATATATGACAAATAAACTAAATAAATCACTAGTTGATTTTAGATTGTTGTCTATATATAGTATACAGTAAATAAAGCATCTACATTGTTAGATGTTAAAATTATTTTAAAATTGTGTCTCTGACCACGAGAAATCTGAACTTTGTTGTTGTTTCTAAACATTGTACTAATAAAAGAGAAGCCTACACTAATATGGATAAAACTATAATGGCACTGAGCCGAGAGAAAACCTTGTGCAAGGCAGTTCCCTACAATTCAATCAAGCTGTGCCAAATGACAAACTCAAACTGTCAGCTTCCTGCATTTGTCTGATTTCTTTCATTAAGATCAGGAATTATCCCCTAAACAGTGATAATGTAAAAAAAATGCTCTCGAAAATATTAAAGAAATGGTAAAAATGGATCTGCCCCTTGATCTACATCCACACAAAAATTGTTATAATTTCTTCCCTGTGTCATAACGGGTTTTCCACCAAGCTTAGAGGAATTCTTTTTTGTAGTTTTTTGGTAAACTTGTTCACAATCACACAAATCAACCAATGAAAAAATGGACAGGTGGGAAAACACAACCTAATTGGCAGAGGTAATAAGTCTATTGTATTAAAACAATTATATACGACTAAATGTGGATTATTTATACAAAATAACCAACATTGCTGTTAATTGATTGATTACTGTTGTTTCATGAGGTTCATTGAATAATTGTGTTGAGACCTGAATATTTGCTCAGATTTGAGGTATGGGCTGCACCTCCTTCTATAGTAAAAGCAAAATATAAGTAAACCATATATATATATTTGTACGTATAACTATAGCATAACACTCTATTACTGTACATACCACATCTGTCTTATCCCTGGGGGTCTTTACACTCTGTATGGATATGGATTTGATCATGCATATGCAGGGTATAAAGGGTGCACTGGGGGACAGTGCTGAAGAAGCCAGCCTGTAGAGGGAAGCCATGCCTCTGCTGAAGCTCGTCCTCCTGGTTCTTCTGATCGAGGGGGTGACTCCCATGTGCCGGCTGCAGGGGACAGTGCAACCACCTGAGCTGACCAAGGCTGGAGACTTCACCTTAGGTGGCATCTTCACCTTTCGCACTGGCTACAGAGGCAGTGTGCCCACATTTCAAACCTTACCCCATCCTCCAAAGTGCCTGAAGTAAGTATGTGTTTTTGTGTTTGGCATTTGATATCGTTCTCTGATGTGCTTTCTTGTTTAAATCAATCTAAATACGTTTTTTTTCTTCCAGCATCAATGTAAGAGAATTCAAATTTGCCCAGACCATGATCTTTGCAATCGAGGAAATAAATCAAAATCCTGCAATTCTCCCAAACCACACACTGGGCTACAAGATATATAATTCCTGTGGAATGACAAACATCATCAAGGCTGCTATAGATTTAGCCAGCGGGCACAGAGAGGTCATAGACGAGAGGAACTGCACAAAGGCTGACACTGCCCTGGTTGTACTGGGCCACTCTGGCTCTGCACCCACCATGGGATTCGCTCGGGTTATAGGACGATTTCAGATACCAGTGGTAAGGATTGACCTTTGCTCCTTCAGTCTTTGTAAAATCCTTAATCTTTGAATCACTGTCAAATGGTTGTGGATATGTCTAATTCTATATTTTTAATGTTAGAGATGCTTTGCTTATATGTGGTATATGACATGTATTGTTTTTTTTACTTTGGCACAGATAAGCCACTTTGCAACCTGTGAATGTCTGAGCAACAGAGAAGAGTTTCCGTCCTTCTTCCGAACCATTCCCAGTGATCTCCACCAGAGCCGAGCCTTAGCGAAGCTGGTCAGGCTCTTCGGCTGGACCTGGGTGGGGGCGATAAGTAATACAAATGACTACGGCATCAACGGGATCACTTCGTTCATACAAGCTGCTCAAGAAGAGGGGGTGTGCATAGAGTATTACCAGGCCTTTGAGCAGACGGGTCCTCTCCGCGAGTTGAGGAAAGTGGTTCAAACTGTGAAGCACTCCACCTCCAAAGTGATCGTGGCCTTCATGTCGCACAGAGAGGTTAAAGTGTTGGCAGCAGAGTTGCAGAGACAGAACATCACGGGGCTGCAGTTTGTGGGCAGCGACGCCTGGATCACAGATCACTCACTGACCGACAGCGAGGGGCACAGCATCCTGGTGGGCTCACTGGGCTTTGTCGTCAGCCGAGCCCGGATCCCAGGGCTGGAGGAGCACCTGAGGCGGCTCCGCCCCTCACAGTTCCCCGACAGTCGGTTTGTCAGAGACTTCTGGGAAGAGACGTTTGACTGCTCTCTGGGCGACGACACAAACACACAGAGAAAGACGTGCAGCGGATCTGAGAGCCTGCAGAATGTTGAAACATATTTTACAGATGTCTCAGAGCTGAGATTCGCAAACAGTGTGTACAAGTCGGTTTATGCAGCTGCTCATGCTCTGCATAACTTGGTCACATGTGAAGGGAAGATGGGCCCGTTCTCTAATGGGAGCTGTGCTGATACCAAACACTTTGAACCATGGCAGGTGAGGAGGAAAACAAAAGAGTTGATGATCTCTAATATCACTTGTTCTATTGTCTCATAAATACGGAGGCAGAGAGAGCTCAACGCACTGCAAATTAAGAAAACACATGAATAGAGAAAAAACACACAAAACAACTTCATCAACACATGTGCTGCGAAATGTCACAACACACCAAAATACAGCATTAAACTACAGCCAGGTTCATTGAAGCACGTTTCTGTATTTGCATGTGTTGATGAAGTTGTTTTCTTAATTTGCACGTGTTAATTCTATTTGCGTGTGTTTTTTCTTAATTCACAGTGCTTTGAGCTCTCTCGGCCACCGTACATAAAAGTCAAGTTAAACAGAGAAAAAGAGAAATCTGCATTTGACTCATCTTCTCTCGTCTTTACAGGTTCTGCATTATTTACAGAATATCAACTTCACAACAAGTCAGGGGGAGAGAGTGACCTTCGACCAGAATGGAGATTCACCAGCGAGATATGAACTCATAAATTTGCAGCGTGCCACTTCAGGCACCGCGCACGTTTCCACCGTCGGTGTTTTCGACGCCACTCTGCACGGCGAGCGCCAGTTTGTCATGAACGGCGTGAAGATAGTTTGGGGTGGAGGAAGTTACACGGTACAAATTCATGTTGCTTTGTTCTCACATTTCTGGGTTGTCAGTCACAATGTGCTGCTCCACAACATTGTATAATCCATAGAATTAACTGAGATACAAACCCCCAATAGAATTTGCAGTGTATGGGTCACATACAAACTCCTCAACATGTGCAGCAGGTGCCTGTGTCCGTGTGCAGTGAGAGCTGTCCCCCAGGAAAACGCAAAGCCCTGCAGAAAGGAAAACCTGTTTGCTGTTATGACTGTGTGCCGTGCGCAGAAGGAGAAATCAGCCAAGTTAAAGGTTTAAGAATTTCACAACTTGAATAAATACTCTAATAAGTTAGCTGTTGATCTAACCAGCTTCATTGTCTCTTTCAATAACAGACTCTGTGGAGTGCTTCAAATGTCCCATTGATTACTGGCCGAACACCAGAGGAGACACGTGCATCTTGAAGGAAATTGAATTTCTGTCCTATGCAGAGTTCATGGGGATCATTTTAACATTTCTTTGCTTGCTGGGAGCAGTTCTGACCATTGTGATAGCATTGGTGTTCTATCACTTCCAGGAAACTCCCATCGTCAGGGCCAACAACTCGGAGCTGAGCTTCCTGCTGCTCTTCTCCCTGACTCTGTGCTTCCTGTGCTCCCTCACCTTCATCGGCCGGCCCTCTGAGTGGTCCTGCATGCTGCGACACACTGCGTTCGGCGTCACCTTCGTCCTCTGCATCTCTTGTGTCCTCGGGAAAACTATAGTGGTGTTAATGGCCTTCAGGGCGACACTTCCAGGCAGAAATATGATGAAATGGTTCAGTCCTGCACAGCAGAGGCTCAGTGTTCTGGCGTTCACTCTCATACAGGTTGTGATTTGCATTCTTTGGCTGATGATCAATCCTCCTTTTCCCTCTCGAAACATGAACCACTATAAGGACAAGATTATACTGGAGTGTGCGCTGGGATCAGTTGTTGGCTTCTGGGCTGTGTTAGGATACATCGGACTCTTAGCCATGTTGTGTTTCGTACTTGCTTTTTTAGCCCGAAAGCTTCCTGATAATTTCAACGAGGCTAAATTCATCACCTTCAGCATGTTGATATTCTGCGCAGTCTGGATCGCATTTATCCCGGCTTACGTCAGCTCTCCTGGGAAGTTCACTGTGGCTGTGGAGATATTTGCCATCCTGGCTTCAAGTTATGGACTTCTTTTCTGTATATTTATACCTAAATGTTATGTTATTTTACTGAGACCAGAGCAAAATACCAAAAAGCACATGATGGGAAAAACAAAAGATATTCAATATTGATTTTATAACTTATTTTCTGATAGTTTCTTATATTTAAGTATATTTGGGTCAATTAAAGTTATAAGATTACAACAAAATTGCAATAAAATTAACAAAATCCTGGATTCCTACACTGTATGCAGTACGCAATCTACAATGGTAGATCACCAATAATCATTTTGAAATGTATATTATTTTGTGTTTTATATTAAAGGAATTGTGAGCAGTTTGCCTCTTTATCATTCTTTTTTTTTTCAGAAGAACAAGAATATTATTTTACTGTTTTTACTCAGAATGGTTTGGAAAACAAAAAACATGCAGATCAGTGGGTGCAAACACTGTGTTAATAAGAGAGGCCAGAGGAGGATATAGAAAATGTGGTTATTGCTGATGGCAGAAAAGCCATTCTTTCAAACTGCGGTGATTCCAAAAGCACAACAGCAGAGGACTACATCTGGTTCCACTCCTGTAGGCCAAGGAAAGAAATCTGAGACTGCAACTAAATGAATCAACTGAATGCCACAGTGGATCTGAGTATCACAGACTACTGTACTACTATTACTACTCCCTTCATGGCCACAACTTACCATCTTCCACTACTTCCCCCATGATTAGAAACCATCAGTGGCCTCCATCGTTCAGATCACGATCCAGTACGACACCTTTGGGATCTGGTACAACAGGAGATGAGCAGCATGAATGTGCCGATGACAAATCTGCAGAAATTATGTGATGTAATCGTGTCAACATGGAGCAGAATCTTATGGAATCCACGTAGAGCAAAGGAAGGACTTACCCAGTCTAATTATATATTATAAATACATGCAGTATTAATATTATATGCCATATGCCTAACACAACAGTTGATACACATGATTTATTTAAGATGTAATACTTATACTGTATCCACATGTTTGCAAACACATGCACGTGAATCGGTGCTAACTGTATGGTTAGCGGCCTCATGTGTATTCTCAACAGATTCATTCGTCAGGCAGTTCCTACACAAAAAAAAAATAATTTGCATGTACCTCTGAGAGTGGCCCAGTACGTTGCCTCCTACAACTGATTTGAAGAGAGGAAGCTATAAAACATGTCCTACCAGCGAACGCGACGGTGCCGAAGGCGAGGCTCTGAGATGACAACAGTCACGTTTGTCTTCTTTACACTGTTCACTGGGATGGTGTCGTCTGGCTCATGGCTCAGCCTGGACCAGTGTACTGAGCTCACTGGGTATGGGCATGATGACGAGACAAAGGGCTGCAGCTCAAACGCATCGTCTCAAAATGCTGTCACTCATTACACAACACAACTGACAGTGAAATGTGAGAGGTGAGTATCTTGTTGGTAAATTACTTCCGATGTTTTTCTCCGTTTCCTCCATCTTGTGTCTTGCTCATTGACTTGCTTTATTTTCTTTTCTCTTCTTGTCAAGGACATAAAAAAAACCTGGTGTGGTTTCCCACAGATTAATCAGCAATTAGCCTGTAATTGAATGATTCCTCTGTGAAGAACCAGCCTGAATTATGGGGTCCTAAACACGCCTCAAAAGACAATTAGACAATCTCTAGTGTAGCTTTTATGAGTCAATTACAATTTCAAACTAATTAGAGACAATCAGGTTATTACACTTTATGTTGCATTGTTGGATTCAGTGTTGTTTTAGCTCATGTCTGGCTAATGATGGTGAGCACTTGAGAAAATAATGCAATGTATGACAGTGATAACGTGTTATGACTGTGTGACGTTTTGCTGCACGATGTAATCATGAACTGGTATTTGTCCTTTTTTTTCTAGTCCTCCTGATGTGAGATCAGCCTCTGAGAGGATTCTCACACAGCCCAGGATCCCACAGGAGGGCTGTTTATTTCCTGGTCTAACTGTCAACCTCATGTTCTCTAATGGTTATGTGAAACCTTTGAGAAGAGAGGAGGAAACTGTGAATGGAGAGACAGGCAACAGGCTTGTCTGCAAACAGCACCAGCTGTTAGTGTGTTTCCAGTCAGAAACCAGCTGTGTTTTACGTACAGTTGAGGTGAGCACCAGAGTTTTACAGTCATCATACTCATTATGTGAAATGAGATCAAAATTTCCCCTCGTTCCAATTTATTAAAAATGTATAAATGATCATATGTTTTGTCTGTAAATTCCTTCATAGGAAAAGATTGATAGTCCGTGCACAGATTGGAGTTGTAGAAGTATCTTCTTATCTCCACCTGTCCTGAGATCTGCAGCACACTGCTGCCACATCACTGGCCTCATTCTGGAGAGCCGCTGGAAAACAATGGGTTGCATCTGCGTCTGTAAATCATTTAGCCTCAAGTTCAGAAATCTGCAAGTCTTTTTGTGCAGAGAACTTGAACCTGGATTTATCTTCATCCTGGACCAGGTGAGCCTGAAGAGTCAAACAGGCCTGATGTTAGGGTCTGCTGTTGACGGGTTTTTCACATTATTATTTTATATTATTTTAAACTTAATACGTTTTAGGGCATTTACAGATTTGACTATATGGTTGTATGAATATAAAATTTTACAGTCATCTGTAAAACCGGATAAATTCAAACCATAAACTCATAAAAGCATTTTTTTTCTTATTTCATTTTCAGGGATAGATGTTGTCAAGATATGTTAAAATATGCAGGAGTTGGACAGAAGCATTTTATTAAGTTACACACATTTAACGCTAAAATAAACATATGGAAATGTCTATTTTGGTAAATGAATTCATCTTCAAATATTCTATAAGGTAAATATGGTTATGACACAGTTACCACAGTGAAAAAGAAGGCACAGTGCATCCTGCAGTATCATCATGTTGCCTATATGTGTTTGCAATAATCCGTGATTACAGTGTGCTGTAAAAATTTTTGTATCAACAGATGCTAAGTTCGAGAAAAGCATCCATACACTAAAACCTTTAGTTCTGACTAATCAAGTGCTGTTTGTAGGCCTTCAGGCCTTCAAGAAGAAAGAGAGAAGAAAGCAAATGAATTCAAACAAGATATTCAGCACAGATTTGAGTGTGCCGATGCCTTTTCTCTCATTCAGTTAGAATTCTTAAAAGCTCCGGCACCTCAGCCAAGCCTGATACTGTTTGACTGGTGTTTTGTTTCCCTGATATCAACAGATGCTGCCAAAGTTCTGTGCAAAACAATGTGAGAAAGGCAGAGTGGAGAGTGTGCAGCCTGTCCCCAGCAGATGGGGTGGACGTTTTTTCCTGGCCGCCGTGTTACTTCTCGGGACGTACATAAGAAGAATGAAACTATCACCCAGTGCTGTGAATGAGAGTAACTCCACAATGGCGATGCTCTTAAGCCTCACACTGCACTCCTTCCCCATCCAGCAGCCCTCTGAGTGGCCCAGAATCACTGTGGGGGTCTCTGTCGCTGTCTACCTCTCTTGTGCTTTGGGTAGAACTGTGCATGTGTTCCTCGCCTACAGGGCTGTGATAAAATTGCTATGTCCGACACAGCAGCAGTTTGGAGCTCTGCCTCTTGCTGTGCTGTTTCTCTGGTTGACCTCTGGCCTTCATCTGCTGAATAAGAATGTGAGACACTGGATGGAAGACGCACTTGTTGAGGGCAACGGAGGATCAACTCTGAGTTCCTGGGCTTTTTTAGTGCTGCTGACTGCTTTGTACTGCATGTCTGTGTCACTTCTCAGCCTGCTGCAATTATTCCTGATGAAAGTGAATTTTTGGAGTTTACTCCTACATGTGCAACTGGTTACCTGTCTTCAAAATTCAAGGATACCAACAAAGTATGTACTGGTTGTTAAGATCCGCAGGTTCATTTAGAGTTCATTCAATTTGCATATTTTCAAGCATGTCTCTTTACTATTAACGACGTCGCAATTTGATGATTGAAAAATGAGGATTGAAAAGAAATCGAAAAATTAATATATCGGTGTAATTTCCCCTTGTTTATGTTTCTTGTAATATTAACACAATCTAAGCTTGCAGCTTTGAAAACCCCGGTTGGATTGCAGTATAGTATATATATATATATATATATATATATATATATATATAATATATGAAACACTTGCACATGGCTATTTATGATGTCATTAAATCTTTTATAACATAAATGTGTATTCATGTGTGCTCCTCTGTTGTCGTAGTGTACTCATGTATAACTTTATGTTTCAAGAACTGAGCCTCCCTGTGATGATAATCCACCATTTACAATGCAAAGGACAGGTTCCTGTTGCTTTTTTGTTAGACCTATCATGTAAGGTTGCAGGAAATGTGATGACACTTGCCACTTGTGTTTCTCAGAAATGTTTAATATAGACATATAGATAAGTAAAGCTGAAGGAAAGAGGAAAGAGACAAAACATTCTTTGCAGTTTGATTCTGAAGATGACCACTCAGAGAGAACATCATGACTTCTTTTCAGTCCATTTATTCTAAGGCTGTAGAAAACCCAAATAAAAATAAAACTTATTGAAGATTTTAGAAAAAGAAAATGTTTTCATCACAAGAAAGAAGATTATAGAGTTATCCCTCGTTCAAGTGAGGTGTCTTTTGTCTGATGATCAAAGATGCCAAAAAACCTTTGACCTGGGTTAATCTCTGATCATGAGTTGCACCGACTGGTATGTCAACAACAAAAAATAATAAAAATGTAATCTAATTAAAACCCTGTACTATATAAACAGTATGTGTGTGTGTGTGTGTGTGTGTGTTTGACTTGACATATACCATTTTCAAGATGCCAAGAACAGGCACATTGACCTTTAACCACCCAAATCTGATCAGTTAATCTTTGAGTCCAAGTGAACGTCTGTGCCAAATTTGCAGAAAAGGTGTTCCTTGACATATCAATTTCACAAGAATGGGACGCTGGGGGTAAACTACAAGTCATCTCGGGGGGTTGGAGCCCACTTGATTGACACTAAAGATCCCCTGAAAAACTTTACAAATTAACAATAAACACAATCGCTAATTTGAAAGTTATTAAGAATCTGAGCAGTTCTGAAGTTTACTGTGTGTTTGTTTGATTCGTTCTAGAGTTTATGAGGCAACGCTCGTAGTTCAACTGCCACAGACAATATGAGACGTGACAATAATTATTATTATTATTGTTATTATTATTGTTATTGTTTTTATTACCTTTATATGTTTTTAGAGATCCACTACTGGCAAACATCTGTAATTGACTGCAACGTTTAAACAGATACAGCACAACGAAAAAACTTCTCTCCACAATGTATTTGTTATTGTTCAATCCTGTGCAGATCCTCAGAGAACAGGAGTAAATCAGTTCTGTCTCCTACACGTCAGTCGTTGGGCTGGGTTTCTCAGAGGTGCAGTAATGCGTTGAGCATAATCTCATGGGAATTGGGAGTACGTTCACACTGGCTGTGGATTCTTCTCTCATGGTACAAAGAAACACTATAAAGGTCAGTTCCCAGGTCAGAGCTGCTTTCGGTGAAGAATAGGGAGACTCGTGATGGGTTGGATCACTTGTATCCTCTTCACTCTGCTGGCAGGGATAAAGTCAGAAAAACAAACGTGCAAACTGATCGGGCAAACAGGGTTCAAGGAGTTTTCTAAAGATGGTGATCTCATTATCGGAGGAGTTTTCTCTTTGTCCTAGTACACGCAAATTGATTGACAATGGCTACCACGCATTGCCGTATACATACTGCAAAAAGTAAGTGAATGTGCGGTAAAACCTGTGTATGTTATGTAATCGGGACGTAACATGTTTTATGTGTGAATGTGATCTCTAATGTCATTTATTAATAACAAGCGAACACTGTGTGTAGGCTGAATGACAGGGAACTGAAGTTTGCCAGGATAGTGATGTTTACAGTGGAGGAGATCAACAGAGATACTCAGCTCCTTCCTGGTTTGAGTCTGGGCTACAGGCTGTACGATGGCTGTGGGAGTGAGAACCTGATTCGAGCAGCAGTGGAAGCCGTAAACGGAGAGGACTCAAAGGGCTGCGCTGATCAGATACAGGCTCTCCTGGGCCATTCCTCCTCCGGAGTGAGTAAAGATATAAACATCATACTCAGCCAACTATCCATTCCACAGGTGAGGAGACGTGATTGGGAAATAACTGGTATTTATTCATGTTTCCATCTTTGAAGAATGTTTATTCTGCCTTGTTGTGGTTAACATGTTTTCTTTCTTTGAAGGTGAGCCATCTCTCCACTTGTGCTTGCTTGAGTGACAAAAGGCAGTTCCCCACATTCTTCAGAACTGTGCCCAGTGACCGCTTCCAAGTCATCGGTCTGGTGCAGCTCATGAAATACTTTGACTGGCGCTGGGTGGGGATTATTTATTCTAAGGGCTTGTACTCAGACGAAGGTACAACAGCATTTGCAGAGGAAGCAGAAAAAGAGGGAATATGTGTTGAATTCCGTTTACCTCACTCAAATACAAATAAAAAAAAGTTTCCTGCTATTGTGGAGGCTCTGAGGAAATCCTCGTCCAAGGTGGTCCTCTTGTTTTTGTCCTTATCCTTCACCAAATCGTTCTTGTCAGAAATAGAGAAGTATAACATCACTGGAAAGCAATGGGTTGGCAGTGAGGCTTGGATCACTCAAACAGACCTGGCTTCTGACGGGAGTAAGAGCATTTTGCAGGGGGCGATGGGCTTCGCCCTCCCTCAGGCCTCCATCCCAGGTCTTGGTGAATTCTTACTCAGCTTTAAACCCTCTGACGAACCACAGAGTGCTATAGTTAAAGATTTCTGGGAGTCGTTCTTTAACTGCAGCTTCTCTCCATCAAATACTTCTGCTACGTGTACTGGCACAGAAGATCTCAGCACAGTCTCCAGTGACTACACAGACATGACAGATTTTAGGCCAGAGAATAATGTGTACAAAGCTGTGTACTTGGTGGCATACGCTATTCACGCACTACTGCAATGTCACAATGGCTCAAATCCAACCACTGGAAAGTCCTGCGTGACTAAAGACCAAGTTCAGCCTAAATTAGTAAGTTCTGGTATATTTACTCAGGCATAAGATATTTAATTTGAATATTAGCTACAAATCTTATTGGTTTCTCACAAATATGCTGAAATGTCCTGATGGTCCTCCTACAGGTGTTGGAGCACATTAAGTACGTGAACTTCACAACACAGAGTGGGGCCAAGGTTTTCTTTGATGAAAACGGAGACTCAGTTGCCCAGTATGACTTAGTTAACTGGCAAATAAAAGACAGCGGCTCTGTTGAGATCGTAAACATCGGTCAATTTGACACGTCTCTTCCAGAGGGGCAGAAATTCAAACTAAAAGACAACACCAGGATAGTTTGGGGAGGAAACAGTATGCAGGTGAAGTGACCATCTGTCTAATTAATTCTCCCAGCTGAATTACAATGTTTTCCTGCAGTGCATTTAGTTGCATTTATGAATTTTCACACATTGTGTTTTCTCTAATCAGGTGCTGAGGTCTGTTTGCAGAGAGCCGTGTCCCCCAGGGACTCGAAAGGCGATAAACAAGCATAAACCTGTGTGCTGCTTCGACTGCTTTGAGTGCCCCGAGGGAACAATTAGTAATGAGACAAGTGAGACAGAAAATGAATTCATTCATGTTTGCTGTAGAAACAAAAAAGGAAAGAAATGCATGATTTTAAATCTGTCTCTACTGTATCTCCACTCTTAGATTCTCCAGACTGTTTGATCTGTCCACCTGAATTTTGGCCGAATGAAAAGAAAGACCAGTGTCTCCTGAAGCCGACTGAGTACCTCTCCTACAAAGAGATCATGGGGGCACTTTTAACTGGATTTGGTTGTGTGGGCATATTTTTATCTTTACTGACATCAATCATTTTTTTGACTCATAAAGAGACTCCTATTGTTAAAGCCAACAACTCGGAGCTGAGCTTCCTGCTGCTCTTCTCCCTCATACTGTGCTTCCTGTGCTCCCTGACCTTCATCGGCCGGCCCTCTGAGTGGTCCTGCATGCTGCGACACACTGCGTTCGGCATCACCTTCGTCCTCTGCATCTCTTGTGTCCTCGGGAAAACTATAGTGGTGTTAATGGCCTTCAGGGCGACACTTCCAGGCAGAAATATGATGAAATGGTTCGGTCCCGCACAGCAGAGGCTCAGTGTTCTGAGTTTCACCCTGGTTCAGGTTGTAATTTGTGTACTTTGGCTCACAACCAACCCTCCATTCCCAAAGATGAACATGAAATACTATAAAGAAAAGATCATCTTAGAGTGCGCTCTGGGGTCAGCTGTCGGGTTCTGGGCTGTGCTGGGTTACATCGGACTTCTTGCTTTCTTGTGTTTCATTCTTGCTTTTTTTGCCAGGAAGCTGCCAGACAGCTTTAATGAGGCCAAACTGATCACCTTCAGCATGTTGATATTCTGTGCAGTCTGGATCACATTCATCCCGGCATATGTCAGCTCTCCTGGGAAGTTCACTGTGGCTGTGGAGATATTTGCTATTCAGGCCTCCAGCTTTGGCTTGCTGACATGTATTTTTGTTCCAAAATGCTACATTATCATATTTAGGCCAGAACAAAACTCAAAGAGACATTTGATGGGAAAAATACCACCAAGGACACTTTGAGTTGTACTTTTAAATGTGTCAAGTTAACTGCAAATAAAATAGTTTCAAAGCCTGATGGACATTGTAGTAAATTATAAGTTGTGATGTGGTGAATAAAGTAAATGTACCGAATCAAGTCTTCCTCATTTGTATTCATCAACTCCACTGAGTGTAAGCAGTGTCTGAGATTTCATTAGATTGGTTTTGAATGTAGAATTTAAACACATTCAACAGAAATGTTTACGCCTATAATAGTTCATTCAATTTATTGCAGTGGAGCAGACAAATAAAAAGTGTCAAGAAACAGGCTCCACTATAAGCCACTACAACTGCACTCAGTGGAGCACATACCTCCTGCAAGGCCCAACAGTCAAAGGTAACACTCTCATCAATATCAGTCCCTTTGACTTGCTTGATTTTTCTTATCAAGGTTCATTAATTATTCTGTGACAAATCAACGAAAATGTTGAAAGATGCTCTGTCTCGCAATGATAAAGAAAGAGAGAAAATTCCTGGATCCGCCCCCTGATCCGGATCTGTACTAAAAAAAACTGAATTACAAACTCAATACCGTTTCTGTGATTAGTCATGACAGAAGCACCCTTTGATTATACCATGGACTTGCTAACATTGTTAAAAAAATCTTTCAGAATGAATTTTGTATTGTTTTATCCAAGAAAACATGGTGAGGTGATTGATAAGTGGAATCACAGAGTTGTGGCCATTTACAGCTGTTTTGTTAATAACACATTTATTAATGTTTATAAAATCATGTATCAGTTCTTTGAAAATGTCATAATTTTTATCAATAACTATATTAAAAATGAGTTAAAGATAATTACATTTTAAAACGTGACATATTTGTGTGTACAAATCAGATTAAACCAATTCAATCCATAACCTCCCACATGTCCTCATCACAGAGACTTATAACCTATTCAGCTTTTGCAGGAACTGACCAGTTTTCTCCAGTGAAGTGTTTATGCCACAGACAAATGATAAGCAAGTAAAACACGCAATCACATATTTTTGTATTTTTTTGTATTAGGTTATTATTGTACATCATGAAGAACACACCTGCTTGCATTTCCCTACTGCACAAAACTGTCATGGCCTTGCAGCTAAAATGAAAACAGCACTTTCTGCAGCATTGAATATGTCATTAACTTAGCGATACACTCATTATGTTATTAGTCTTTGACTTTAGATTTTACACTTTGATTTTGAATGACATTATGTATTAATTTGTTGACTCACTAAGTTAACTTAACTTGTTTAACTTGGTTTAGACTTTTTACGGATTTTTATTTGTCCTATTGTTATTATTATTATTACACTGAACTGGGTTGGCCAAATTACACAGCTTGTGGAGGAGCCTGTGTGTATGTGCATATTATAACACAGACACACACATCCTCTTTCCCTGCTGTATCAAACTTACCAATCTAAGATCGCTGAGCCCTGTGGGAAATAAATCAACCTTTTATGAAGAGAGCACATCTACCTGCATTCAACACAGCTGTTATAAGAGCTGCACTCTCGTAAAATAAAGTGGAGCAAACATGTGGAGAACTTTTCTCTTGTCTTGGGTCACTCTCTACCTGAGCCCAGTGTCTGGCTGTGAACTGTTTGCCAGGTTTGATATGCCAAGTTTGTTCAAGCAGGGAGATATAATGATCGGGGGGATTTTCCCGGTTTTCAACAAAGAGATCGGCAGCACTTATACATTTGAAAAGGAGCCACCTGCAGTGAAGTGTGCTGGGTAAGTTCCATCTGATGTTTTAAATCTGCAAAGCTGCAGCTCTCACATATGAAATCTATTTCAATTGTTTTAGATTTGACCTGCGAGCTTTCCGATGGACCCAAGTGATGATATTTGCAATTGAAGAAATTAACAAAGAATCTGCTCTCCTGCCAAACATCACCCTTGGCTACAGGATCCTTAACTCTTGTGCATCTCCCACGAACACGTTACGTGCTGCACTAACACTGGCCAGCGGAGCCGAGGAGATGGACTCAACCTCTGCTTGTCCTCCGGCTGTATCTGCTCTCATTGCAGAGTCAGGATCATCTCAGTCCTTAGCTGTGGCTGGAACTCTCGGACCATTTCAAGTGCCAATCGTAAGAAATGATATGTATTTGATTGATGCTTTCATAGTTTGTTTGTAGTATTTTGTTGTTTCAGACTTATTGTGGTGATATTTTCATAGGTGAGTTACTTCTCGACATGTGCCTGCCTCAGTGATAGAGCTAAATACCCTACGTTTTTCCGGACGATCCCCAGCGACTACTTCCAGGCCAAAGCTTTGGCAGCTCTGGTCAAGCGTTTTGGCTGGCAGTGGATTGGCACCATACAGTCAGACAATGCCTATGGCCGGAATGGGATCCTGGCTTTCACTGAGGAGGTTAGGAAGCTTGGGGTTTGTATTGCATTTGTCGGGACAATTCTACGCACGTACACTTTGGATAAGATTCTGGATGTTGTGGAAATGATCAAGCAGTCAACAGTCAAAGTCATTCTGGCTTTCGTTCCTGAGGGGGACTTTTATCCCTTGATGAAAGAGGTAGTGAAACAGAATATCACTGGAATTCAGTGGATCGCTAGTGAGGCCTGGATAACGGCAGCGCAACCCTCCACGCCTGAAATCTACAAAGCTTTCGGTGGAGCCCTGGGATTTGTGGTGCATAAGATGGCCATCCCGGATCTCAAACCGTTTCTCACTGGCATCAACCCTCACACAGACCCAAGTGCCGCCTTCGTGAGGAATTTCTGGGAGGCTATGGTGGGCTGTCGACCCGTTACACCCGGTGAACACACAGGATCCGAGGAAACAAATGAAATGTGCACAGGCAATGAGACATTATTATATTCCCAGCATGTGTTCTTTAATGTCACACAGCTCAGAGTGTCCTATAATGTGTATAATGCAGTCTATGCCATTGCACATGCCCTGCATGAGCTGGTGTTCTGCCAACCAGCCGGTAAACCAGGAGGAAAACCGGTGATGCCGTGTTTGAATGTGTCAGAAATTCAGCCCAAACAGGTGAGAAATAATATAAAACCCACAATGTCTGCAGATAAACTTGTATCTATGTGAAAGTTACCTTATCATTGGGCTTGAAATGTCTTAACAATTCATCATGATTTTCTCAGGTCACTGATCAGCTGCAGAGAGTTCATTTCAGAAATCAGTTCGGGGACGACGTTTTCTTTGATGACAACGGAGACCCTCCGGCTTCTTATGACTTAATCAACTGGCAGCTGAGAGACGGGCACGTGCAACATGTGACAGTGGGTCATTTTGCATCTGCTGCTACGAGTGATTATAAGCTCAGCATCCAGCAGGAAGAGATAGTGTGGAGGATAGGGAAAAAGGTAATCATCAAGATTTTCTATTTTCATGCTTTAGGCTTATAAATTCTGAAATATGTGTCCCATTGAATTATTAGATTGTCATTTGAGTGTGTCTGCACTTTTTCCCTCAGGTTCCCACATCAGTGTGCTCTAATATCTGTCTAGTGGGAACGAGGAAAGCTCAAATTAAAGGAAAACCCTCCTGCTGCTTTGATTGTATCCCCTGTGCCGATGGAACTATAGCCAACTCAACAGGTACCGACAAGCAGATTAACAAACACCATCCAGTTGTAGCATTTAGTTTATACTGTAATTTTTAATGTATCAGATGCATGACTCTCGCTTTCCTCTTCCCCTCATCAGGTGCAGCAGACTGCACACAGTGTCCACAGGACTTCTGGTCCAGCGAGGGGAAAGACATATGCATTTCCAAAACAGTTGAATTCCTGACGTATCACGAGCCGTTGGGAATAGCTATCACAGTCGTATCGCTGCTGGGAGCCTCCCTGTCTCTGGCCACCATGGTGGTTTTCATCCAGTACAGAGAAACCCCAGGTTATAAAGGCCAGCAACGCTGAGCTGAGCTGCTTCCTGATGTTTTCTCTTTTCTTGTGTTTCCTCTGTCCCCTCACTTTCATCGGCCGGCCCACGGTCTGGACATGCATGCTCCGCCACACAGCTTTCGGCGTGACGTTCGCGCTCTGCATTTCCTGTGTCTTAGGAAAAACAATTGTCGTCGTCACGGCTTTCAAAGCTACGTTTCCTGGCAACAAAGTAGCAGGAAAGTTTGGACCTGCACAGCAAAGAATCATAGTTTGCTCCTGCACTTTAATTCAGATTTTGATTTGTATACTGTGGCTTAAGTTAAATCCCCCTTTCCCAGACATGGTTTTCAGATACAGCAATAAGAAGATTGTTTTGGAGTGTAACACAGGCTCTGAAGCTGCTTTCTACGCAGTGTTGGGATATATCGGGTTCCTCGCAATAATTTGTCTGGTCCTGGCATTTCTAGCCAGAAAGTTACCTGACAACTTCAATGAAGCCAAATTCATCACCTTCAGCATGTTGATATTCTGTGCGGTCTGGATCACCTTCATCCCAGTATACGTCAGCTCCCCTGGGAAGTTCACTGTAGCTGTGGAAACCTTTGCAATTTTGTCTTCAGCATTTGGTTTATTAATTTGTATCTTTGCACCGAAATGCTACATAATATTGATCAAACCAGAGAAAAACACCAAGAAACATGTCATGGCAAAAAATCTGAACAAAAATATATGATTGGTTGAATTGAGACAATAATCACTTTAATCGACTCATGTCACTTATACATTTTCATAATGAAGCAAAATATTTAGTATCATTCAATTATTTAGGCTCTTGCAAACAATCAAATAAAAACTTAAAATGGAAAAAAGTCTTTGAGTTTTTTTTTTATCATTCTCTTTTTCTGTAGTTAACACATTTGTCACATTTTTCTGCAAACTGAAAATGAAAGATACAATAAAGCTACAACTTTTTTTAATCAAAGTCACTAAAGCTCATCTTCCTTTTTTCGCCTCCTGTATATGAAAAGTGTCCAGTGATGCAATTCAATTCCACTTTATTTGTATAGGGCCAAATCATGATATACAGTATCTCAAGCCACTTTACATAGAAGGTCAAGACCTTACAGAATAATAGAGAAACCCAACAGTTCCCAATGAACAAGCACTTTGGGGACTGTGGAGAGAAAACAGCTTCAGAACCCTGGAACCAGCTACATTCTCCTGGAACGCCAAGATGGTGTTAACGAGGAGGCAGACAGAGGACAAAGCTGAGTCCAAGCGCTGCCTGGTGGAGGCGGCATTGGTGATATGACCAGGAAGAAAGACAGGAATTCTTGCAACCACAGCAACTACAATGGTCTTTGTATGACCATTATAACTCAGTGGAGCCTCATGGGACACAAACAGCAAAAATACTCTCTCCCTGTTAATAAATAAACCATATAATTCAATCGCTAACACAATACTATGGTCATTTAACACCTGAAAGAAAACATGTAGTAAATTGAATTTGACTATTTTCACTGCATCAAATCATTCAAACCCCAAAAAACTGTCACAAAATGATTTAATTCATTCTTGATATATTTCAATTCAATATGGTGACAAAATGTAACATTTTCTGGTATCTTAGGTCCTCCCTGACTTTACATCACTTCCTACAATGGGTGGTAGATGAAACAAACAATGACGTATACATGGCTGAGCAAGGTCCTGTGTATTTTATAATGTGACTGCAAAATGATTGGAAACAGGAGGAGAGCAGTTATGGGGAAATTTATTCACATCTGCTTTTGCTTTTGGTTCTGACTGAGTTGTTTGAAGTCTGCAACATATGTGTCTTTTCTGAGTTGACGTTCATCTCGGAACCAAATCAACGAAGGTGCGAAGTGTGAGATTCACATCAAATACATCAAGAAACGAAAATTAGTTTTCACCATGTATCATGAAAGTGTTGTTTTTATTACCTTTATATGTTTTTAGAGATCCACTACTGGCAAACATCTGTAATTGACTGCAACGTTTAAACAGATACAGCACAACGAAAAAACTTCTCTCCACAATGTATTTGTTATTGTTCAATCCTGTGCAGATCCTCAGAGAACAGGAGTAAATCAGTTCTGTCTCCTACACGTCAGTCGTTGGGCTGGGTTTCTCAGAGGTGCAGTAATGCGTTGAGCATAATCTCATGGGAATTGGGATTACGTTCACACTGGCTGTGGATTCTTCTCTCATGGTACAAAGAAACACTATAAAGGTCAGTTCCCAGGTCAGAGCTGCTTTCGGTGAAGAATAGGGAGACTCGTGATGGGTTGGATCACTTGTATCCTCTTCACTCTGCTGGCAGGGATAAAGTCAGAAAAACAAACGTGCAAACTGATCGGGCAAACAGGGTTCAACGGAGTTTTCTAAAGATGGTGATCTCATTATCGGAGGAGTTTTCGCTTTGTCTGATACACGCAAATTGATTGACAATGGCTACCACGCATTGCCGTATACATACTGCAAAACGTAAGTGAATGTGCGGTAAAAACCTGTGTATGTTATGTAATCGGGACGTAACATGTTTTATGTGTGAATGTGATCAACTCTAATGTCATTTATTAATAACAAGCGAACACTGTGTGTAGGCTGAATGACAGGGAACTGAAGTTTGCCAGGATAGTGATGTTTACAGTGGAGGAGATCAACAGAGATACTCAGCTCCTTCCTGGTTTGAGTCTGGGCTACAGGCTGTACGATGGCTGTGGGGAAGAGAACCTGGTTCGAGCAGCAGTGGAAGCCGTAAACGGAGAGGACTCAAAGGGCTGCGCTGATCAGATACAGGCTCTCCTGGGCCATTCCTCCTCCGGAGTGAGTAAAGATATAAACATCATACTCAGCCCACTATCCATTCCACAGGTGAGGAGACGTGATTGGGAAATAACTGGTATTTATTCATGTTTCCATCTTTGAAGAATGTTTATTCTGCCTTGTTGTGGTTAACATGTTTTCTTTCTTTGAAGGTGAGTCATTTCTCCACTTGTGCTTGCTTGAGTGACAAAAGGCAGTTCCCAACATTCTTCAGAACTGTGCCCAGTGACCGCTTCCAAGTCATCGGTCTGGTGCAGCTCATGAAATACTTTGACTGGCGCTGGGTGGGGATTATTTATTCTAAGGGCTTGTACTCAGACGAAGGTACAACAGCATTTGCAGAGGAAGCAGAAAAAGAGGGAATATGTGTTGAATTCCGTTTACCTCACTCAAATACAAATAAAAAAAAGTTTCCTGCTATTGTGGAGGCTCTGAGGAAATCCTCGTCCAAGGTGGTCCTCTTGTTTTTGCCCTTACCCTTCACCAAATCGTTCTTGTCAGAAATAGAGAAGTATAACATCACTGGAAAGCAATGGGTTGGCAGTGAGGCTTGGATCACTCAAACAGACCTGGCTTCTGACGGGAGTAAGAGCATTTTGCAGGGGGCGATGGGCTTCGCCCTCCCTCAGGCCTCCATCCCAGGTCTTGGTGAATTCTTACTCAGCTTTAAACCCTCTGACGAACCACAGAGTGCTATAGTTAAAGATTTCTGGGAGTCATTCTTTGACTGCAGCTTCTCTCCGTCAAATACTTCTGCTACGTGTACTGGCACAGAAGATCTCAGCACAGTCTCCAGTGACTACACAGACGTGACAGATTTTAGGCCAGAGAATAATGTGTACAAAGCTGTGTACTTGGTGGCATACGCTATTCACGCACTACTGCAATGTCACAATGGCTCAAATCCAACCACTGGAAAGTCCTGCGTGACTAAAGACCAAGTTCAGCCTAAATTAGTAAGTTCTGGTATATTTACTCAGGCTTAAGATATTTAATATTAATGTTACCTTACCATTAATGTCAATGCAAAAACTTTAACATTTGAATATTAGCTACAAATCTTATTGGTTTCTCGCAAATATGCTGAAATGTCCTGATGGTCCTCCTACAGGTGTTGGAGCACATTAAGTACGTGAACTTCACAACACAGAGTGGGGCCAAGGTTTTCTTTGATGAAAACGGAGACTCAGTTGCCCAGTATGACTTAGTTAACTGGCAAATAAAAGACAGCGGCTCTGTTGAGATCGTAAACATCGGTCAATTTGACACAGTCTCTGCCAGAGGGGCAGAAATTCAAACTAAAAGACAACACCAGGATAGTTTGGGGAGGAAACAGTATGCAGGTGAAGTGACCATCTGTCTAATTAATTCTCCCAGCTGAATTACAATGTTTTCCTGCAGTGCATTTAGTTGCATTTATGAATTTTCACACATTGTGTTTTCTCTAATCAGGTGCTGAGGTCTGTTTGCAGAGAGCCGTGTCCCCCAGGGACTCGAAAGGCGATAAACAAGCATAAACCTGTGTGCTGCTTCGACTGCTTTGAGTGCCCCGAGGGAACAATTAGTAATGAGACAAGTGAGACAGAAAATGAATTCATTCATGTTTGCTGTAGAAACAAAAAAGGAAAGAAATGCATGATTTTAAATCTGTCTCTACTGTATCTCCACTCTTAGATTCTCCAGACTGTTTGATCTGTCCACCTGAATTTTGGCCGAATGAAAAGAAAGACCAGTGTCTCCTGAAGCCGACTGAGTACCTCTCCTACAAAGAGATCATGGGGGCACTTTTAACTGGATTTGGTTGTGTGGGCATATTTTTATCTCTACTGACATCAATCATTTTTCTGGCTCATAAAGAGACTCCTATTGTTAAAGCCAACAACTCGGAGCTGAGCTTCCTGCTGCTCTTCTCCCTCATACTGTGCTTCCTGTGCTCCCTGACCTTCATCGGCCGGCCCTCTGAGTGGTCCTGCATGCTGCGACACACTGCGTTCGGCATCACCTTCGTCCTCTGCATCTCTTGTGTCCTCGGGAAAACTATAGTGGTGTTAATTGCCTTCAAGGCGACACTTCCAGGCAGAAATATGATGAAATGGTTCGGTCCCTGCACAGCAGAGGCTCAGTGTTCTGAGTTTCACCCTGGTTCAGGTTGTAATTTGTGTACTTTGGCTCACAACCAACCCTCCATTCCCAAGGATGAACATGAAATACTATGAAGAAAAGATCATCTTAGAGTGCGCTCTGGGGTCAGCTGTCGGGTTCTGGGCTGTGCTGGGTTACATCGGACTTCTTGCTTTCTTGTGTTTCATTCTTGCTTTTTTTGCCAGGAAGCTGCCAGACAGCTTTAATGAGGCCAAACTGATCACCTTCAGCATGTTGATATTCTGTGCAGTCTGGATCACATTCATCCCGGCATATGTCAGCTCTCCTGGGAAGTTCACTGTGGCTGTGGAGATATTTGCTATTCAGGCCTCCAGCTTTGGCTTGCTGACATGTATTTTTGTTCCAAAATGCTACATTATCATATTTAGGCCAGAACAAAACTCAAAGAGACATTTGATGGGAAAAATACCACCAAGCACACTTTGAGTTGTACTTTTAAAGGTGTCAAGTTAACTGCAAATAAACTAGTTTCACAGCCTGACAGATATTGTAGTAAATTATAAGTTGTGATGTGTTTAACCAAATCAAGTCTTCCTCATTTGTATTCATCAACTCCACTGAGTGTAAGCAGTGTCTGATATTTCATTAGATTGGTTTTGAATGTAGAATTTAAACACATTCAACAGAAATGTTTACGCCTATAAGTAGTTCATTCAATTTATTGCAGTGGAGCAGACAAATAAAAAGTGTCAAGAAACAGGCTCCACTATAAGCCACTACAACTGCACTCAGTGGAGCACATACCTCCTGCAAGGCCCAACAGTCAAAGGTAACACTCTCATCAATATCAGTCCCTTTGACTTGCTTGATTTTTCTTATCAAGGTTCATTAATTATTCTGTGACAAATCAACGAAAATGTTGAAAGATGCTCTGTCTCGCAATGATAAAGAAAGAGAGAAAATTCCTGGATCTGTCCCCTGATATGGATCGGTACTAAAATGTATTGGGTTCTTCCTCTCACAAGTTTTATAGTAACAAAAATTAACAGAGAATTCCAAACTCAATACCATTTCTGTATATATGTGATTAGTCATTACAGAAGCATCCCTTGATTATACCATGGACTTGCTAACATTGTTAAAAAATCTTTCAGAATTAGAATTAAAGTACATTTTTATTGTTTTATCCAAGAAAACTAACACGCCAGAGGCTGTTCACCTTGGAGACCTGCTGCGGATATGGGTACGGCCTGGCGCAAGATTTACACCCTCTCCATCAAATCATTCAAACCCCAAAACACTGTCACAAAATGATTTAATTCATTCTTGATATATTTCAATTCAATATGGTGACAAAATGTAACATTTTCTGGTATCTTAGGTCCTCCCTGACTTTACATCACTTCCTACAATGGGTGGTAGATGAAACAAACAATGACGTATACATGGCTGAGCAAGGTCCTGTGTATTTTATAATGTGACTGCAAAACGATTGGAAACAGGAGGAGAGCAGTTATGGGGAAATTTATTCACATCTGCTTTTGCTTTTGGTTCTGACTGAGTTGTTTAAAGTCGGCAACATATGTGTCTTTTCTGAGTTGACGTTCATCTCGGAACCAAATCAACGAAGGTGCGAAGTGTGAGATTCACATCAAATACATCAAGAAACGAAAAAACGATTATTTTTCATATACTCAGAAAGTTTAGGTGTAAAATAACTTGAGAGTTCCGTGCATGACGATATTTTTACAGTGTAAATCACGAGTGTATTGGATTTGTGTGTCTTACAGTTAATACACAATTTGTTAGTCATTAATGGAGATTAATGTTGTTAAACTCAACATGTATCATGAAAGTGTGACAGGTTTATTCAATCTGACTTATTGTAATTTTCTACTTTTTCCCCGACTTGTCATCAGAGAATGGTTTTATTTTTCATTATTAAATGTTCAAAGTTAAACGTTCCAACCCGCCTGTCCCTTCTTCAGACCTACGATACTTCAACTCATGCAGTAAAACAAGAACGTTATATACTACCACATGGGGAGTGGCTGTGGAGTTTCCTCTGTTCACTTTCTCAGCTGAAAACCCAGCTGAGCTCAGGAGGATTTTGAATGTGATGAGGAAATCCACTGCTTGTGTTGTCAGTTTGAGTTTCACATGAGTAACTTGATATAATCATGCAAATCTGTGTTTTATTTGTCAAACACAAATGTTTGTTTTCATCAGAGCAAAACCCTGAAAACAAACCAACTCACTCTGAGATCCAACAAGAGAGGAAACATGAAATTGTGAAGGGAATTATTGATCTTTTGGTCAAGTTTGATAAATGTCCTCCACCAACAGACCTGAGAAAGGGGATTGGTTGACTGCTTCCATCTAGTGGTCATATCCACAGCTGATCCACAGTTGTCCATTGTTGATGTTTAACTTCAATTTACAGAATATAGGCCACTCTTTCTCATGCAGAATTTACCCTTCACACATGAAAGGCTTTTTCTTTCAAATAAACCAGATTATTGTCACTATGTAATGATATTGGCTCATTTGTAACCTGAAGGAAAACATTGACCTTTTTCCTTCAATGCATGAACTGAAGGGTTGGCTGTGGCCGAGATGGAGGTCGAGATGGGTTTGATTCCCGTCTCCCTCATTCCACACATGCCGAGGCGTCACTGGGCAAGATGCTGAACTTGAAAGACAGCTGACGGCAGTGTATGAAGGATGTGTGGTAGAGAAAGTGCTGCATATGGAAGCACTGTATGAACGTGTGTGTGTGGGTGTGTGGATGACAAAACTGTACAGTGAAGCGCTTTGAGTGGTTAACAAGACAAGAAACGTGCCATATATGAATACAGACCATTTACCAAATACAGACCATAAATATGAATCTGACCACACGTTTTGGCCTCTCACCACCAAACTTTTGTCTCATGATCATGAGTCCAAGCATCACTGTGTGATCTGCAATTGATAGTGTGGATAGTAATGTGCAATTAGCAGGCAAGGATCGACGTCCTGTGACGGACGCAGGAAGTGAAGCGTTCATCCTTCCCACAGTGCGCAAAACGCATGCAACACAGAGCCGTTTGCCAGGTCACCGATCGCTCTCTCCACCAACAGCAACAGGTCCAGAGTTGCGTGTGCTCGGGCACGTTAGTGCTACAATGTAGCCCTAGTTATTATTATTGTTATTGCTATTGTTATTGTTTTTATTACCTTTATATGTTTTTAGAGATCCACGACTGGCAAACATCTGTAATTGACTGCAACGTTTAAACAGATACAGCACAACGAAAAAACTTCTCTCCACAATGTATTTGTTATTGTTCAATCCTGTGCAGATCCTCAGAGAACAGGAGTAAATCAGTTCTGTCTCCTACACGTCAGTCGTTGGGCTGGGTTTCTCAGAGGTGCAGTAATGCGTTGAGCATAATCTCATGGGAATTGGGATTACGTTCACATTGGCTGTGGATTCTTCTCTCATGGTACAAAGAAACACTATAAAGGTCAGTTCCCAGGTCAGAGCTGCTTTCGGTGAAGAATAGGGAGACTCGTGATGGGTTGGATCACTTGTATCCTCTTCACTCTGCTGGCAGGGATAAAGTCAGAAAAACAAACGTGCAAACTGATCGGGCAAACAGGGTTCAAGGAGTTTTCTAAAGATGGTGATCTCATTATCGGAGGAGTTTTCGGTTTTTCTGATACACGCAAATTGATTGACAATGGCTACCACGCATTGCCGTATACATACTGCAAAACGTAAGTGAATGTGCGGTAAAACCTGTGTATGTTATGTAATCGGGACGTAACATGTTTTATGTGTGAATGTGATCTCTAATGTCATTTATTAATAACAAGCGAACACTGTGTGTAGGCTGAATGACAGGGAACTGAAGTTTGCCAGGATAGTGATGTTTACAGTGGAGGAGATCAACAGAGATACTCAGCTACTTCCTGGTTTGAGTCTGGGCTACAGGCTGTACGATGGCTGTGGGGAAGAGAACCTGGTTCGAGCAGCAGTGGAAGCCGTAAACGGAGAGGACTCAAAGGGCTGCGCTGATCAGATACAGGCTCTCCTGGGCCATTCCTCCTCCGGAGTGAGTAAAGATATAAACATCATACTCAGCCCACTATCAGTTCCACAGGTGAGGAGACGTGATTGGGAAATAACTGGTATTTATTCATGTTTCCATCTTTGAAGAATGTTTATTCTGCCTTGTTGTGGTTAACATGTTTTCTTTCTTTGAAGGTGAGCCATCTCTCCACTTGTGCTTGCTTGAGTGACAAAAGGCAGTTCCCCACATTCTTCAGAACTGTGCCCAGTGACCGCTTCCAAGTCATCGGTCTGGTGCAGCTCATGAAATACTTTGACTGGCGCTGGGTGGGGATTATTTATTCTAAGGGCTTGTACTCAGACGAAGGTACAACAGCATTTGCAGAGGAAGCAGAAAAAGAGGGAATATGTGTTGAATTCCGTTTACCTCACTCAAAGACAAATCAAAAAAAGTTTCCTGCTATTGTGGAGGCTCTGAGGAAATCGTCGTCCAAGGTGGTCCTCTTGTTTTTGCCCTTATCCTTCACCAAATCGTTCTTGTCAGAAATAGAGAAGTATAACATCACTGGAAAGCAATGGGTTGGCAGTGAGGCTTGGATCACTCAAACAGACCTGGCTTCTGACGGGAGTAAGAGCATTTTGCAGGGGGCGATGGGCTTCGCCCTCCCTCAGGCCTCCATCCCAGGTCTTGGTGAATTCTTACTCAGCTTTAAACCCTCTGACGAACCACAGAGTGCTATAGTTAAAGATTTCTGGGAGTCGTTCTTTAACTGCAGCTTCTCTCCGTCAAATACTTCTGCTACGTGTACTGGCACAGAAGATCTCAGCACAGTCTCCAGTGACTACACAGACGTGACAGATTTTAGGCCAGAGAATAATGTGTACAAAGCTGTGTACTTGGTGGCATACGCTATTCACGCACTACTGCAATGTCACAATGGCTCAAATCCAACCACTGGAAAGTCCTGCGTGACTAAAGACCAAGTTCAGCCTAAATTAGTAAGTTCTGGTATATTTACTCAGGCATAAGATATTTAATATTAATGTTTCCTTACCTTGATGTTTCTGCAAAAACTTTAACATTTGAATATTAGCTACAAATCTTATTGGTTTCTCACAAATATGCTGAAATGTCCTGATGGTCCTCCTACAGGTGTTGGAGCACATTAAGTACGTGAACTTCACAACACAGAGTGGGGCCAAGGTTTTCTTTGATGAAAACGGAGACTCAGTTGCCCAGTATGACTTAGTTAACTGGCAAATAAAAGACAACGGCTCTGTTGAGATCGTAAACATCGGTCAATTTGACACGTCTCTGCCAGAGGGGCAGAAATTCAAACTAAAAGACAACACCAGGATAGTTTGGGGAGGAAACAGTATGCAGGTGAAGTGACCATCTGTCTAATTAATTCTCCCAGCTGAATTACAATGTTTTCCTGCAGTGCATTTAGTTGCATTTATGAATTTTCACACATTGTGTTTTCTCTAATCAGGTGCTGAGGTCTGTTTGCAGAGAGCCGTGTCCCCCAGGGACTCGAAAGGCGATAAACAAGCATAAACCTGTGTGCTGCTTCGACTGCTTTGAGTGCCCCGAGGGAACAATTAGTAATGAGACAAGTGAGACAGAAAATGAATTCATTCATGTTTGCTGTAGAAACAAAAAAGGAAAGAAATGCATGATTTTAAATCTGTCTCTACTGTATCTCCACTCTTAGATTCTCCAGACTGTTTGATCTGTCCACCTGAATTTTGGCCGAATGAAAAGAAAGACCAGTGTCTCCTGAAGCCGACTGAGTACCTCTCCTACAAAGAGATCATGGGGGCACTTTTAACTGGATTTGGTTGTGTGGGCATATTTTTATCTCTACTGACATCAATCATTTTTCTGGCTCATAAAGAGACTCCTATTGTTAAAGCCAACAACTCGGAGCTGAGCTTCCTGCTGCTCTTCTCCCTCATACTGTGCTTCCTGTGCTCCCTGACCTTCATCGGCCGGCCCTCTGAGTGGTCCTGCATGCTGCGACACACTGCGTTCGGCATCACCTTCGTCCTCTGCATCTCTTGTGTCCTCGGGAAAACTATAGTGGTGTTAATGGCCTTCAGGGCGACACTTCCAGGCAGAAATATGATGAAATGGTTCGGTCCTGCACAGCAGAGGCTCAGTGTTCTGAGTTTCACCCTGGTTCAGGTTGTAATTTGTGTACTTTGGCTCACAACCAACCCTCCATTCCCAAGGATGAACATGAAATACTATAAAGAAAAGATCATCTTAGAGTGCGCTCTGGGGTCAGCTGTCGGGTTCTGGGCTGTGCTGGGTTACATCGGACTTCTTGCTTTCTTGTGTTTCATTCTTGCTTTTTTTGCCAGGAAGCTGCCAGACAGCTTTAATGAGGCCAAACTGATCACCTTCAGCATGTTGATATTCTGTGCAGTCTGGATCACATTCATCCCGGCATATGTCAGCTCTCCTGGGAAGTTCACTGTGGCTGTGGAGATATTTGCTATTCAGGCCTCCAGCTTTGGCTTGCTGACATGTATTTTTGTTCCAAAATGCTACATTATCATATTTAGGCCAGAACAAAACTCAAAGAGACATTTGATGGGAAAAATACCACCAAGCACACTTTGAGTTGTACTTTTAAAGGTGTCAAGTTAACTGCAAATAAACTAGTTTCACAGCCTGACAGATATTGTAGTAAATTATAAGTTGTGATGTGTTTAACCAAATCAAGTCTTCCTCATTTGTATTCATCAACTCCACTGAGTGTAAGCAGTGTCTGATATTTCATTAGATTGGTTTTGAATGTAGAATTTAAACACATTCAACAGAAATGTTTACGCCTATAATAGTTCATTCAATTTATTGCAGTGGAGCAGACAAATAAAAAGTGTCAAGAAACAGGCTCCACTATAAGCCACTACAACTGCACTCAGTGGAGCACATACCTCCTGCAAGGCCCAACAGTCAAAGGTAACACTCTCATCAATATCAGTCCCTTTGACTTGCTTGATTTTTCTTATCAAGGTTCATTAATTATTCTGTGACAAATCAACGAAAATGTTGAAAGATGCTCTGTCTCGCAATGATAAAGAAAGAGAGAAAATTCCTGGATCTGTCCCCTGATATGGATCGTTACTAAAATGTATTGGGTTCTTCCTCTCACAAGTTTTATAGTAACAAAAATTAACAGAGAATTCCAAACTCAATACCATTTCTGTATATATGTGATTAGTCATTACAGAAGCATCCCTTGATTATACCATGGACTTGCTAACATTGTTAAAAAATCTTTCAGAATTAGAATTAAAGTACATTTTTATTGTTTTATCCAAGAAAACTAACACGCCAGAGGCTGTTCACCTTGGAGACCTGCTGCGGATATGGGTACGGCCTGGCGCAAGATTTACACCCTCTCCATCAAATCATTCAAACCCCAAAACACTGTCACAAAATGATTTAATTCATTCTTGATATATTTCAATTCAATATGGTGACAAAATGTAACATTTTCTGGTATCTTAGGTCCTCCCTGACTTTACATCACTTCCTATAATGGGTGGTAGATGAAACAAACAATGACGTATACATGGCTGAGCAAGGTCCTGTGTATTTTATAATGTGACTGCAAAACGATTGGAAACAGGAGGAGAGCAGTTATGGGGAAATTTATTCACATCTGCTTTTGCTTTTGGTTCTGACTGAGTTGTTTAAAGTCGGCAACATATGTGTCTTTTCTGAGTAGACGTTCATCTCGGAACCAAATCAACGAAGGTGCGAAGGGTGAGATTCACATCAAATACATCAAGAAACGAAAAAACGATTATTTTTCATATACTCAGAAAGTTTAGGTGTAAAATAACTTGAGAGTTCCGTGCATGACGATATTTTTACAGTGTAAATCAATCAATCAATCAATCAAATTTTATTTGTATAGCCCTTATTCACAAATCACAGTTTGTCTCATAGGGCTTTAACATGGTGTGACATCCTCTGCCCTTAACCCTCAACAAGAGTAAGGAAAAACTACAAAAAACCTTTTAACAGGGTAAAAAGAACGTAGAAACCTCAGAGAGAGCCACATGTGAGGGATCCCTCTCCCAGGTCGGACAGAAGTGCAATAGATGTCAAGTGTGAAGGGAAACATCATCAAGGTTTTAGCAGTATCACGAGTGTATTGGATTTGTGTGTCTTACAGTTAATGCACAATTTGTTAGTCATTAATGGAGATTAATGTTGTTAAACTCAACATGTATCATGAAAGTGTGACAGGTTTATTCAATCTGACTTATTGTAATTTTCTACTTTTTCCCCGACTTGTCATCACAGAATGGTTTTATTTTCATTATTAAATGTTCAAAGTAAACGTTCCAACCCGCCTGTCCCTTCTTCAGACCTACGATACTTCAACTCATGCAGTAAAACAAGAACGTTATATACTACCACATGGGGAGTGGCTGTGGAGTTTCCTCTGTTCACTTTCTCAGCTGAAAACCCAGCTGAGCTCAGGAGGATTTTGAATGTGATGAGGAAATCCACTGCTTGTGTTGTCAGTTTGAGTTTCACATGAGTAACTTGATATAATCATGCAAATCTGTGTTTTATTTGTCAAACACAAATGTTTGTTTTCATCAGAGCAAAACCCTGAAAACAAACCAACTCACTCTGAGATCCAACAAGAGAGGAAACATGAAATTGTGAAGGGAATTATTGATCTTTTGGTCAAGTTTGATAAATGTCCTCCACCAACAGACCTGAGAAAGGGGATTGGTTGACTGCTTCCATCTAGTGGTCATATCCACAGCTGATCCACAGTTGTCCATTGTTGATGTTTAACTTCAATTTACAGAATATAGGCCACTCTTTCTCATGCAGAATTTACCCTTCACACATGAAAGGCTTTTTCTTTCAAATAAACCAGATTATTGTCACTATGTAATGATATTGGCTCATTTGTAACCTGAAGGAAAACATTGACCTTTTTCCTTCAATGCATGAACTGAAGGGTCGGCTGTGGCCGAGATGGAGGTCGAGATGGGTTTGATTCCCGTCTCCCTCATTCCACACATGCCGAGGCGTCACTGGGCAAGATGCTGAACTTGAAAGACAGCTGACGGCAGTGTATGAAGGATGTGTGGTAGAGAAAGTGCTGCATATGGAAGCACTGTATGAACGTGTGTGTGTGGGTGTGTGGATGACAAAACTGTACAGTGAAGTGCTTTGAATGGTTAACAAGACAAGAAACGTGCCATATATGAATACAGACCATTTACCAAACACAGACCATAAATATGAATCTGACCACACGTTTTGGCCTCTCACCACCAAACTTTTGTCTCATGATCATGAGTCCAAGCATCACTGTGTGATCTGCAATTGATAGTGTGGATAGTAATGTGCAATTAGCAGGCAAGGATCGACGTCCTGTGACGGACGCAGGAAGTGAAGCGTTCATCCTTCCCACAGTGCGCAAAACGCATGCAACACAGAGCCGTGTGCCAGGTCACCGATCGCTCTCTCCACCAACAGCAACAGGTCCAGAGTTGCGTGTGCTCGGGCACGTTAGTGCTACAATGTAGCCCTAGTTATTATTATTGTTATTGCTATTGTTATTGTTTTTATTACCTTTATATGTTTTTAGAGATCCACTACTGGCAAACATCTGTAATTGACTGCAACGTTTAAACAGATACAGCACAACGAAAAAACTTCTCTCCACAAAGTATTTGTTATTGTTCAATCCTGTGCAGATCCTCAGAGAACAGGAGTAAATCAGTTCTGTCTCCTACACGTCAGTCGTTGGGCTGGGTTTCTCAGAGGTACAGTAATGCGTTGAGCATAATCTCATGGGAATTGGGATTACGTTCACACTGGCTGTGGATTCTTCTCTCATGGTACAAAGAAACACTATAAAGGTCAGTTCCCGGGTCAGAGCTGCTTTCGGTGAAGAATAGGGAGACTCGTGATGGGTTGGATCACTTGTATCCTCTTCACTCTGCTGGCAGGGATAAAGTCAGAAAAACAAACGTGCAAACTGATCGGGCAAACAGGGTTCAAGGAGTTTTCTAAAGATGGTGATCTCATTATCGGAGGAGTTTTCGCTTTGTCTGATACACGCAAATTGATTGACAATGGCTACCACGCATTGCCGTATACATACTGCAAAAAGTAAGTGAATGTGCGGTAAAACCTGTGTATGTTATGTAATCGGGACGTAACATGTTTTATGTGTGAATGTGATCAACTCTAATGTCATTTATTAATAACAAGCGAACACTGTGTGTAGGCTGAATGACAGGGAACTGAAGTTTGCCAGGATAGTGATGTTTACAGTGGAGGAGATCAACAGAGATACTCAGCTCCTTCCTGGTTTGAGTCTGGGCTACAGGCTGTACGATGGCTGTGGGGAAGAGAACCTGGTTCGAGCAGCAGTGGAAGCCGTAAACGGAGAGGACTCAAAGGGCTGCGCTGATCAGATACAGGCTCTCCTGGGCCATTCCTCCTCCGGAGTGAGTAAAGATATAAACATCATACTCAGCCCACTATCCATTCCACAGGTGAGGAGACGTGATTGGGAAATAACTGGTATTTATTCATGTTTCCATCTTTGAAGAATGTTTATTCTGCCTTGTTGTGGTTAACATGTTTTCTTTCTTTGAAGGTGAGCCATCTCTCCACTTGTGCTTGCTTGAGTGACAAAAGGCAGTTCCCCACATTCTTCAGAACTGTGCCCAGTGACCGCTTCCAAGTCATCGGTCTGGTGCAGCTCATGAAATACTTTGACTGGCGCTGGGTGGGGATTATTTATTCTAAGGGCTTGTACTCAGACGAAGGTACAACAGCATTTGCAGAGGAAGCAGAAAAAGAGGGAATATGTGTTGAATTCCGTTTACCTCACTCAAAGACAAATCAAAAAAAGTTTCCTGCTATTGTGGAGGCTCTGAGGAAATCGTCGTCCAAGGTGGTCCTCTTGTTTTTGCCCTTATCCTTCACCAAATCGTTCTTGTCAGAAATAGAGAAGTATAACATCACTGGAAAGCAATGGGTTGGCAGTGAGGCTTGGATCACTCAAACAGACCTGGCTTCTGACGGGAGTAAGAGCATTTTGCAGGGGGCGATGGGCTTCGCCCTCCCTCAGGCCTCCATCCCAGGTCTTGGTGAATTCTTACTCAGCTTTAAACCCTCTGACGAACCACAGAGTGCTATAGTTAAAGATTTCTGGGAGTCGTTCTTTAACTGCAGCTTCTCTCCGTCAAATACTTCTGCTACGTGTACTGGCACAGAAGATCTCAGCACAGTCTCCAGTGACTACACAGACGTGACAGATTTTAGGCCAGAGAATAATGTGTACAAAGCTGTGTACTTGGTGGCATATGCTATTCACGCACTACTGCAATGTCACAATGGCTCAAATCCAACCACTGGAAAGTCCTGCGTGACTAAAGACCAAGTTCAGCCTAAATTAGTAAGTTCTGGTATATTTACTCAGGCTTAAGATATTTAATATTAATGTTACCTTACCATTAATGTCAATGCAAAAACTTTAACATTTGAATATTAGCTACAAATCTTATTGGTTTCTCGCAAATATGCTGAAATGTCCTGATGGTCCTCCTACAGGTGTTGGAGCACATTAAGTACGTGAACTTCACAACACAGAGTGGGGCCAAGGTTTTCTTTGATGAAAACGGAGACTCAGTTGCCCAGTATGACTTAGTTAACTGGCAAATAAAAGACAGCGGCTCTGTTGAGATCGTAAACATCGGTCAATTTGACACGTCTCTGCCAGAGGGGCAGAAATTCAAACTAAAAGACAACACCAGGATAGTTTGGGGAGGAAACAGTATGCAGGTGAAGTGACCATCTGTCTAATTAATTCTCCCAGCTGAATTACAATGTTTTCCTGCAGTGCATTTAGTTGCATTTATGAATTTTCACACATTGTGTTTTCTCTAATCAGGTGCTGAGGTCTGTTTGCAGAGAGCCGTGTCCCCCAGGGACTCGAAAGGCGATAAACAAGCATAAACCTGTGTGCTGCTTCGACTGCTTTGAGTGCCCCGAGGGAACAATTAGTAATGAGACAAGTGAGACAGAAAATGAATTCATTCATGTTTGCTGTAGAAACAAAAAAGGAAAGAAATGCATGATTTTAAATCTGTCTCTACTGTATCTCCACTCTTAGATTCTCCAGACTGTTTGATCTGTCCACCTGAATTTTGGCCGAATGAAAAGAAAGACCAGTGTCTCCTGAAGCCGACTGAGTACCTCTCCTACAAAGAGATCATGGGGGCACTTTTAACTGGATTTGGTTGTGTGGGCATATTTTTATCTCTACTGACATCAATCATTTTTCTGGCTCATAAAGAGACTCCTATTGTTAAAGCCAACAACTCGGAGCTGAGCTTCCTGCTGCTCTTCTCCCTCATACTGTGCTTCCTGTGCTCCCTGACCTTCATCGGCCGGCCCTCTGAGTGGTCCTGCATGCTGCGACACACTGCGTTCGGCATCACCTTCGTCCTCTGCATCTCTTGTGTCCTCGGGAAAACTATAGTCGTGTTAATTGCCTTCAGGGCGACACTTCCAGGCAGAAATATGATGAAATGGTTCGGTCCCGCACAGCAGAGGCTCAGTGTTCTGAGTTTCACCCTGGTTCAGGTTGTAATTTGTGTACTTTGGCTCACAACCAACCCTCCATTCCCAAGGATGAACATGAAATACTATAAAGAAAAGATCATCTTAGAGTGCGCTCTGGGGTCAGCTGTCGGGTTCTGGGCTGTGCTGGGTTACATCGGACTTCTTGCTTTCTTGTGTTTCATTCTTGCTTTTTTTGCCAGGAAGCTGCCAGACAGCTTTAATGAGGCCAAACTGATCACCTTCAGCATGTTGATATTCTGTGCAGTCTGGATCACATTCATCCCGGCATATGTCAGCTCTCCTGGGAAGTTCACTGTGGCTGTGGAGATATTTGCTATTCAGGCCTCCAGCTTTGGCTTGCTGACATGTATTTTTGTTCCAAAATGCTACATTATCATATTTAGGCCAGAACAAAACTCAAAGAGACATTTGATGGGAAAAATACCACCAAGCACACTTTGAGTTGTACTTTTAAAGGTGTCAAGTTAACTGCAAATAAACTAGTTTCACAGCCTGACAGATATTGTAGTAAATTATAAGTTGTGATGTGTTTAACCAAATCAAGTCTTCCTCATTTGTATTCATCAACTCCACTGAGTGTAAGCAGTGTCTGAGATTTCATTAGATTGGTTTTGAATGTAGAATTTAAACACATTCAACAGAAATGTTTACGCCTATAGTAGTTCATTCAATTTATTGCAGTGGAGCAGACAAATAAAAAGTGTCAAGAAACAGGCTCCACTATAAGCCACTACAACTGCACTCAGTGGAGCACATACCTCCTGCAAGGCCCAACAGTCAAAGGTAACACTCTCATCAATATCAGTCCCTTTGACTTGCTTGATTTTTCTTATCAAGGTTCATTAATTATTCTGTGACAAATCAACGAAAATGTTGAAAGATGCTCTGTCTCGCAATGATAAAGAAAGAGAGAAAATTCCTGGATCTGTCCCCTGATATGGATCGGTACTAAAATGTATTGGGTTCTTCCTCTCACAAGTTTTATCGTAACAAAAATTAACAGAGAATTACAAACTCAATACCATTTCTGTATATATGTGATTAGTCATTACAGAAGCATCCCTTGATTATACCATGGACTTGCTAACATTGTTAAAAAATCTTTCAGAATTAGAATTAAATTACATTTTTATTGTTTTATCCAAGAAAACTAACACGCCAGAGGCTGTTCACCTTGGAGACCTGCTGCGGATATGGGTACGGCCTGGCGCAAGATTTACACCCTCTCCATCAAATCATTCAAACCCCAAAACACTGTCACAAAATGATTTAATTCATTCTTGATATATTTCAATTCAATATGGTGACCAAATGTAACATTTTCTGGTATCTTAGGTCCTCCCTGACTTTACATCACTTCCTACAATGGGTGGTAGATGAAACAAACAATGACGTATACATGGCTGAGCAAGGTCCTGTGTATTATATAATGTGACTGCAAAACGATTGGAAACAGGAGGAGAGCAGTTATGGGGAAATTTATTCACATCTGCTTTTGCTTTTGGTTCTGACTGAGTTGTTTAAAGTCGGCAACATATGTGTCTTTTCTGAGTTGACGTTCATCTCGGAACCAAATCAACGAAGGTGCGAAGGGTGAGATTCACATCAAATACATCAAGAAACGAAAAAACGATTATTTTTCATATACTCAGAAAGTTTAGGTGTAAAATAACTTGAGAGTTCCGTGCATGACGATATTTTTACAGTGTAAATCAATCAATCAATCAATCAAATTTTATTTGTATAGCCCTTATTCACAAATCACAGTTTGTCTCATAGGGCTTTAACATGGTGTGACATCCTCTGCCCTTAACCCTCAACAAGAGTAAGGAAAAACTACAAAAAACCTTTTAACAGGGTAAAAAGAACGTAGAAACCTCAGAGAGAGCCACATGTGAGGGATCCCTCTCCCAGGTCGGACAGAAGTGCAATAGATGTCAAGTGTGAAGGGAAACATCATCAAGGTTTTAGCAGTATCACGAGTGTATTGGATTTGTGTGTCTTACAGTTCATGCACAATTTGTTAGTCATTAATGGAGATTAATGTTGTTAAACTCAACATGTATCATGAAAGTGTGACAGGTTTATTCAATCTGACTTATTGTAATTTTCTACTTTTTCCCCGACTTGTCATCACAGAATGGTTTTATTTTTCATTATTAAATGTTCAAAGTAAACGTTCCAACCCGCCTGTCCCTTCTTCAGACCTACGATACTTCAACTCATGCAGTAAAACAAGAACGTTATATACTACCACATGGGGAGTGGCTGTGGAGTTTCCTCTGTTCACTTTCTCAGCTGAAAACCCAGCTGAGCTCAGGAGGATTTTGAATGTGATGAGGAAATCCACTGCTTGTGTTGTCAGTTTGAGTTTCACATGAGTAACTTGATATAATCATGCAAATCTGTGTTTTATTTGTCAAACACAAATGTTTGTTTTCATCAGAGCAAAACCCTGAAAACAAACCAACTCACTCTGAGATCCAACAAGAGAGGAAACATGAAATTGTGAAGGGAATTATTGATCTTTTGGTCAAGTTTGATAAATGTCCTCCACCAACAGACCTGAGAAAGGGGATTGGTTGACTGCTTCCATCTAGTGGTCATATCCACAGCTGATCCACAGTTGTCCATTGTTGATGTTTAACTTCAATTTACAGAATATAGGCCACTCTTTCTCATGCAGAATTTACCCTTCACACATGAAAGGCTTTTTCTTTCAAATAAACCAGATTATTGTCACTATGTAATGATATTGGCTCATTTGTAACCTGAAGGAAAACATTGACCTTTTTCCTTCAATGCATGAACTGAAGGGTTGGCTGTGGCCGAGATGGAGGTCGAGATGGGTTTGATTCCCGTCTCCCTCATTCCACACATGCCGAGGCGTCACTGGGCAAGATGCTGAACTTGAAAGACAGCTGACGGCAGTGTATGAAGGATGTGTGGTAGAGAAAGTGCTGCATATGGAAGCACTGTATGAATGTGTGTGTGTGGGTGTGTGGATGACAAAACTGTACAGTGAAGTGCTTTGAGTGGTTAACAAGACAAGAAACGTGCCATATATCAATACAGACCATTTACCAAATACAGACCATAAATATGAATCTGACCACACGTTTTGGCCTCTTGGTGGCACTGTTAGGACCCAAATGTTGAATAATTCTGCTGAAACCAGAGAAATCAACTCAAATCGTATGTTTTCTGAATTTTGACATGAATAAAATGATCTTATGTTGTTGATTTAAATCTTAAAGTTGCTGCCGATTATTTATCATGTATTTGTTAACATTCCAGGCCAGGAGTTTGCAAACAATGTGACAAAAACACTTGATGGCACTGTAACCAGTCTATATTTGAATTATATCACATCTAATATACTATGATGTGCAACTTGTTTTTACGTTTTATAGTGAAGATAAGACTCTTATTTTTGTTGCAAAACTTTGTTTCGTTTATTTCATATTTCCAGCACGAAATGTAAATTATTTGTAAAATAAGAAAACAACAGATTTTAAAGACGTTCACAAAATTACAATATATGAAAAAGCATGCAAATGTTAATATTCACACCAACTAGGTGAAGAACTCTTGTATGCTGCCTTCATAAATATTCCCAGTGGTCAGATGTACTAGGATTCATTCTTGTTCATCAAATGTTTCTTGGTGTTCTTTTCGGGCTTAAACAATATGATGTAACACTTTGGAGCAAATATACACAGAATTAGTCCAAAGCTGGAGGCCAGGATGGCAAAAATCTCCACAGCCACCGTGAATTTACCTGGAGAGCTGACGTAAGCTGGAATAAAAGTGATCCAGACGGCACAGAATATCAACATGCTGAACGTTATGAGCTTTGCCTCATTAAAATTATCAGGGAGCTTCCGAGCTAGGACGGCTAACACGAAGCAAAAGAAGGCCAACAGGCCAATGTACCCGAGCACAGCCCAGAACCCAAGAGCTGAACCCAACGCACACTCCAGGATGATTCTCTCCTTGTATGTGGTCAGGTTTTTCATCGGAAAAGGGGGACTGACAACCAACCAAATAATGCATATTAAAACTTGAATAAACGTGAAGGACACCACAGTCATTCTTTGCTGCGGAGGACCGAACCATTTCATGATGTTACGACCTGGAAGTGTCGCTTTAAAGGCCATTAACACCACTATTGTTTTCCCAAGAACGCACGAGATGCAGAGGACGAAGGTGATGCCGAACGCGGTGTGTCGCAGCATGCAGGACCACTCAGAGGGCGCTCCTATGAAAGTTAGTGAACATAAGAAGCACAGAGTCAGCGAGAAGAGCAGCAGGAAGCTCAGCTCGGAGTTGTTCGCCCGGACGATCGGGGACGTCCTGTGACGATAGAATACGGCCGCTGTTATGATGGCGAGACACGCGCCACCAACGGAAAACGCAGCCAGGATGATTCCCAGGACCTCATGGATGGAGAGAAACTCTACAGGCTTAGGGAGACACGTGTTTCTCTCTGCATTGGGCCAGAACTCGTCAGAGCAGGGGAAACAATCAGCAGAATCTGAAAAAATTAATTTAGAAAACACTTTCAGCAGCCTTATATTTGATGTTGTACACTTCAATACAGTTTATATATTAGTATAACAGAGTACTAGAAGTGCCACCCTGTGTTTTCGTGTCTCTGCTAACCAGTGTGATTTCACCCTAAATACTTTTTCTTACAAGACTCATAAGGTCACCGTGACCTTTGACCCCTGAAATCTAAGTTAATCTTTGAGTCAGGTGACAACGGATCAAATTTTAAAGAAATTCCCTAAAGGCAGACAAGAGATATCATGTTCAATAACCCAAGAACATATTGCTTCCGACCACTGGCTGTTGTTGTTAATGTTTCAGGCAGAGGCCCTTCTTCAGACCTGCTTTGTCCAAAATGTTTTCCTGCAAGTCGGTGGGTGCATCAACTGGTGTTGAACATTCCTCGTCGTCTTCTTTTACCTGTAGCATTGCTTATCTCTCCCTCAGGACATGGTACACAGTCATAGCAGCAGATGGGTTTCCCTTTCTGCAGCACTTTACGGGTTCCTGCAGGGCAGCTGTCTGTGCACACTGAAGCAGGCACCTGTCACACAGACACAAACAAACTCACACAGATATCACACTATGACTACACAGCTGGTATAAGTGTTACCTTATGGCTCCTCACCTGTGTGCCACCCTCCACCCACGTGAGGTTCCTGCTGATGTGGAATTCCTGACCGACCGGCAGCGACGCATTGTAGTGCCCCACTGTCACCAACTCAATTCTGCCACTCGCACTTCTTTGCCAGTTGACCAGCTCATATGTGGCCACCGGGTCTCCGTTGGCATCAAACGACACATCATAACCGTTCTGGGAAAAACTGACTTTCTTCAGCTCAGTAAGAACCTGTGAGGATGAAATGGAAGAAAACAGGAAGTAAATAAAGTAAAGTACATTTTCATCTTGGTACGCATGTGACGTATTTGTTTGGACCGACCTGTTTGGACTCTATCCTGGTGAGTTTGTCACACTCTCTTGTAGAGTTAGTTTTCTGGCACATTGCATTATGAATGGCATGAGCTATTGCATAAACGGCCTTGTACACCAAGTTGGTGATGCGGAGCTGGGACGTGTCGGTGTACGGGCTCTGGAGCGTCTGAATGTCTTCAGTTCCATCACATAAACTCTCTCCTGTGGCTGCACCTAAAAACACAACGAGGAGGAGACTGGGCTTTTTACTAATTAACATTTATGAAAATAATGAGAACAATTTCCTTGAAACTGAAAAAAAAACATGAATATGATATTATCATAGTATTATGCTGTATTGTGCTGTTCCATTATAATTATATATCGTTATAATTATTATTGCTATGATATCACTGCAGACTGTTATTAGTATGCAGCATGGACACTGTCAGTATCCTTATAAATAACTTTATTATGTTCTTAATGTTCTCCATTTTTAAGTTTACGTTTCATCTATGATTATTTATGTTATTTGTCTTCTACTTTTCACTTATTTAATATCTATTTCATTATTACCTTTTACTTTATTATATTTTCACCTTGCACATTTATACCTTATATATATATATATAGTGTCACCTATGTTTTAAGAGGGAAAAATAAGTCAGCACAACTTCCTCACTTTGGTCCAGCCTGCAGTCGAATTCAGTCTCCCAGAACTCAGTCAGCACCGGGGACGCAGACACTTTGGTGGGGGGCAGATCCAGCAGGAAGTCCCTCAGGCCGGGGATGACAGCTTGCTGGATGCCAATTCCAATGGACCCGGCACAGAAGGAGAACTTCAGCAGCTCCGGGTCAGTCACCCAGGACTCGCTTCCTAACCACTGACGAGGAGGAGAAGGCTCCCGGGACAGCTCCTCAAACAGGATCCTCATGTCTCCAGAAGCTGCGAAGGCCACAATAACTGTGGCTGTCGACCTGGAGAGACGATGTAATGCATGATGCACACAGTTAATATGGATAAAGATTTTTTAAACCAGCAAAATAAAAACTTCAGTGTTTAATGTACAGTTTCTCAATGAGTATTTTTATTCAGGCCTATAAGATCAATAAACACAAAAACACGAAGAGTCAGTTATTATTCAGTATTATTTATTACAATGTTTTGTATTTGCATCTTAATAAATTCATTTTCTAATCGTATGTGTGACTGAATATATTTAGTGGCAGAAACCTGCGGATCACTTCAGCCACTCTCTGGATCTTGCTGCGCGGGTGGGTGCGGTAGAAAGACTCGGAGTACTCCACGCAGATGCCCTCTCTGTGCGCTGCGTCCAGAAAAGACGCCATGCCGTTGTTGCCATAGTCCGAATCCGAGCTCACAGCGCCGATCCACGTCCAGCCGAAGTGTTTGACCAGTTTGGCCAGCGCGTTGGCCTGCAACCGGTCACTGGGAATCGTCCTGAAGAAACTCGGGTACTGCTTCTTGTTGGAGAGGCAGGCGCACGTGGCAAAGTGGCTCACCTGGAGCAACACAGTGGGATTCTTCAACTATGAATAGCAGTGGTTTATAATGAATGAATTGAGTAGAAACACTGATAGATTTACTTGAGGGATGTTAAAGGGCCCGATGACGCGCGACATGCTGATGGATGGCGTGGAGCCGGACTCGCCAACGACGGCCATCACCATCCCGGACTGGGAGCAGTTGTGGTCGTGGCCGGGACTGAACTCCGGGTCCCGGCCGTTGGAGAGCTGGAAGGCCAGACTCACCGCCATCGGCACCGAGGCGCACGAGTCGTAGATTTGGTAACCGAGCGTGACGCCCGGCAGCAGGCGAGAGCTGTTGTTGATCTCCTCGATGGCGAAGACCATGGCGCGTGAGAAGCGCAGCTCACGGGAGTCGATGCTGCACATGCACACATGCATGTAAGCATGTTGGAGTTTACATAGGATGGGATCACATGTTAAATGGGAGAATCACAGGCCTAAGAATATTACTAATGATTATAAAAATAATCACAATCATCATCATAGCCTAATCATAACGGAAAATCCACAGGCATACTAATTGTACTAATAATACCACTACTAATTTATAGATCTACCAGTCAAAAATTCACAGAAGATTTAATGCATGACAATAGTCAACTAATTTCACACAGCTCATGACAACTCAATTCACAGCGTTAATCTGTTCTTATTCTGTGAAATATATACTGTTTTCATTTAGGAATCACAAATCATAATGTTTCCTCCTATAGCCACACTGTACACATTTAGAATATAACACATGTAACTTAACATAAAAACATGAAAACAACAAGATTTTAAGCACAATATACTAATTTAAAACATTCATGTCCACACACGGTCTAACATCCTTTAATTCACCACTTCTCCATGTTATACAAACCTCCCCGTGCACCTCTGAGTCTCAGGCACTGTGGTGTAGTTATTCCTCACTGTGTGCATGTAGTAGTGTATGGAGAAAACACCCCCAACCACATAGTCGCCGTCCATTGAGAAGGCAGGTGGATGAGCCGTACCCTGCAGCTTACATCTCATCCCAGCCCTGTTCAAGCCAAGAGCAGAGTTCAGCTGAAACAGACCCTGAGCCCATATGAGGCAAACAAGGAGAGCTGAGATCCCCATCATCCCCCAAGTGTGTGCATGTGGGCAATAAGTGTGTAATCACTGCTTTATATAGCTTTTCAGACTAAAAATTCCCTCCTACTGTACGTCAGCTTACTGTACATCACAGAGAGGATGTCCTTACTCTGTAATTTTCAGTTCCTTAGGCTGTATGTACTTCATACCCTCCACTGAGTGCCTCTGTTTCTCTTCTACTCTTGTTAAATTACTATTTAAAACAAACAAGGCCCAACAGTCCACTTTAAATTCACTCGAGCAAAGCAACATTTCACACTCGTGGATATCAGTCTTCTTAATGTGCCGGATTTTTTTTCCATTGAGATCCCTGAATTATTCCCTGGGAAACTGGTGAAAATGTCCAAAAACGCTTAATCTCACATTGTTAGAGTAAGTGGGTGGAAGAAAGCCTGGATTCACCACTTTCACCCGATCCACTACAAAATTGAATGGGTCCTTTTCTTGGCCCATGTCCCATCATTCCACCAAGTTTTGTTAACACCTGTTCAATGGTTTTTATATAACCTGCCAAAAAACAGACAGAAACCAATTTATAATATGTATGATAACCGCAACTCAAAACACAGCAATTCAAACAATAATTAAAAAGGAATGAATAAATAGGGACAATAACAGCCCACAGTCATACAATCAGTGTGTTTTTGTATAAAATGCAGAGATCTACGAAGGCTGAACCAAATCTCTGCCGGCACTTTAAGGTAAACACAATGAGATGGAAGGTGGTAATAATTACTTCAGAGTCATTTAGTATTTTAAAGGAAACCACCCTTAAAACATGAGTTCACCCGAAACACTAGTAAATGTGCAATTGTTTAGTTCAGCTTATACTAGTTCAGCAGACTGTAGAGTTGTACTTTTAAATGACGGGTCACCGATTCCTCTCTACAAGGAGGTTTATTATAGTGAGAGAGAAAAAAATGACAAAAACACTTGATGGCACTGTAACCAGTCTATATTTGAATTATATCACATCTAATATACTATGATGTGCAACTTGTTTTTACGTTTTATAGTGAAGATAAGACTCTTATTTTTGTTGCAAAACTTTGTTTCGTTTATTTCATATTTCCAGCACGAAATGTAAATTATTTGTAAAATAAGAAAACAACAGATTTTAAAGACGTTCACAAAATTACAATATATGAAAAAGCATGCAAATGTTAATATTCACACCAACTAGGTGAAGAACTCTTGTATGCTGCCTTCATAAATATTCCCAGTGGTCAGATGTACTAGGATTCATTCTTGTTCATCAAATGTTTCTTGGTGTTCTTTTCGGGCTTAAACAATATGATGTAACACTTTGGAGCAAATATACACAGAATTAGTCCAAAGCTGGAGGCCAGGATGGCAAAAATCTCCACAGCCACCGTGAATTTACCTGGAGAGCTGACGTAAGCTGGAATAAAAGTGATCCAGACGGCACAGAATATCAACATGCTGAACGTTATGAGCTTTGCCTCATTAAAATTATCAGGTAGCTTCCGAGCTAGGACGGCTAACACGAAGCAAAAGAAGGCCAACAGGCCAATGTACCCGAGCACAGCCCAGAACCCAAGAGCTGAACCCAACGCACACTCCAGGATGATTCTCTCCTTGTATGTGGTCAGGTTTTTCATCTGAAAAGGGGGACTGACAACCAACCAAATAATGCATATTAAAACTTGAATAAACGTTAAGGACACCACAGTCATTCTTTGCTGCGGAGGACCGAACCATTTCATGATGTTACGACCTGGAAGTGTCGCTTTAAAGGCCATTAACACCACTATTGTTTTCCCAAGAACGCACGAGATGCAGAGGACGAAGGTGATGCCGAACGCGGTGTGTCGCAGCATGCAGGACCACTCAGAGGGCGCTACTATGAAAGTTAGTGAACATAAGAAGCACAGAGTCAGCGAGAAGAGCAGCAGGAAGCTCAGCTCGGAGTTGTTCGCCCGGACGATCGGGGACGTCCTGTGACGAAAGAATACGGCCGCTGTTATGATGGCGAGACACGCGCCACCAACGGAGAACGCAGCCAGGATGATTCCCAGGACCTCATGGATGGAGAGAAACTCTACAGGCTTAGGGAGACACGTGTTTCTCTCTGCGTTGGGCCAGAACTCGTCAGAGCAGGGGAAACAATCAGCAGAATCTGAAAAAATTAATTTAGAAAACACTTTCAGCAGCCTTATATTTGATGTTGTACACTTCAATACAGTTTATATATTAGTATAACAGAGTACTAGAAGTGCCACCCTGTGTTTTCGTGTCTCTGCTAACCAGTGTGATTTCACCCTAAATACTTTTTCTTACAAGACTCATAAGGTCACCGTGACCTTTGACCCCTGAAATCTAAGTTAATCTTTGAGTCAGGTGACAACGGATCAAATTTTAAAGAAATTCCCTAAAGGCAGACAAGAGATATCATGTTCAATAACCCAAGAACATATTGCTTCCGACCACTGGCTGTTGTTGTTAATGTTTCAGGCAGAGGCCCTTCTTCAGACCTGCTTTGTCCAAAATGTTTTCCTACAAGTCGGTGGGTGCATCAACTGGTGTTGAACATTCCTCGTCGTCTTCTTTTACCTGTAGCATTGCTTATCTCTCCCTCAGGACATGGTACACAGTCATAGCAGCAGATGGGTTTCCCTTTCTGCAGCACTTTACGGGTTCCTGCAGGGCAGCTGTCTGTGCACACTGAAGCAGGCACCTGTCACACAGACACAAACAAACTCACACAGATATCACACTATGACTACACAGCTGGTATAAGTGTTACCTTATGGCTCCTCACCTGTGTGCCACCCTCCACCCACGTGAGGTTCCTGCTGATGTGGAATTCCTGACCGACCGGCAGCGACGCATTGTAGTGCCCCACTGTCACCAACTCAATTCTGCCACTCGCACTTCTTTGCCAGTTGACCAGCTCATATGTGGCCACCGGGTCTCCGTTGGCATCAAACGACACATCATAACCGTTCTGGGAAAAACTGACTTTCTTCAGCTCAGTAAGAACCTGTGAGGATGAAATGGAAGAAAACAGGAAGTAAATAAAGTAAAGTACATTTTCATCTTGGTACGCATGTGACGTATTTGTTTGGACCGACCTGTTTGGACTCTATCCTGGTGAGTTTGTCACACTCTCTTGTAGAGTTAGTTTTCTGGCACATTGCATTATGAATGGCATGAGCTATTGCATAAACGGCCTTGTACACCAAGTTGGTGATGCGGAGCTGGGACGTGTCGGTGTACGGGCTCTGGAGCGTCTGAATGTCTTCAGTTCCATCACATAAACTCTCTCCTGTGGCTGCACCTAAAAACACAACGAGGAGGAGACTGGGCTTTTTACTAATTAACATTTATGAAAATAATGAGAACAATTTCCTTGAAACTGAATATGATATTATCATAGTATTATGCTGTATTGTGCTGTTCCATTATAATTATATATCGTTATAATTATTATTGCTATGATATCACTGCAGACTGTTATTAGTATGCAGCATGGACACTGTCAGTATCCTTATAAATAACTTTATTATGTTCTTAATGTTCTCCATTTTTAAGTTTACGTTTCATCTATGATTATTTATGTTATTTGTCTTCTACTTTTCACTTATTTAATATCTATTTCATTATTACCTTGTACTTTATTATATTTTCACCTTGCACATTTATACCTTATATATTTGAAATATTCTCTCATTTCAAATATTTTTATCTCATATGTTTAATCATCTCATGTATTTGTCATGTGACGTTGATGTTTATTGTGAAGCACACATATAAACTTGAATTACCATGCAGCTGCACAAATTCTGACAATCAACAACACAACACAACTGATAGTGTCACCTATGTTTTAAGAGGGAAAAATAAGTCAGCACAACTTCCTCACTTTGGTCCAGCCTGCAGTCGAATTCAGTCTCCCAGAACTCAGTCAGCACCGGGGACGCAGACACTTTGGTGGGGGGCAGATCCAGCAGGAAGTCCCTCAGGCCGGGGATGACAGCTTGCTGGATGCCAATTCCAATGGACCCGGCACAGAAGGAGAACTTCAGCAGCTCCGAGTCAGTCACCCAGGACTCGCTTCCTAACCACTGACGAGGAGGAGAAGGCTCCCGGGACAGCTCCTCAAACAGGATCCTCATGTCTCCAGAAGCTACGAAGGCCACAATAACTGTGGCTGTCGACCTGGAGAGACGATGTAATGCATGATGCACACAGTTAATATGGATAAAGATTTTTTAAACCAGCAAAATGAAAACTTCAGTGTTTAATGTACAGTTTCTCAATGAGTATTTTTATTCAGGCCTATAAGATCAATAAACACAAAAACACGAAGAGTCAGTTATTATTCAGTATTATTTATTACAATGTTTTGTATTTGCATCTTAATAAATTCATTTTCTAATCGTATGTGTGACTGAATATATTTAGTGGCAGAAACCTGCGGATCACTTCAGCCACTCTCTGGATCTTGCTGCGCGGGTGGGTGCGGTAGAAAGACTCGGAGTACTCCACGCAGATGCCCTCTCTGTGCGCTGCGTCCAGAAAAGACGCCATGCCGTTGTTGCCATAGTCCGAATCCGAGCTCACAGCGCCGATCCACGTCCAGCCGAAGTGTTTGACCAGTTTGGCCAGCGCGTTGGCCTGCAACCGGTCACTGGGAATCGTCCTGAAGAAACTCGGGTACTGCTTCTTGTTGGAGAGGCAGGCGCACGTGGCAAAGTAACTCACCTGGAGCAACACAGTGGGATTCTTCAACTATGAATAGCAGTGGTTTATAATGAATGAATTGAGTAGAAACACTGATAGATTTACTTGAGGGATGTTAAAGGGCCCGATGACGCGCGACATGCTGATGGATCGCGTGGAGCTGGACTCGCCAACGACGGCCATCACCATCCCGGACTGGGAGCAGTTGTGGTCGTGGCCGAGGCTGAACTCCGGGTCCCGGCCGTTGGAGAGCTGGAAGGCCAGACTCACCGCCATCGGCACCGAGGCGCACGAGTCGTAGATTTGGTAACCGAGCGTGACGCCCGGCAGCAGGCGAGAGCTGTTGTTGATCTCCTCGATGGCGAAGACCATGGCGCGTGAGAAGCGCAGCACACGGGGGTTGATGCTGCACATGCACACATGTATGTAAGCATGTTGGAGTTTACATAGGATGGGATCACATGTTAAATGGGAGAATCACAGGCCTAAGAATATTACTAATGATTATAAAAATAATCACAATCATCATCATAGCCTAATCATAACGGAAAATCCACAGGCATACTAATTGTACTAATAATACCACTACTAATTTATAGATCTACCAGTCAAAAATTCACAGAAGATTTAATGCATGACAATAGTCAACTAATTTCACACAGCTCATGACAACTCAATTCACAGCGTTAATCTGTTCTTATTCTGTGAAATATATACTGTTTTCATTTAGGAATCACAAATCATAATGTTTCCTCCTATAGCCACACTGTACACATTTAGAATATAACACATGTAACTTAACATAAAAAAATTAAAACAACAAGATTTTAAGCACAATATACTAATTTAAAACATTCATGTCCACACACGGTCTAACATCCTTTAATTCACCACTTCTCCATGTTATACAAACCTCCCCGTGCACCTCTGAGTCTCAGGCACTGTGGTGTAGTTATTCCTCACTGTGTGCATGTAGTAGTGTATGGAGAAAACACCCCCAACCACATAGTCGCCGTCCATTGAGAAGGCAGGTGGATGAGCCGTACCCTGCAGCTTACATCTCATCCCAGCCCTGTTCAAGCCAAGAGCAGAGTTCAGCTGAAACAGACCCTGAGCCCATATGAGGCAAACAAGGAGAGCTGAGATCCCCATCATCCCCCAAGTGTGTGCATGTGGGCAATAAGTGTGTAATCACTGCTTTATATAGCTTTTCAGACTAAAAATTCCCTCCTACTGTACGTCAGCTTACTGTACATCACAGAGAGGATGTCCTTACTCTGTAATTTTCAGTTCCTTAGGCTGTATGTACTTCATACCCTCCACTGAGTGCCTCTGTTTCTCTTCTACTCTTGTTAAATTACTATTTAAAACAAACAAGGCCCAACAGTCCACTTTAAATTCACTCGAGCAAAGCAACATTTCACACTCGTGGATATCAGTCTTCTTAATGTGCCGGATTTTTTTCCATTGAGATCCCTGAATTATTCCCTGGGAAACTGGTGAAAATGTCCAAAAACGCTTAATCTCACATTGTTAGAGTAAGTGGGTGGAAGAAAGCCTGGATTCACCACTTTCACCAGATCCACTACAAAATTGAATGGGTCCTTTTCTTGGCCCATGTCCCATCATTCCACCAAGTTTTGTTAACACCTGTTCAATGGTTTTTATATAACCTGCCAAAAAACAGACAGAAACCAATTTATAATATGTATGATAACCGCAACTCAAAACACAGCAATTCAAACAATAATTAAAAAGGAATGAATAAATAGGGACAATAACAGCCCACAGTCATACAATCAGTGTGTTTTTGTATAAAATGCAGAGATCTACGAAGGCTGAACCAAATCTCTGCCGGCACTTTAAGGTAAACACAATGAGATGGAAGGTGGTAATAATTACTTCAGAGTCATTTAGTATTTGAAAGGAAACCACCCTTAAAACATGAGTTCACCTGAAACACTAGTAAATGTGCAATTGTTTAGTTCAGCTTATACTAGTTCAGCAGACTGTAGAGTTGTACTTTTAAATGACGGGTCACCGATTCCTCTCTACAAGGAGGTTTGTCATAGTGAGAGAGAAAAAAATCCCCATTCAAAAAAGCATAGAGCAAAGCCTGGAGCCATGGCAGGTGTGAAATCAATTTACACTTCACCTTTTTTTAAACTGATGCCCCATGTTTGACACTATGATATTATAAACTGTGATATAATGAGGCCTGGCAGCGTTTGCTCTCATTTTCTTTTAGTCAAAGAAAAAATCTTGTGTTGTGTATTTTGTCACAACAAAAAAGTAGTTTTATGTAATCTGGCTTACAAACATACCAACAAACAAATGGACAGGGGTGAAAACTATAACCTCTTTGACACAGGTAATTAAAGGCAACAAATTAAAGTGTATTGTACATTTATGGATGATACATTTTCATGTAGTTTGTATGAAATTCTGAAAGCTTGTGCTCAATCAAGAAAGGTACATGTTCTCCATGATAATATTTGTATCTTCTGTTTTCTCCCCATTGTAGCTTATGCAGAATTTACCCTTCACACATGAACGGCTTTTTCTTTCAAATAAACCAGATTATTGTCACTATGTAATGATATTGGCTCATTTGTAACCTGAAGGAAAACATTGACCTTTTTCCTTCAATGCATGAACTGAAGGGTCGGCTGTGGCCGAGATGGAGGTCGAGATGGGTTTGATTCCCGTCTCCCTCATTCCACACATGCCGAGGCGTCACTGGGCAAGATGCTGAACTTGAAAGACAGCTGACGGCAGTGTATGAAGGATGTGTGGTAGAGAAAGTGCTGCATATGGAAGCACTGTATGAACGTGTGTGTGTGGGTGTGTGGATGACAAAACTGTACAGTGAAGTGCTTTGAGTGGTTAACAAGACAAGAAACGTGCCATATATGAATACAGACCATTTACCAAATACAGACCATAAATATGAATCTGACCACACGTTTTGGCCTCTTGGTGGCACTGTTAGGACCCAAATGTTGAATAATTCTGCTGAAAACAGAGAAATCAACTCAAATCGTATGTTTTCTGAATTTTGACATGAATAAAATGATCTTATGTTGTTGATTTAAATCTTAAAGTTGCTGCCGATTATTTATCATGTATTTGTTAACATTCCAGGCCAGGAGTTTGCAAACAATGTGACAAAAACACTTGATGGCACTGTAACCAGTCTATATTTGAATTATATCACATCTAATATACTATGATGTGCAACTTGTTTTTACGTTTTATAGTGAAGATAAGACTCTTATTTTTGTTGCAAAACTTTGTTTCGTTTATTTCATATTTCCAGCACGAAATGTAAATTATTTGTAAAATAAGAAAACAACAGATTTTAAAGACGTTCACAAAATTACAATATATGAAAAAGCATGCAAATGTTAATATTCACACCAACTAGGTGAAGAACTCTTGTATGCTGCCTTCATAAATATTCCCAGTGGTCAGATGTACTAGGATTCATTCTTGTTCATCAAATGTTTCTTGGTGTTCTTTTCGGGCTTAAACAATATGATGTAACACTTTGGAGCAAATATACACAGAATTAGTCCAAAGCTGGAGGCCAGGATGGCAAAAATCTCCACAGCCACCGTGAATTTACCTGGAGAGCTGACGTAAGCTGGAATAAAAGTGATCCAGACGGCACAGAATATCAACATGCTGAACGTTATGAGCTTTGCCTCATTAAAATTATCAGGTAGCTTCCGAGCTAGGACGGCTAACACGAAGCAAAAGAAGGCCAACAGGCCTATGTACCCGAGCACAGCCCAGAACCCAAGAGCTGAACCCAACGCACACTCCAGGATGATTCTCTCCTTGTATGTGGTCAGGTTTTTCATCGGAAAAGGGGGACTGACAACCAACCAAATAATGCATATTAAAACTTGAATAAACGTGAAGGACACCACAGTCATTCTTTGCTGCGGAGGACCGAACCATTTCATGATGTTACGACCTGGAAGTGTCGCTTTAAAGGCCATTAACACCACTATTGTTTTCCCAAGAACGCACGAGATGCAGAGGACGAAGGTGATGCCGAACGCGGTGTGTCGCAGCATGCAGGACCACTCAGAGGGCGCTACTATGAAAGTTAGTGAACATAAGAAGCACAGAGTCAGCGAGAAGAGCAGCAGGAAGCTCAGCTCGGAGTTGTTCGCCCGGACGATCGGGGACGTCCTGTGACGATAGAATACGGCCGCTGTTATGATGGCGAGACACGCGCCACCAACGGAGAACGCAGCCAGGATGATTCCCAGGACCTCATGGATGGAGAGAAACTCTACAGGCTTAGGGAGACACGTGTTTCTCTCTGCGTTGGGCCAGAACTCGTCAGAGCAGGGGAAACAATCAGCAGAATCTGAAAAAATAAATTTAGAAAACACTTTCAGCAGCCTTATATTTGATGTTGTACACTTCAATACAGTTTATATATTAGTATAACAGAGTACTAGAAGTGCCACCCTGTGTTTTCGTGTCTCTGCTAACCAGTGTGATTTCACCCTAAATACTTTTTCTTACAAGACTCATAAGGTCACCGTGACCTTTGACCCCTGAAATCTAAGTTAATCTTTGAGTCAGGTGACAACGGATCAAATTTTAAAGAAATTCCCTAAAGGCAGACAAGAGATATCATGTTCAATAACCCAAGAACATATTGCTTCCGACCACTGGCTGTTGTTGGTAATGTTTCAGGCAGAGGCCCTTCTTCAGACCTGCTTTGTCCAAAATGTTTTCCTACAAGTCGGTGGGTGCATCAACTGGTGTTGAACATTCCTCGTCGTCTTCTTTTACCTGTAGCATTGCTTATCTCTCCCTCAGGACATGGTACACAGTCATAGCAGCAGATGGGTTTCCCTTTCTGCAGCACTTTACGGGTTCCTGCAGGGCAGCTGTCTGTGCACACTGAAGCAGGCACCTGTCACACAGACACAAACAAACTCACACAGATATCACACTATGACTACACAGCTGGTATAAGTGTTACCTTATGGCTCCTCACCTGTGTGCCACCCTCCACCCACGTGAGGTTCCTGCTGATGTGGAATTCCTGACCGACCGGCAGCGACGCATTGTAGTGCCCCACTGTCACCAACTCAATTCTGCCACTCGCACTTCTTTGCCAGTTGACCAGCTCATATGTGGCCACCGGGTCTCCGTTGGCATCAAACGACACATCATAACCGTTCTGGGAAAAACTGACTTTCTTCAGCTCAGTAAGAACCTGTGAGGATGAAATGGAAGAAAACAGGAAGTAAATAAAGTAAAGTACATTTTCATCTTGGTACGCATGTGACGTATTTGTTTGGACCGACCTGTTTGGACTCTATCCTGGTGAGTTTGTCACACTCTCTTGTAGAGTTAGTTTTCTGGCACATTGCATTATGAATGGCATGAGCTATTGCATAAACGGCCTTGTACACCAAGTTGGTGATGCGGAGCTGGGACGTGTCGGTGTACGGGCTCTGGAGCGTCTGAATGTCTTCAGTTCCATCACATAAACTCTCTCCTGTGGCTGCACCTAAAAACACAACGAGGAGGAGACTGGGCTTTTTACTAATTAACATTTATGAAAATAATGAGAACAATTTCCTTGAAACTGAAAAAAAAACATGAATATGATATTATCATAGTATTATGCTGTATTGTGCTGTTCCATTATAATTATATATCGTTATAATTATTATTGCTATGATATCACTGCAGACTGTTATTAGTATGCAGCATGGACACTGTCAGTATCCTTATAAATAACTTTATTATGTTCTTAATGTTCTCCATTTTTAAGTTTACGTTTCATCTATGATTATTTATGTTATTTGTCTTCTACTTTTCACTTATTTAATATCTATTTCATTATTACCTTTTACTTTATTATATTTTCACCTTGCACATTTATACCTTATATATATATATATAGTGTCACCTATGTTTTAAGAGGGAAAAATAAGTCAGCACAACTTCCTCACTTTGGTCCAGCCTGCAGTCGAATTCAGTCTCCCAGAACTCAGTCAGCACCGGGGACGCAGACACTTTGGTGGGGGGCAGATCCAGCAGGAAGTCCCTCAGGCCGGGGATGACAGCTTGCTGGATGCCAATTCCGATGGCCCCCGCACAGAAGGAGAACTTCAGCATCTCCGGGTCAGTCACCCAGGACTCGCTTCCTAACCACTGACGAGGAGGAGAAGGCTCCCGGGACAGCTCCTCAAACAGGATCCTCATGTCTCCAGAAGCTACGAAGGCCACAATAACTGTGGCTGTCGACCTGGAGAGACGATGTAATGCATGATGCACACAGTTAATATGGATAAAGATTTTTTAAACCAGCAAAATAAAAACTTCAGTGTTTAATGTACAGTTTCTCAATGAGTATTTTTATTCAGGCCTATAAGATCAATAAACACAAAAACACGAAGAGTCAGTTATTATTCAGTATTATTTATTACAATGTTTTGTATTTGCATCTTAATAAATTCATTTTCTAATCGTATGTGTGACTGAATATATTTAGTGGCAGAAACCTGCGGATCACTTCAGCCACTCTCTGGATCTTGCTGCGCGGGTGGGTGCGGTAGAAAGACTCGGAGTACTCCACGCAGATGCCCTCTCTGTGCGCTGCGTCCAGAAAAGACGCCATGCCGTTGTTGCCATAGTCCGAATCCGAGCTCACAGCGCCGATCCACGTCCAGCCGAAGTGTTTGACCAGTTTGGCCAGCGCGTTGGCCTGCAACCGGTCACTGGGAATCGTCCTGAAGAAACTCGGGTACTGCTTCTTGTTGGAGAGGCAGGCGCACGTGGCAAAGTAACTCACCTGGAGCAACACAGTGGGATTCTTCAACTATGAATAGCAGTGGTTTATAATGAATGAATTGAGTAGAAACACTGATAGATTTACTTGAGGGATGTTAAAGGGCCCGATGACGCGCGACATGCTGATGGATCGCGTGGAGCTGGACTCGCCAACGACGGCCACCACCATCCCGGACTGGGAGCAGTTGTGGTCGTGGCTGGGACTGAACTCCGGGTCCCGGCCGTTGGAGAGCTGGAAGGCCAGACTCACCGCCATCGGCACCGAGGCGCACGAGTCGTAGATTTGGTAACCGAGCGTGACGCCCGGCAGCAGGCGAGAGCTGTTGTTGATCTCCTCGATGGCGAAGACCATGGCGCGTGAGAAGCGCAGCTCACGGGAGTCGATGCTGCACATGCACACATGTATGTAAGCATGTTGGAGTTTACATAGGATGGGATCACATGTTAAATGGGAGAATCACAGGCCTAAGAATATTACTAATGATTATAAAAATAATCACAATTATCATCATAGCCTAATCATAACGGAAAATCCACAGGCATACTAATTGTACTAATAATACCACTACTAATTTATAGATCTACCAGTCAAAAATTCACAGAAGATTTAATGCATGACAATAGTCAACTAATTTCACACAGCTCATGACAACTCAATTCACAGCGTTAATCTGTTCTTATTCTGTGAAATATATACTGTTTTCATTTAGGAATCACAAATCATAATGTTTCCTCCTATAGCCACACTGTACACATTTAGAATATAACACATGTAACTTAACATAAAAAAATTAAAACAACAAGATTTTAAGCACAATATACTAATTTAAAACATTCATGTCCACACACGGTCTAACATCCTTTAATTCACCACTTCTCCATGTTATACAAACCTCCCCGTGCACCTCTGAGTCTCAGGCACTGTGGTGTAGTTATTCCTCACTGTGTGCATGTAGTAGTGTATGGAGAAAACACCCCCAACCACATAGTCGCCGTCCATTGAGAAGGCAGGTGGATGAGCCGTACCCTGCAGCTTACATTTCATCCCAGCCCTGTTCAAGCCAAGAGCAGAGTTCAGCTGAAACAGACCCTGAGCCCATATGAGGCAAACAAGGAGAGCTGAGATCCCCATCATCCCCCAAGTGTGTGCATGTGGGCAATAAGTGTGTAATCACTGCTTTATATAGCTTTTCAGACTAAAAATTCCCTCCTACTGTACGTCAGCTTACTGTACATCACAGAGAGGATGTCCTTACTCTGTAATTTTCAGTTCCTTAGGCTGTATGTACTTCATACCCTCCACTGAGTGCCTCTGTTTCTCTTCTACTCTTGTTAAATTACTATTTAAAACAAACAAGGCCCAACAGTCCACTTTAAATTCAGTCGAGCAAAGCAACATTTCACACTCGTGGATATCAGTCTTCTTAATGTGCCGGATTTTTTTCCATTGAGATCCCTGAATTATTCCCTGGGAAACTGGTGAAAATGTCCAAAAACGCTTAATCTCACATTGTTAGAGTAAGTGGGTGGAAGAAAGCCTGGATTCACCACTTTCACCCGATCCACTACAAAATTGAATGGGTCCTTTTCTTGGCCCATGTCCCATCATTCCACCAAGTTTTGTTAACACCTGTTCAATGGTTTTTATATAACCTGCCAAAAAACAGACAGAAACCAATTTATAATATGTATGATAACCGCAACTCAAAACACAGCAATTCAAACAATAATTAAAAAGGAATGAATAAATTGGGACAATAACAGCCCACAGTCATACAATCAGTGTGTTTTTGTATAAAATGCAGAGATCTACGAAGGCTGAACCAAATCTCTGCCGGCACTTTAAGGTAAACACAATGAGATGGAAGGTGGTAATAATTACTTCAGAGTCATTTAGTATTTTAAAGGAAACCATGAGTTCACCCGAAACACTAGTAAATGTGCAATTGTTTAGTTCAGCTTATACTAGTTCAACAGACTGTAGAGTTGTACTTTTAAATGACGGGTCACCGATTCCTCTCTACAAGGAGGTTTATTATAGTGAGAGAGAAAAAAATCCCCATTCAAAAAAGCATAGACACCAAAAGTTCACTTAAACCTGACATGATACCGTCTCAATTTCATGAGTTGCACTTGATGCCTTTGCTTTGTTCTTGTCTTTAATCTCCATTGTCATTCATACTTTTAGTTATATACAAAATGACGATTTATTGATCTTTCCATTTGAGATAGTTCATGGTGACCGAGACACAGAAACTCAAGATGACTTCCAACTTCACAAAATAATTCAAATCTAAGTGCGTGAATTATGTTATCATGTGTATGAATTGGATATGAGCTTTCCCTCCCCCAAATGTCTGCCCATGCCCTGATGGGCGGTATGAAACTACCAAGAAAATCCCCCTGCATATAAAATCAAGCACTCCTGCATTAAGATCAGAGACGGGGCTGGAGGACAGACGGCAGTAATGGGGCCATTTCTAGACACATTTTTCTTCTTTCATGGCTTCTCATTGTTGATTATGTTCCTGCCCTCACTTTTCTCATCTGAGTCTTCCTCTCACTCCTCATCCTGTAAGCTAAGGAAGCAGTTTTATCTCAATGGGATGCACAAGCCTGGTGATGTGATCTTGGGTGGGTTGTTTGAAGTACACTATACCTCTGTGTTCCCTGAGCTGACATTCACCTCAGAGCCGATTCAGCTCAGCTGCCAGGGGTAAGTCTCACACTCCTGCAGAATTCGACAGTTTTATTTTATCATATCAACATATATAACCTCACAGTGCTTAATTGTGTCTGTTTATGTGTTAGCTTTGACCCTCCAGGGTTCAGACATGCCATGACCATGGCCTTTGCTATCGAAGAGATCAACAGGAGCGCCGACCTGCTGCCTAATGTGACTCTGGGATACACTCTGTACGATAACTGTGCCGCACTGGTGATTGGATTCAGTGCCGCGTTGTCTCTGGCCAGCGGTCGAGAGGAGGACTTTCTGCTGCAGGAGGCCTGTGTGGGGCCTCCTCCAGTCCTGGGGATTGTGGGTGATTCCATCTCAACGGTTTCTATCGCCACCTCTGATGTGATAAGTTTATTCAAATTGCCCATGGTAAGTGTCTTCTTGGTCTTAGCTTTGCTTCTGATGCTTTATTTGAATAATTCTGACATGTTTAAATGGTTTGATTAGGACATGTACATTATATTGCAAGGACTTTTTTATTTTATTTTATTATTAAATGAATTCTGTTGACTTGAAAGCAAATCCTGTATAGATACCATATGTTTTTTTATTTTTTATAGGTGAGTTATTTTGCCACGTGTTCCTGCCTGAGTGACCGTCAAAGATTCCCGTCCTTTTTCAGAACAATACCAAGTGATGCGTTTCAGGTGAAACTCTATCTACGGATAACAAATTCAAATTATGGCTCACAGGAAGATGTGTGCACATCAAAGATGTCCCCTGGATTAAAAAACATGTTGCCTCAGACACAATACTGGATTTAAAAGAAAGAGCACAATAAGAAGAATGAACTGAGACATGAATCTTTGCACTCATCCCTCCCTCTGTTCACTTAGGTACGTGCCATGATTCAGATACTCCAACATTTTGGCTGGACGTGGGCAGGCCTGCTGGTCAGTGATGATGACTATGGACTCCACGTTTCTAGATTTTTTCAGTCTGAATTGGCTGCGTCCGGTGGAGGTTGTCTGGCCTACACAGAGATCTTACCCTGGGTTGACGACCCGGTCGAACTAGGGAGGATTGTGGAAGTGATGAAGAAATCCACAGCTCTTGTGGTCATCGTGTTTGCACATCAGATCGACATCATACTGTTGATGAAAGAGGTATTTACTTATCTAACTCATGTGGTGACTTAAGATTTTTGAATCAACCTCATTTTAAATTGTGCACATGTCTCTTAGTAGGTGTATTACACTGGTCTGAGGTTTGTATTTTCTATATTTAATAACTGTTCTGTGCTACAATATAAACTCTAGCTGTTGTACATAAGTCTGAAAAAAATATATTCAGTATAATGCAATGCATAGGTGGTGAGGCAGAATGTGACAGGCCTGCAGTGGATGGCCAGTGAAGCCTGGACATCAGCTGCTGTGCTGCAGACGCCCGACCTCATGCCGTACCTGGGAGGAACACTGGGCATCGCCATCCGTCGGGGAGAAATACCAGGACTCAGGGATTTTCTGTTACACATACGTCCTGACAGAGAAGGCAACACTAACAATGGAAATAGGATGGTGAGATTATAATCTTACAAACTAATCTGTGATTTTATAATGATGAAATACTGATAGTTCCGTCTCTAAATGCATTCCAGGTGAGGCAGTTTTGGGAATACACATTTCAGTGTAGATTTGCTCCAGCTCCGGCAGCTTGGATGGAAGCAGCAGGAGCGTTGTGCACCGGGGATGAAGACATAGAGATTGTGGAGACGGAGTTTTTAGATGTCTCTAACCTCCGGCCTGAGTACAATATCTACAAGGCAGTGTATGCTCTGGCGTACGCGCTCGATGACTTGCTGCGCTGTGAGCCAGGGGGAGGACCTTTCAGCGGCCACAGCTGTGCTGCTGTGCAAAGCCTGGAGCCATGGCAGGTGTGAAATCAATTTACAGTGAACCTTTTTTTAAACTGATCCCCCATGTTTGACACTATGATATTATAAACTGTGATATAATGAGGCCTGGCAGCGTTTACTCTCATTTTCTTTTAGTAAAAGAAAAAATCTTGTGTTGTGTATTTTGTCACAACAAAAAAGTAGTTTTTATGTAATCTGGCTTACAAACATACCAACAAACAAATGGACAGGGGTGAAAACATAACCTCTTTGACACAGGTAATTAAAGGCAACAAATTAAAGTGTATTGTACATTTATGGATGATACATTTTCATGTAGTTTGTATGAAATTCTGAAAGCTTGTGCTCAATCAAGAAAGGTACATGTTCTCCATGATAATATTTGTATCTTCTGTTTTCTCCCCATTGTAGCTTGTGTATTACTTGGAGAAGGTCAACTTCACCACACCATTCGGTGATGAAGTGTCATTTGATGAAAACGGCGATGCCTTACCGATCTATGACATCATGAACTGGCAGTGGCTTCCTGGTGGAGGAACTAACGTTCACCGTGTGGGCGAGGTTAAGAAATCAGCCACTGAAGGTGAAGAACTCACACTTCATGACGAGAAGATCTTCTGGAACTTTGAGTCCAAACAGGTTAAATATATTTGTTGTGGTTTATGCTCTTGTTTAATGTGGCATGTGATATTAATATCAAATGTTGTAGAATAACTGTTGTATGATGATGACTGCAGGCTCCTCGGTCAGTCTGCAGTGAGAGCTGTCCTCCAGGAACCCGCATGGCCAGAAAGAAGGGGGAACCTGTGTGCTGTTTTGACTGTGTCCCTTGTTCTGAGGGAGAGTTCACAAATGAAACAGGTTGGTATCAGTCCAATGTTATAAAATACCACCATATATTATCCACCCATCCATCCATGCATCATCTGTACTGCTTTGAGGGTGGATGGAGGGGGTGGAGCCAATCCCAGTGGACATTGGGTGAGGGGCGGGGTACATCCTGCACTGAAAAATGAAAAGTGTTGGACCAACTTAAAAAAACACACACATGAATTAAATTATATTATAGTTATATTAGCACAATTTCTAATATCTTTATTTGAAAGAACTTAATTCATTTAAGTGTTACCAATAGAGTAAGTGTTTTCAAGAAAAAGGAGACTTTTCCTTGTTTCTTTTCTTTTTCTATAGACTCCATGGAGTGCACCAGCTGTCCAGAGGATTTCTGGTCCAGCCCCCAGCGTGACCACTGTGTTCCAAAGAAAACAGAGTTCCTCTCCTACCATGAGCCTCTGGGTATCTGCCTGACCACCGCCTCCCTGCTGGGCACGATTTTCTGTGCTGTCGTCCTGGGCATCTTCATCCATCACCGCAGCACCCCCATGGTGCGTGCAAACAATTCAGAACTCAGCTTCCTGCTCCTGGTGTCACTGAAGTTATGTTTCCTTTGCTCTTTGCTGTTCATCGGACGACCCAGAGCATGGACGTGCCAGCTGAGACATGCAGCGTTTGGCATCAGCTTTGTGCTTTGTGTGTCGTGTATCCTGGTTAAAACCATGGTGGTGCTGGCTGTGTTCAAGGCCTCCAAGCCAGGAGGGGGAGCCACTCTGAAGTGGTTTGGCTCTGTGCAGCAGAGAGGGACAGTTCTGGTTCTTACTTCTGTTCAAGCAGCGATCTGCACTGCCTGGCTTGTGTCTGCTTCACCAGCTCCTCATAAAAACATCCAGTACCACAATGACAAGATAGTGTATGAGTGTGTAGTCGGCTCCACGATTGGCTTTGCAGTGTTGCTTGGCTACATTGGATTACTGGCGATCCTCAGCTTCCTGTTAGCTTTTCTGGCGAGGAATCTCCCCGACAACTTCAACGAGGCCAAACTCATCACCTTCAGTATGTTGATCTTCTGTGCAGTGTGGGTGGCCTTCGTCCCCGCCTACGTCAACTCACCAGGCAAATACGCAGATGCAGTGGAGGTATTTGCCATCCTGGCCTCTAGTTTTGGCCTCTTGGTGGCGCTGTTTGGACCCAAATGTTACATCATCCTATTGAGACCAGAGAGGAACACAAAGAAAGCCATCATGAGTCGAAGCTTGACAAAGTGACAAAAGTAAATCTTGAGATAAATCTGTGAAACAATCTGATCCACTATGTGTTTTTTAATCCCACCATGATTATCAGATTAAACTAAAACAATAAAGATGTGTTTATTAAAAAGACTGATATAGTTGTATGTTATTACATTTTTATATAGTGTTTTTTTCTCTAATTATATATTTGTTAATTCCCTGGGACAAGAACACTGTTGACAGTAATGATTTAAGAAGAAATAAAGTAATTTTCACCTCTACTTTTGTCAGGCCTGTTACTCATGATTTCTTTGATAACTACAGGCTGACAAATGGAGACGTCATCTGACTTCATAAGTGAATCTGAGGATCAGCGTTAGTCCACACAATGGTCCACAGTCTAATTCAAGTGGTTTCTCCTGTCAAATATGGACATGACTTCTCCTTCCTAAAGGCCGGGGACAAAAATATAAAACTCAGACTAAAGATTCCCTCCTCCTGTACGTCATCTTACTGTACATCACAGAGAGGATGTCCTTACTCTGTAATTTCCAGTTCCTTAGGCTGTATGGACTCGTGGATATCAGTCTTCTTAATGTGCCAGATTTTTTTCCATTGAGATCCATGAATTATTCCCTGGGAAATTGGCAAAAATGTCCAAAAAACGCTGAATCTCACACTGTTAGAGTAGGTGGGTGGAAAAAAGCCTGGATTAACCACTTTCACCCGATCCACTACAAAATTGAATGGGTCCTTTTCTTGGCCCATGTCCCATCATTCCACCAAGTTTTGTTAACACCTGTTCAATGGTTTTTATATAACCTGCCAAAAAACAGACAAATGGACAGGGACGAAAACATAACCTCCGCGTTGGAGCTAACTAAGCAACCACATAATTATAACTAATACACAAAGCAAAAACCAATTTAAAATATGTATGGTAACCGCAACTTAAAACACAGCAATTCAAACAATAATTAAAAAGGAATGAATAAATTGGGACAATAACAGCCCACAGTCATACAATCAGTGTGTTTTTGTATAAAATGCAGAGATCTACGAAGGCTGAATCAAATCTCTGCCGGCACTTTAAGGTAAACACAATGAGATGGAAGGTGGTAATAATTACTTCAGAGTCATTTAGTAATTTAAAGGAAACCACCCTTAAAACATGAGTTCACCCGAAACACTAGTAAATGTGCAATTGTTTAGTTCAGCTTATACTAGTTCAACAGACTGTAGAGTTGTACTTTTAAATGACGGGTCACCGATTCCTCTCTACAAGGAGGTTTATTATAGTGAGAGAGAAAAAAATCCCCATTCAAAAAAGCATAGACACCAAAAGTTCACTTAAACCTGACATGATACCGTCTCAATTTCATGAGTTGCACTTGATGCCTTTGCTTTGTTCTTGTCTTTAATCTCCATTGTCATTCATACTTTTAGTTATATACAAAATGACGATTTATTGATCTTTCCATTTGAGATAGTTCATGGTGACCGAGACACAGAAACTCAAGATGACTTCCAACTTCACAAAATAATTCAAATCTAAGTGCGTGAATTATGTTATCATGTGTATGAATTGGATATGAGCTTTCCCTCCCCCAAATGTCTGCCCATGCTCTGATGGGCGGTATGAAACTACCAAGAAAATCCCCCTGCATATAAAATCAAGCACTCCTGCATTAAGATCAGAGACGGGGCTGGAGGACAGACGGCAGTAATGGGGCCATTTCTAGACACATTTTTCTTCTTTCATGGCTTCTCATTGTTGATTATGTTCCTGCCCTCACTTTTCTCATCTGAGTCTTCCTCTCACTCCTCATCCTGTAAGCTAAGGAAGCAGTTTTATCTCAATGGGATGCACAAGCCTGGTGATGTGATCTTGGGTGGGTTGTTTGTAGTCCACTCCGTGTTGCCTGAGCTGACATTCACCTCAGAGCCGATTCAGCTCAGCTGCCAGGGGTAAGTCTCACACTCCTGCAGAATTCGACAGTTTCATTTTATCATATCAACATATATAACCTCACAGTGCTTAATTGTGTCTGTTTATGTGTTAGCTTTGACCCTCTAGGGTTCAGACATGCCATGACCATGGCCTTTGCTATCGAAGAGATCAACAGGAGCGCCGACCTGCTGCCTAATGTGACTCTGGGATACACTCTGTACGATAACTGTGCCACGCTGGTGATTGGATTCAGTGCCGCGTTGTCTCTGGCCAGCGGTCGAGAGGAGGACTTTCTGCTGCAGGAGGCCTGTGTGGGGCCTCCTCCAGTCCTGGGGATTGTGGGTGATTCCTTCTCAACGGTTTCTATCGCCACCTCTGATGTGATAGGTTTATTCAAATTGCCCATGGTAAGTGTCTTCTTGGTCTTAGCTTTGCTTCTGATGCTTTATTTGAATAATTCTGACATGTTTAAATGGTTTGATTAGGACATGTACATTATATTGCAAGGACTTTTTTATTTTATTTTATTATTAAATGAATTCTGTTGACTTGAAAGCAAATCCTGTATAGATACCATATGTTTTTTTATTTTTTATAGGTGAGTTATTTTGCCACGTGTTCCTGCCTGAGTGACCGTCAAAGATTCCCGTCCTTTTTCAGAACAATACCAAGTGATGCGTTTCAGGTGAAACTCTATCTACGGATAACAAATTCAAATTATGGCTCACAGGAAGATGTGTGCACATCAAAGATGTCCCCTGGATTAAAAAACATGTTGCCTCAGACACAATACTGGATTTAAAAGAAAGAGCACAATAAGAAGAATGAACTGAGACATGAATCTTTGCACTCATCCCTCCCTCTGTTCACTTAGGTACGTGCCATGATTCAGATACTCCAACATTTTGGCTGGACGTGGGCAGGCCTGCTGGTCAGTGATGATGACTATGGACTCCACGCTTCCAGATCTTTTCAGTCTGACTTGGCTGCGTCCGGTGGAGGTTGTCTGGCCTACACAGAGATCTTACCCTGGGGTGATGACCCGGTCGAACTAGGGAGGATTGTGGAAGTGATGAAGAAATCCACAGCTCTTGTGGTCATCGTGTTTGCACATCAGATCGACATCATACCGTTGATGAAAGAGGTATTTACTTATCTAACTCTTGTGGTGACTTAAGACTTTTGAATCAACCTCATTTTAAATTGTGCACATGTCTCTTAGTAGGTGTATTACACTGGTCTGAGGTTTGTATTTTCTATATTTTATAACTGTTCTGTGCTACAATATAAACTCTAGCTGTTGTACATAAGTCTGAAAACAAATTATTCAGTATAATGCAATGCATAGGTGGTGAGGCAGAATGTGACAGGCCTGCAGTGGATGGCCAGTGAAGCCTGGACATCAGCTGCTGTGCTGCAGACGCCCAACCTCATGCCGTACCTGGGAGGAACACTGGGCATCGCCATCCGTCGGGGAGAAATACCAGGACTCAGGGATTTTCTGTTACACATACGTCCTGACAGAGAAGGCAACACTAACAATGGAAATAGGATGGTGAGATTATAATCTTACAAGCAGATCTGTGATTTTATAATGATGAAATACTGTTAGTTCCGTCTCTAAATGCATTCCAGGTGAGGCAGTTTTGGGAACACACATTTCAGTGTAGATTTGCTCCAGCTCCGGCAGCTTGGATGGAAGCAGCAGGAGCGTTGTGCACCGGGGATGAAGACATAGAGATTGTGGAGACGGAGTTTTTAGATGTCTCTAACCTCCGGCCTGAGTACAATATCTACAAGGCAGTGTATGCTCTGGCGTACGCGCTCGATGACTTGCTGCGCTGTGAGCCAGGGGGAGGACCTTTCAGCGGCCACAGCTGTGCTGCTGTGCAAAGCCTGGAGCCATGGCAGGTGTGAAATCAATTTACAGCTGAACCTTTTTTTAAACTGATCCCCCATGTTTGACACTATGATATTATAAACTGTGATATAATGAGGCCTGGCCGTGTTTACTCTCATTTTCTTTTAGTAAAAGAAAAAATCTTGTGTTGTGTATTTTGTCACAACAAAAAAGTAGTTTTTATGTAATCTGGCTTACAAACATACCAACAAACAAATGGACAGGGGTGAAAACATAACCTCTTTGACACAGGTAATTAAAGGCAACAAATTAAAGTGTATTGTACATTTATGGATGATACATTTTCATGTAGTTTGTATGAAATTCTGAAAGCTTGTGCTCAATCAAGAAAGGTACATGTTCTCCATGATAATATTTGTATCTTCTGTTTTCTCCCCATTGTAGCTTGTGTATTACTTGGAGAAGGTCAACTTCACCACACCATTCGGTGATGAAGTGTCATTTGATGAAAACGGCGATGCCTTACCGATCTATGACATCATGAACTGGCAGTGGCTTCCTGGTGGAGGAACTAACGTTCACCGTGTGGGCGAGGTTAAGAAATCAGCCACTGAAGGTGAAGAACTCACACTTCATGACGAGAAGATCTTCTGGAACTTTGAGTCCAAACAGGTTAAATATATTTGTTGTGGTTTATGCTCTTGTTTAATGTGGCATGTGATATTAATATCAAATGTTGTAGAATAACTGTTGTATGATGATGACTGCAGGCTCCTCGGTCAGTCTGCAGTGAGAGCTGTCCTCCAGGAACCCGCATGGCCAGAAAGAAGGGGGAACCTGTGTGCTGTTTTGACTGTGTCCCTTGTTCTGAGGGAGAGTTCACAAATGAAACAGGTTGGTATCAGTCCAATGTTATAAAATACCACCATATATTATCCACCCATCCATCCATGCATCATCTGTACTGCTTTGAGGGTGGATGGAGGGGGTGGAGCCAATCCCAGTGGACATTGGGTGAGGGGCGGGGTACATCCTGCACTGAAAAATGAAAAGTGTTGGACCAACTTAAAAAAACACACACATGAATTAAATTATATTATAGTTATATTAGCACAATTTCTAATATCTTTATTTGAAAGAACTTAATTCATTTAAGTGTTACCGATAGAGTAAGTGTTTTCAAGAAAAAGGAGACTTTTCCTTGTTTCTTTTCTTTTTCTATAGACTCCATGGAGTGCACCAGCTGTCCAGAGGATTTCTGGTCCAGCCCCCAGCGTGACCACTGTGTTCCAAAGAAAACAGAGTTCCTCTCCTACCATGAGCCTCTGGGTATCTGCCTGACCACCGCCTCCCTGCTGGGCACGATTTTCTGTGCTGTCGTCCTGGGCATCTTCATCCATCACCGCAGCACCCCCATGGTGCGTGCAAACAATTCAGAACTCAGCTTCCTGCTCCTGGTGTCACTGAAGTTATGTTTCCTTTGCTCTTTGCTGTTCATCGGACGACCCAGAGCATGGACGTGCCAGCTGAGACATGCAGCGTTTGGCATCAGCTTTGTGCTTTGTGTGTCGTGTATCCTGGTTAAAACCATGGTGGTGCTGGCTGTGTTCAAGGCCTCCAAGCCAGGAGGGGGAGCCACTCTGAAGTGGTTTGGCTCTGTGCAGCAGAGAGGGACAGTTCTGGTTCTTACTTCTGTTCAAGCAGCGATCTGCACTGCCTGGCTTGTGTCTGCTTCACCAGCTCCTCATAAAAACACCCAGTACCACAATGACAAGATAGTGTATGAGTGTGTAGTCGGCTCCACGATTGGCTTTGCAGTGTTGCTTGGCTACATTGGATTACTGGCGATCCTCAGCTTCCTGTTAGCTTTTCTGGCGAGGAATCTCCCCGACAACTTCAACGAGGCCAAACTCATCACTTTCAGTATGTTGATCTTCTGTGCAGTGTGGGTGGCCTTCGTCCCCGCCTACGTCAACTCACCAGGCAAATACGCAGATGCAGTGGAGGTATTTGCCATCCTGGCCTCTAGTTTTGGCCTCTTGGTGGCGCTGTTTGGACCCAAATGTTACATCATCCTATTGAGACCAGAGAGGAACACAAAGAAAGCCATCATGAGTCGAAGCTTGACAAAGTGACAAAAGTAAATCTTGAGATAAATCTGTGAAACAATCTGATCCACTATGTGTTTTTTAATCCCACCATGATTATCAGATTAAACTAAAATAATAAAGATGTGTTTATTAAAAAGACTGATATAGTTGTATGTTATTACATTTTAAGATAGTGTTTTTTTCTCCAATTATAGATTTGTTAATTCCCTTCTCCTTCCTAAAGGCCGGGGACAAAAATATACAACTCAGTTGTCGTCAATATGAGGACTTTACCTACATCAGTGACCAGAAATCATTGTCAACTAAAGCACTTATAGGGAAAGTCTGGGAAACAGTGGAATAATTTCCCACTGTTGAGTCTACAATAAATAGGCAGATGAAAACATGGCGATTATAATCTTTGTTCCACTTTTTACGTCATCATAGTGATAATAGTGACACTGAACTGTCAGCTGTCCCACAATATATCACAGGCTCAGAAACACAAAACTTACATGGATATGTACAGCTGTGTGTGTGTGTGTGTGTGTGTGTGTTTGCGTGTGCGTGTGCGTGTGTTTGTGTTTTTTTGTACATATACATATTATATATAGAAAAATATACACAAAAGTGCTGAAATATCTTATATAAATACAATATATAAATAAACATTATTGTTATGATAAAGAATTGTAAAACGTGCTAATAAATGTTATGCTACTTGTGTACATATTGTATTTTATTATGTAATTTACTATTATCGAAGACCCACAGATGAGTCTCAGGTAAATAGGATTTTAGGCCCTGCCCCTATACCTCTCCCTCTGCCCTGATGGGTGGTGTGTGCAGGATTAAACAACACTGCATGTCAATAAAAGTGTGGTGACATAGCAGATGAAACTACAGGTCTGCATCTCTCAGAATAAAGCTGAGGAAAGTCATGAGGGCAGTTGTAGACACCTGCTTGCTCTTTCAAATGTTGATGTTTTCCTGCTTTTCCTCGGCCGTGTCCTCCCCTCTTTATTCCTCCTCCTGCAGGATACAGCGACAGTTTCATCTAAACGGGATGCACAAGACTGGAGATGTGGTCCTGGGTGGGCTGTTTGCAGCCCACTTCTTCTCTGCCTATCCAGACCTGTCGTATACATCGGAGCCACGTCAGCCGACCTGCCAAGGGTGAGTTCGTCAGAAGAAGCAGAGGAGAAATGAAAGAAAACAATATATATATTCTTTATGCCCTTCTAATCATTTATATTTTTTCATTCACATAATATTCTTACTATTGTTGCTATTCAACTGGTTTTGCAAAATCTGTCATCTGTCATGTTTTCATTTTCATCAGTGAACACTGGTGTTTTGTGTGTTAGTTTTGATGTGATAGGATTCAGACAGGCCCAGACCATGGCCTTTGCTATCGATGAGATCAACAGAAACTCCAACCTGCTGCCCAATGTGACTCTGGGATACAGTCTGTACGATAACTGCCGCAGACTAGGAATCGGATTCAGTGCAGCGATGTTTTTAGCCAACGGCCAAGAGGAGCGAGTGACTTTACACGACACATGTGTGGGAATCCCTCCTGTCCTGGGGGTCGTGGGCGATTCGTCCTCCAGACGTTCTATTGCAATCTCCACTGTCTTAGGTTTATACAGGGTGCCCATGGTGAGTTCTTCTCCTCTATCACGTAATCAATGTTTTGAATAATAATGATATATAATCAAATAATAACTCATAACCCCCTCCTCAAAGACACTTTACATGGATTAAACATAGTATATTGTATTATACAATCACATATTAGAAAATAAAATATACTTTGGATCATTTTGATTAAAGTTCAGATTTAATGAAGTTTTAAACCTGGAGTAATCAATCATATAATGTTGACTGAACCAGTGAAGGGTTTGCATGTTTTAAGGATGTACAGTTAGTTTTTTTGATTTTTTGCAGGTGAGTTATTTTGCAACATGTTCCTGTCTGAGTGATCGGCAAAAGTTTCCCTCGTTCTTTAGGACGATCCCGAGTGATGCTTTCCAGGTGAAAATCTATCAAGCGCATTCATACTGTAATGAGATATATTTAGAGTATAACAGGGAACAATAGTTTTCTAATTGGTGGTTGTATGGTGTCAGATTACAACATTTACCTGCAGTAATTATACATGGAACCTGTCTGGCAGGATTTCTGATGAGAGATTTTTCCAGCCTGTGCACTAACTCCTTCACTGTGTGTAGGTGCGTGCTATGATTCAGCTTCTGAAACGCTTCGGCTGGACGTGGGCAGGTCTGCTCATCAGCGGCGATGACTACGGGGTCCACGCCGCCCGATCCTTCCAGTCTGACCTGGGTCCGTCTGGTGGAGGTTGTCTGGCCTACATGGAGATTCTGCCCTGGGGCGACGACCGAGCTGATCTGGCGAGGATTGTGAACGTGATGAAGAAATCCACAGCTCGTGTGGTCATCGTGTTCGCACATGAGAGTCACATGATTAACCTGATGGAAGAGGTTGGACTGAAAATACATTTTCATAACAACATAACAGACTCTTTAACGTTTAGCTTTTTCAAACGGTTGCTAAATGTGCAGTAATATTGCGAATTACAGTGAACTCTAGATTGTGCTGTGGTGAATGACAGTATGAATTTGTGTATTTGGTGTCATGCAATCTCCAGGTGGTGAGGCAGAATGTGACAGGCCTGCAGTGGATGGCCAGTGAAGCCTGGACATCGGCTGCTGTGCTCCACACCCCCCGCCTCATGCCCTACCTGGGTGGAACACTGGGCATTGCCATCCGTCGGGGAGAAATACCAGGACTCAGGGATTTTCTGTTAACGATACGTCCTGATCTATACCACGACAACAGCTATGGCAATAGCCTGGTGAGAGTTTGACCTCGCAATCCGATGTGGTAAATTTGCAGGAATGATCCAATGTCATCATTAAAAACATTCAGTTTTAAATATATTCCAGGTAAATCAGTTTTGGGAACACACTTTTCAGTGTAGATTTGCGCCACCCCCGTCAGGTTGGGTGGAGGCTGGAGGAGCGTTGTGCACTGGGCAGGAAGATCTGGAGACTGTGAAGACTGAGTTTATGGACGTTTCAAACCTCAGGCCAGAGTACAACGTGTACAAGGCTGTGTATGCCCTGGCTTACGCCCTGCGTGGCATGCTGCAGTGTGAGCCGGGGAGAGGACCTTTCAGCGCGCACAGCTGTGGTGACTTACACAGACTGGAGCTGTGGCAGGTGAGATATCAGATTACACTCTGTCTGTTAATGTGTATCTACATTTAGTATTAAGAGCAAGAGCAGCATTTAGTGTAATATAGAATAGTTGAAATATTTACCATATGATAAAAGTAGGCTTTATAAGATAAGATAATACTTTATTGGTTCCACTATGGGGAAATTAGCATTTTCCAAATTTTTTATCAGATCAGAGAGAATAATACCATGTCACTGATAATATTGTTTTTCCTTTTTAAGTTATGTGACATGCCTGGTTCTAATTTTTAATAAATTCATGTGTTAAAAACTTTGCATAACTGATGCTTAATTTTGGGGTATTAATTCATAACCACCAAATTAAGTCCTTTTTGGTTTTCTTTCTATCCCTAATTCTGATTTTTATAGCTTGTATATTACTTGGAAAGCACCAACTTCACCACACCATTCGGTGATGAGGTGTCATTTGATGAAAATGGTGACGTCTTACCGATCTATGACATCATGAACTGGCAGTGGCTTCCTGGTGGAGGAACTAACGTTCACCGTGTGGGCGAGGTTAAGAAATCAGCCTCTAAAGGTGAAGAACTCACACTTCATGACGAGAAGATCTTCTGGAACTTTGAGTCCAAACAGGTTAAATATATTTGTTGTGGTTTATGCTCTTGTTTAATGTGGCATGTGATATTAATATCAAATGTTGTAGAATAACTGTTGTATGATGATGACTGCAGCCTCCTCGGTCAGTGTGCAGTGAGAGCTGTCCTCCAGGCACCCGCATGGCCCGAAAGAAGGGGAAAGCTCCGTGTTGTTTTGACTGCATCCCTTGTTCTGAAGGAAAAATCAGCAATAAAACTGGTTAGTGTTAAATTTCAAACATTGTAGTTTGGACATATAATAGAAACATATAGCTCCACATTTTCCCTGTTCTAGACTCCATGGAGTGCACCAGCTGTCCAGGGGATTTCTGGTCCAGCCCCCAGAATGACCTCTGCGTTCCAAAGAAAACAGAGTTCCTCTCCTACCATGAGCCTCTGGGTGTCTGCCTGACAACCGCCTCCCTGCTGGGCACGTTTATCTGTGTTGTCATCCTGGGCATCTTCATCCATCACCGCAGTACACCTATAGTTAGAGCCAACAATTCGGAACTCAGCTTCCAGCTCCTGCTCTCATTGAAGTTATGTTTCCTTTGCTCTTTGCTGTTCATCGGACGACCCAGAGCATGGACGTGCCAGCTGAGACATGCAGCGTTTGGCATCAGCTTTGTGCTTTGTGTGTCGTGTATCCTGGTTAAAACCATGGTGGTGCTGGCTGTGTTCAAGGCCTCCAAGCCAGGAGGGGGAGCCACTCTGAAGTGGTTTGGCTCTGTGCAGCAGAGAGGGACAGTTCTGGTTCTTACTTCTGCTCAAGCAGCGATCTGCACTGCCTGGCTTGTGTCTGCTTCACCAGCTCCTCATAAAAACACCCAGTACCACAATGACAAGATAGTGTATGAGTGTGTAGTCGGCTCCACGATTGGCTTTGCAGTGTTGCTTGGCTACATTGGATTACTGGCGATCCTCAGCTTCCTGTTAGCTTTTCTGGCGAGGAATCTCCCCGACAGTTTCAACGAGGCCAAACTCATCACCTTCAGTATGTTGATCTTCTGTGCAGTGTGGGTGGCCTTCGTCCCGGCGTATATCAGCTCACCAGGCAAATACGCAGACGCAGTGGAGGTATTTGCCATCCTGGCCTCTAGTTTTGGCCTCTTGGGGGCGCTGTTTGGACCCAAATGTTACATCATCCTATTGAGACCAGAGAGGAACACAAAGAAAGCCATCATGAGTCGAGGAATTGAGTCATGAAGTTTGTGTTTATGTTCATTACACAGAATGAGTCAATTTCCCTACACACTAAAAATAACAGCCTTAGTTGATTGAGTTGATGATCAATGGTGAAGATCTAATGCAAAATAAATAGGATCATGTGAATAAGATCACACTCACATCGTGATATGTGATACTTTTACTTTTACTTTTCATGATGTCAGTTAACCCTCAGACCAACTTGAACCCACTCGCTATGAATGAATTCAACTTAACAATCATCGACTGCAGCACATGAAGAGACACACATGGACATAAAGTCAATGTCGGCACCTTTTTAACTGGAAAACACTGCAGCTCTGCAGATGTATGAGACCATTGAAATGATTCTAATGCAAGATCAAGTGAAGTGGGGCTATGTTAGCAGGCTCATATTCTTCCACTAGCATTTTAATTAATATGTGATATTTCATCCATGTGGGTGTAGAAGTGGGTTTAAATGATTGTACTGGGAATTATTGCAGTTTTCTGGATTATGTCATTATTTAAATACAACAAAATGTTTCTGTATTCTATGGTCTTGATTGATTATTGATTGTTACTCTAATGGCATTCCCGTAATGCAAGCAGATGTGTGGAATCAATATGAGAAACAAAGACACAACCATGGAACTGATTTTCATTTATCTTTATTAATGTAAAATAAAACAATCAAGTAAAAAATCACGATTACTTTAATAAAATATGGATTTATCTACAACTCAAAGTATTCCATCGTCTATGTAAATATATCTGACATTATATAGTGAAATAAAATGGATCTTTAAGTAAAGTGCAGACAACACAAATTTGTCTTTCTAACATTTTAGGATACAGTTTGTCAAATATTCGGAAAAATAGAAAGAACCGATAATGAAATTCATAAAGAAATAAAACTATTGGATGACTCACAATGGCTGTTTGATTATTATCCTTTTCATACATCACCACATGCTTAAGTCTTAATTTTCTTCACTAACGCGCCATCAGGTGTTTCTTAGTATTTTTCTCAGGCCTCAAAAGAATAATGAAACACTTTGGAGCAAAGATACAGAAAAGCAAACCATAGCTGGAGGCAAGGATCGCAAATATCTCCACGGCAACTGCATATTTTCCAGGAGAACTGACATAAGCAGGAACGAAGGCGACCCAGACGGCGCAGAAGATCAGCATGCTGAAGGTGATCAGCTTGGCCTCGTTGAAGTTGTCGGGGAGTTTCCGAGCAAGGAAGGCCAAGAGGAGACTGGAGCAGGCCAGCAGGCCGATGTAGCCCAGGACCAGAGAGAAGCCCACCACAGAGGCCGTGGCACACTTCAGTGTGACCTTCAACCCCGGAATTTCGAAGTCAGGTTTAGGCAACGGGGGGCTGAGCAATAGCCAAATAACACAGATGATAACCTTGATTGAAAAAAAGCATTGCAGAAAATCAAGTGTAAGGATGGGAAGTGCTGTAGTGAGTCATAATTTTATTATTAAAAGAGCCACATCCAACTCTGACCTGTATACAGGTGAAAACGCAGACACTTCCTCTCTGTTGGCCTGGACCAAACCACTTCATCAGGGACCCAGCACTGGGCCGAGCCGAGTGAAACGCTGCCAGGACCACGATGGTTTTGACTTGGAGGCAGGAAACACAAAGCACGAAGCTGATCCCAAACGCCGCCTGCTGGAAGCGACAGGCCCAGACTGACGGACGACCGATGAACACCAGCGAGCACAGGAAGCAGAGCTTCAGAGACAGAAGCAGCAGGAAGCTCAGCTCTGAGTTGTTGGCTCGCACCTACAAATAAGAATCAGATTTGAACTGATGTTAAAAGTATGATTAATTAACACCCTTATTTTGATCATGGAGAAATAGATTATTGTTTCTTGAACTTTATAATCTCTGATAAATGAGACTGTATACTTACCATAGGTGTTTGTCGATAGTATAGGAACATCACAAACACTGCTGCCGTCACCGTGGCACCAGACACTGCTGCTGTCGTCAGGGTAATGCCCAAAGTTTCATTAAAGGAGAGGAAGTCCAGCTGGCGAGGGACGCAGGCCGTTCGTTCAGTGTTGGACCAGAACTCAGACGGACAAGGATCACAGAGAGGGGAACCTGGCAGAGGGATGCAGTCACTAAATTACCTAATAATTTGAGTATTGGAAGCCTATTGGTGCAGACTGAAAGTCATGTGTGGTTATTTCCTCACCAGTTGTATTGCTAATCTCTCCGTCAGCACACGGGATGCAGTCAAAGCAGCAGACAGGTTCTCCTTTCCTGGAGGCCATTCTGGTCCCGGGGGGGCAGCTCTCACTGCACACTGAAACAGGCACCTGAACAAAACATAAAACCACAGTAAACATTTAATTCAGTCAATGTTTTTTAGTGAATCGAGATCTTTCCTCTTTAAGCACCTGATTGGATCCCGTGCTCCACTGAATGGCGGACTCATTAAGGTGGATGTCAAATCCGTCCACACGACCGATCAGAACAAGCTTGAGTCGGCCTTCGGGCGTTGTCTGCCAGTTTACGAGGTCGTACTTCGCTGGAACATCGGCCCCTTGGAAGTAAAACATTTCACCCTGAGGTGTGGTGAAGTTCACTCTGCTCAAGTGCTGCAGAACCTAGAAGCATCGAAATGGTGAAACAGTAAATATTTGTCTTAAAATTGATTCAGAGTGACAGATATCAACGACCTAAGAATTAGCAAATGTGTGTTGTCAAAATGAAGCTGAAATAACTGTGATTACCTCTATGGGTTGGATGTGTTTCGGAAAGGAGCAGGTGGAGCTGCTGTTTCCAGGAGAGCTGTCATTGTTGGGGCATGAGAGGAGGCTGTGAAGGGCGTGGGCTGCGGCGTAAGCAGCAAGGTACACATTATATGTGACCCTCAGCTGAGAGGTGTCAGTAAAGAGATTCTGCACCACCTCCAGGGACTCTGTGCCATTGCAGAGCGGAAGAGGCGCCCTCTGGTCTGCACGAGATGGTGAAGTGGTAGATGAAGAAAGATTTGAGGATCCAGGACGGCAATTAAACATGTTTTCCCAAAATTCTCTCAAGAACTTATCATCAGGACGATGAGAGGGATTCAGATTTCTGAGATACTTTTCAAATCCAGGTATAGGTGAACTCCTAATGGCCACGCCGAAGACGCCACGTGCCACTTTAAGGGTGGAAGGGTTTTCGAGAAGATTAACACTCGTGCTCCAAGCCTCACTGGCCAGAAACTGTCTATCAGTCACCTGGTGATGAAAGCACGATAAGAAATGTCATTTAAGAAAACAAATTATATCAAATAAGTCAAAGTTTCAGATTCAATATACAAAATTGTGTCTCACATTTCTCTGGGCCAGCTGCAGGAACAGTTCCCTCACATCTGTGTACCAGGTGAAGATCAGAATCACTTTTGCGGTCGAGGCCTGAATTGCGAGCGCTGCCTGTTTGGCGTCGTTGACAATGTTTTCCCTTCGGAGAGTCTCCACAAACGCCAGACACACGCCGGCCCCCTGAGTCTCCTCCTGGAATATCTGATATACACAGTTTTACATTTAAATATTATAATGCTGATTTCTTGTGCAGATGCCGTAACATTTCTAGCACATAAGAAGTGGAAACACCTTTATCGCCGTTAGGCCGTAACTGTTTTTTGCCACCACCGCTCCAATCCAAGTCCATTTTAAACGGATTGCAAGCTGGGCGATGGCTCGGGCTTGGTAAATGTCACTGGGCATGGTCCTGAAGAAGTTTGGAAATTGGCGTCTGTCACTCAGACACGGGCAGCTCGCCGTGTAGCTCATCTAAAAGACAAAAAAAACACATAATTATAATAAACTTTTCATAAAAGTGCTTTACATGAATAGAATGAATTTAGCTTAAAAACAGAACATGAAGCAATATTAAGTTTACATTAAAAGAAAACACAAAGCAAGATCATCAATAAAAGTTTTCAAAGTTCTTTAAACGTGTCGGCAGTGGCATTTACAAAAAAGACAGTTGTAATTTATTTTCACCCAGGTGGAAATATGTTTTCTGCTTTTACAAATAACACGGTAAATGCAGTTTACAGTAAATGTTTCAGTTCACTTTTGCTGTCCTCACATCAGAAATTAAACAATGCTTCCAGATATAGAGCTACAAAAGAAAATGTTATAATTGCAGCATTTTCCTTTTTGTCTTGTATATTTCTTCATATTCTTTCTGTCTATATTCAATATAAACAACTCACTAAAGGAACAGAGAGTGGCCCCAGGAGTCTGGAGAGTATCAAGGCTGTTATAGATGAATCGCCACCGATGATCAACGGAACAGGCGGATCACCTGATGACATAATAACATACAGTGGAATAAAATCAGTTAAATGAAAACTGTGCTTGGTTCAGTTAATACTGTCATCATTTGTATTTATTAGAGAAAGATGCACACTGGGTAAATACAAAGGGACATTTGGTACCTCTCCTTTCTCCAGTTTCTTCAGTTAAATTACAGCTGCTGCTGTCTCCTCCAACCAGGGACAGCGCTGTCCGCAAAGCCCACAGGGGCAGAGCACAGCTATCGTGGATGTGGTAGCCCAGCTTCACGCCTGGAAGCAGCGTTGTGCTGTGGTTGATTTCTTCCAGCGCAAACACCATCGCATATATGTACTGCAGCGGAAGATCTTCCAAACTGAGAGCACAGGAGAGGAAGAGTGAGAATATCAGTCACAATTACACAAGGTCATCTGAAATAATGAACTGTAAAGTCTGCAAAGAAATAAGCTATTTCACTATATAAAAAAAATAAGATATAGTACATAATGATGTTAAAGAACCGCCAATATGTAACTTTATATGAATGTGGTTAATAATAACAGATACACAAAATTCACAGTAAACAAAGCAGTTGAGAGTTTCACCTGCTGCAGGATTGGTAAAGTGGCTGCAGAGTAAACTCTTGATCTATAGCTGGAGGCTTGTTATAAAGACTGAAGAGCCCACCGATGACTAGATCTCCATCCTGGAATAGACCCTGGATGCCGGATGAACCCCACCGAGAACAAGTCACCGCCTGAACCAACTGCCACCCCACCCGGAGACCCAGCTGTCTGCCCACCAGCCCCACGAGGAGCAGGGACGGGGCTGAGCAGGGCCGCAGCGTGAAGAGCCAGGAGAACCAAGACATCGATGCAATGACTCTCTACACTTTAAATGTGCCAAATATATCCGTTAGATAACTTCTCATGAGCATAAAAATACAGAAATGAGACATGCAGAGAATATTAAATCAATTCGTTTGAACAGTTCCTGCAATGAAAAGGTCAAATGTGATTAAATCCCTCTTGATGTGAAAGAATAAAAGATAATATTTTCACCAATGAAATAATCCTAATGGCACAATGTATATTATAACAGATACAACTTGACCTGACGACTGATGAGGTGTAAGCACCCCCTGCTCTGCTTTGCATAGACGTTGTTCTGGGTATTTATACCATCTACGAAGCCCATGGTGGAAACAGGACGATAATGCACCTGCAAATCCCTTCTCTGGAAGGTGAGGACATAACAATGGTATGATGACTGGGTACAGACATGAGGGGGTTTAGCTGGAGGGCAGCGACCACAGAGATCCCAGCAGAGTTACATCTCTATCAAACTATTTGTTTATGAATTAATCCACAGAGGGCCACACCTTTCACATCAGGGTCCACATTGTTGTTTTGTTATGTTTTTGAGATGGCACAGTGATGCAGTGGGCAGCACTGTTGGCTCACAGCTAAAAGGTTCCCGGTTTGAATCCCGGTTCAGCCGGGGTGTCATTTGTGGAGTTTGTTGTGTGGAGCACTCCAGCTTCCTCCCACAGTTCAGAGACATGCAGAACTGGAAACTTTAAATTGACACGTCACTGATACACCTTATAAAAAAGGGTTTCACCTCTGACCCTCTGGTTAGTAGGCGACCAGCCCTTTCTCCTGAGGCAAAACAGTCATGAGGTAGTGGAGTCAACAGATGATTTCCAGAAATCCAATTCAACTTTAAAAAACTGCATGTTTAGATTAAACTCTAACCCTTCCTCCTAACAGCTATGTCATATGCTCACATTATTATTGCATTGGAAGATGCAGTAGGACATAAACAACAAAGGATGCACACAAACAATGCATTACCTCATCACTGTGCATCCGACAAACAGCTGCTGTGTCTTTTCTTCGCTCCCTAACCCTAACCCTAACCCTAATCCTAATCCTAACCCTGACCCTAGCCCTGACCCTAGCCCTGACCCTAGCCCTAACCCAACAGGAGACAGTGGAAACACAATCGTGTCTTTCCAAAGAGGCGCCAAAATCAACGAAAATGAAAAGTTCCATCTGGGGGTTTTAATTAAATGTTACAACATATTAAAGAATATGACTTACATGTAAAATTAAACTATGCAAATAGAAAACGTGTCAACCAGCTAGACAGTAAAAACTGTCGAGCCGTAAATGTGCGTGTGGTTTCTTTCAATCTCCCACCAATCAATGCTTCAACCTCCTCTGGCGATAATGGGGGGCCGGACGTCTCTGCCTCACTTTGCAGGCTCAATTTAAAAAATAAGATAATTTCAGGTAAAGTCACTCTTTGGGCTTGGCCTTCAAACTATGACCTTAATGTAGAGTATCCTTTTCAGTTGATGCCAAGTCCCCCCTCGTAACCTCATTGTGTTATACTTGACAAAAAGGGGGAATAAAATATTCTTATGAATGAGATATACTGTATGATTGTAGTGCAACAGTGACACACTGTGGTCTGCAGTGACTTATAATGTTATCAACATGGGGCAGTTTGCTTTGAACCAGCAGTTAAACATCTAAACTGTACCTTGCTACGTGTTTTTTCTGCAATGCATTTAATTTGATCTTTTAACTATGTTTTCTAAAAAAATTCAAAAACACAATATTTGTACAATTGATTAACAGAACTCTAATAAAAGTCTTAAATCATTTATTTCTCCATATTTTCTTTTCTGTAACAACATGCTTACCTATATCCAAACTGTGTAATATTATTAATACACATACTCACTTTTGTTTTATCCACTATGAAACAAATAAACCTGTAGATATCTGGCCCCAGAACAGAACATGTTCATATTAACGCCTCTACGTGTCAGACAAAAGAAACATAGTTAATGAATTGTAGCGGAATTACAAGCAGAGAAAGACTAAGATTGTGCAATGCTGCCATCTAGCGGTTTTAACTGGGCACATGCATATTAAACTAAATGATACCAGCAGGTAGAGTAGTGAGTGGTGAATTTAAATATGTCTCACTGCAGATACAAAAATTAAGATGATTTTTGTATCCTGATCAACTATAATGACGAGTCATTCACAGGCTGTTTGAATTGGAGGTATACTTGTCTCAAATATCTCAAATAGAAAACATTTGTTCCTGATCCATTGACAAAGTGCAAAATCTGTATTATTTACTTTGAATGAATGCATGTATATAGTGTATAAAACATTATAATATGAGACACAATCTTGTATGAAGAACTTTTTCTGCTTTCTGTGGCTTTGAGTTTCATTAATTTGAAGTTCAGTATTTAAACACAGCACAGAGAGTTCATGAATATTTTATTGGGAAGCATTGCATCTAAATTCAATGGATGTTGGATGTTGTTACAGTATCTTTAAATGATGTCTCAGAGCAGAAGTTATTATTCATCAACAAATCTAAACCATAACTCAGAGAGGCACATTAAGAATTGGCATTGATAACATGAAACAAATTGACATACACATGACAATATGCATCAATAACTATCTGGCCATCAGGTGTTTCTTAGTGTTTTTTTCAGGCTTCAAGAGAATTATGAAACATTTCGGGGCAAAAATGCAGAGCAGCAAACCATAGCTGGAGGCAAGAATCGCAAAAATCTCCACAGCGACAACGTACTTCCCAGGAGAGCTAATGTATGCGGGGACGAAGGCGACCCAGACGGCGCAGAAGATCAGCATGCTGAAGGTGATCAGCTTGGCCTCGTTGAAGTTGTCGGGGAGTTTCCGAGCGAGAAAGGCCAAGAGGAGGCAGGAGCAGGCCAGCAGGCCGATGTAGCCCAGGACCAGAGAGAAGCCCACCACAGAGGCCATGGCACACCTCAGGGTGACCTTTGACCCTCGGAGACCAAAATCCTGCTGAGGCACGGGGGGGCTGAGGGAGAGCCATATTGCACAGATGATAACCTGTGTGAATAGTAAATATATTTCATTTAGCGTTGTTGCTCATAAATATAAAACAAGGTGTGGTGATGTTTTTAGCAAATAAAAAATAAACTGCATCATGACTCAGGTTTTCTTCAGCGCTACAGGACCGGTAAGAATTTCATCTCAAACTATATATTTCATTCTTGGAAATGAATTGTTATAAATCACAAGTTGTACTGTTATTTGATTAGATATCATCGATATTATATTATTCACACCTGTATACATGTGAAGAAGCCGACACTTCCTCTCTGTTGCCGCGGACCAAACCACCTCATCAGGGATCCAGCACCGGGCTGAGCTGAACGGAAAACAGCCAGAACCACGATGGTTTTTACCAGCAGGCAGGAAACACAAAGCACAAAGCTGATCCCAAAAGCCGCCTGCTGGAAGCAACAGGCCCAGACTGACGGACGGCCGATGAACAACAGCGAGCACAGGAAGCAGAGCTTCAGAGACAGAAGCAGCAGGAAGCTCAGCTCTGAGTTGTTGGCTCGCACCTACAGGAGAAGCACATCAACAGTTGATGGAGGAAAGAAAGGTGAGAATCCAAACAGCAAACTCTGGGTTATTCTTACCATGGGGGTTTGATGGTAGTAAACAAAAACCAGGAACACTGCTGCCGTCACCGTGGCACCAGACACTGCTGCTGTCGTCAGGGTAATGCCCAAAGTTTCGTTAAAGGAGAGGAAGTCCAGCTGGCGAGGGACGCAGGCCGTTCGATCAGCGTTGGACCAGAACTCAGACGGACAGGGATCACAGTGAGGGGAACCTGGCAGAGGGAGAGAGAGGACGGAGGAGAGAATAATAAAACTCAAAGCGTGAAGTAAAGGATAGAAACATGAGCTGGTGTTGTGTAGTAAATTCATCACCAGTTATATTACTAATCTCTCCCTCAGCACATTGGATACAGTCGAAGCAGCAGACAGGTTCTCCTTTCCTGTTGGCCAGTCGGGTGCCTGGAGGACAGATCTCACTGCACACTGACACAGGCACCTGCACAAACAGTCAGTGACACGATGCGATTAATTCACAAGAACATTCATTCCAACAGCAAGTATTTAATTCGAATTTCTTTCAAATGAATGACCTGATTGGATCCCGTGCTCCACTGAATGGCTGATTGGTTAAGGCGGAGATCAAACCCGTCCACGTGGCCAATCAGAACGAGCTTCATTGGCCCCTCTGGAGTTTTCTGCCAGTTGACTAGATCATACTTTGCCGGAGTGTCGGCTCCTTGGAAATAAAACATTTCACCTTGTGGTGTGGTGAAGTTCACCTTGTTTAAGTGCTGCAACAGCTGAAGGGAAGAAACATTGAAACAGTCAGAATAAAATCTAATATTATCACTCTACAGATGTCAAAAATGCATTATGTCTTGAGAAATTCAAAAAAAATTGGGGAAAAACGGCCTTTCTAGCATCTGAAATCATGATTCAGATCTGCACCATTATTTGTGGGTTCAATGGGTTCTTCCCTTTGCAGTAAGTTTCGTGGTAATCCGTCCATTAGTGCTAAATAACAGACAGACAAAAGCAGTCAAAAACTATTCCTCCTCTGGTACCTCTTTTGGTTTGATGTGATCTGGAGAGGAGCATGTTGAGATGTCTCTGTCTCTGCTGGAGCAGGAGAGGAGGCTGTGGAGGGCGTGGGCTGCAGCATACACAGCCAGGTAGACATTATAAACCACCCTGAGCTGAGAGGTGTCAGTGAAGGGATGCTGCAGCCCCTCCAGAGACTCCGTGCCACTGCAGGGGGGCAGAGAGGCTCTCTGAACAGACTCCTTGGCAAGAGATGAAGTGGAGCCATTCGATGCACGGTGAGATGAAGAGGAGGAATATGCAAACGATGCTGCCTCCCCTGCACTGCATCCAAACTCCGTTTCCCAGAAGTCTCTTAAGAATCCGTCATGCGGACGGCGAACTGGGTGCAGATTCCTGAGATATTTTTCAAACCCGGGTATTGTTGAACTTCGAATGGCCACGCCAAGAACGCCGCTGGCCACCTTGGAGACGGCAGGGTCCTGGAGGAGATCGTCACTGGTGCTCCAGGCCTCACTGGCCAGAAACTGTCTGTCAGTCACCTACAGGAGGAATGCACTCTTCAAATAAATTCACACTCAAATAAAAAAGTCATACAAATTTCCAGGCCAGTTACTCACATTTCTTGCATTTAGCTCCAGAAACAGCTTCTTCACGTCAGTGTACCAGCAGAAGATGAGAATCACCCTCGCGGTGGAAGCTTGAATTGTGAGCGCAGCACGTCTGGCATCGCTCACAATAGTCTCTCTGTGGACGGTCTCTATGAAGTCCAGACACACTCCCTTGCCCTTAATCTCCTCCTTAAATACCTGAGACAATAACATGAAAACAATCAATAAATATATGCTATTTGTGAAATATTTAAAGTCAATATATCACAACAATATCATAACCTGCATCGCCAATTGACCATAGTCGGTGTTTGCATGTACAGCCCCGACCCACGTCCAGTGGAAGCGTATGGCCAGTCGCGCGATGGCCCTGGCCTGGTAAATGTCACTTGGGATCGTTCTGAAGAAGTTAGGAAACTTGAGCCGGTCACTCAGACAGGGGCAGGTGGCCAGGTAGCTGATCTGAGGGAGAGAAACAGAGGTACAGCATTTTTCACAGCACCATCTTTAAATTAAATTCAGAATTTAAACACCAAGCAACTGACTCGTGAGAAGAAGACTTCCTCTGGTGATGAAACTCACAATTGGTATAGAGAGAGGCCCCAGGGTCCTGGACAGTATTATCCCTGTTGTGGACGAGGACGCCCCAATCAGCAGAGGAACAGGCTTCCCACCTGAAGATAAGATAAGATAAGATAAGACTGCATTTTATCATCAGAATGTTCACACAAATGTCTTCAACAAAAACTAAATATAACCAAAGAATGAAGCAAACACATATTTACACACAATGCATCACACATCATGAATAAGTGGCTGTTCATCGATAATTTCACATTTGGTTTAACTATTTGACAGACTGAGGAACACAGTGAGCTTCACAGTCCATTTGTTCCTGTCATAGCAACAGATCATTAACGGCATAAAATAATCTATGATTCCAGATGTTGTTTTAATGGACAAATCAAATGTTAAAAGCACATGGAATCAGATCAAGTCATACTTGTGTCTCCAGGTTGCGATGCAGAGTGTGGCATAGGTGCTGTGAAGCTGCAGCTGCGTGTGTTTCCTCCGACCAGTGACATTGCATCTTGCAGGGCCCACGGGTATCGGCTGCAGCTGTCCACTATACTGTAGCCCAGCTTGACTCCCGGCAGCAGGGAGCTGTTCCCGTTGATTTCATCCACCGCAAACGCCAAAGCATACAAATATTTCAATGTCTCCAGATCTAAGCTGAGAGCACAGGAGGAGAAAGGAGGAGAAAATCTGAACAACTGCAATGTCAGTCGGTGAAATATAAAAGTGTCACATACATCAAGACCTACAGGTATTTAAATATCAGAATCCTAATAACCACTATCTGCAGTAAACGTACAGTACATGTGATTACCCAGTGCATGGTTCATAGTGTGGCTGCTTGATGAAGTCCTGCTGTACAGCTGAAGGTATGTAATACAGGTTAAAAAGTCCACCAAGGATCACGTCCCCGTCCTGAGAGAGGACCTTGTTGTTCAGTGTGCCCCACCTGGTGCACGTCGTCGCCTGAGCCCCCTCCAGACCCCCCGTCTGTCTGCCCACTGCACTGAGGAGCAGCAGAGACAGAGCTGAGGAGAGCCAACGGGCGAGGAGCCGGGGCAACCAGGACATGGATGCAGCTGTTCTGGGCATTCAAAACATTTGGGTAGATGAAATCTGATAGAGACAGAATATACACCAACCAGATGGTGTGATGAATTCAAACTACAACTGGAAATAGACTGCATTAAAACTCAAAAAAATGCAGGTACCTCATAGACAACGTTCAACAAAGACGAATCCAATTAAAATTGCGTATGTCCAAATGCAAAATCCCAATATCATGCCTGTTACCTGCAAAGAGAAAGCACATTATCAGCACAAGTATAACAAGTTAAGTGAGAAAATGGCATCTTGACAGAAACATACCTCCCTCCCTGCACAGGCCAAGTGTTGATATGAGTATTTATAATCGTTGTGGAGCCTTTTCCATGGAAGTGAAACGGATGACACAAGCGGCACAACACAAAATGATCCCTCTCTAGAGTGATGGTGGAAAAACAAGTCATTGCTAGCAAGTGATTATGGAGGGTGTGAGTGTGTACGTGTTCTAAACTGTCAAAAACAACTTGAGAGAGAAGATGAAAGTATATCGTTTGAATTATGTGAGCAAGAAACGTCAGTAAAGGTAAACAGATAAAGTAACAGGCCCTGGGTGTCTTTCCCCTGCTATTTGTTTTCTATGTGGATTCATTTAAAGAACCGATGGTCTTTCTCAGGATAATTCAGTCAAAAACATCTGAAGCTGTCACATGTCATCATTCTGATATTTTTTATTTTTAATTATTTGAGCATCTTCCAACTTATAGTAATTCAAAATGTTAAATGCTCTGAATGTCCTGAAACGTGATCTGCCACTTCCGGACAGTAAACTTTGTAAGATGCACTAAAATGTGAAATGCATTTTATCTTAAACTTTTTGAAATTATTGGCAAGTTTACCAACGTGGTAAAAGTAAAATAAATATGTGAGCTTAAATTTGGGAATCGTGTGGTCTCGGAAAAAAAACTTTTGAATTCCTTTCTAAATAATATCAATAATAACTGCTGAAGATTCTTTCTTAAAAACGTTTGGAACTGTATTATACTGTATGTATTTTATATATATACAAACACACACCATACTATACAGTGTACAGCCTTCCTTTGCTCTCAGCCTCAGGTCTTCATGGTCCCAAGATGTTGGAAACTTTCCTTTGAGATTCTGGTCCATGTTGAGATGCATCTCCGAACTTCTGCAGATCTGTCGGCAGCAGACTGACCACTGCATCGTCAGGTTTCTGTTTGTGACTGACAGCAGTGGAACCCATCTTCTGCCTCAGGGTTCACTTGAGGGTTCACACTTCTCTGCTCACCACAGTTGTTTTGTTGAGAAAACTGTGCCCTTTGCTTTTCTGAGGTCTCCGTCCGCATTGGAAATTCAGGAGTTATATTTAAAGATTGATGGACAACGTATGAAACAGATTTCTAAAATAAAATCATGTTGGATTCCCACCTAAAATGTTAAAAGTGGTGAGTCAGGTTGCAAAAGTAAGATAGATCCATTGGAGACTGTGACCATATAAGACAGTGTGTAGAGTCTTTGTTTTATCAAGCAGTAGTTACAACAGTTACTCATGATATTAAATGAAGCAAGTAAAGTTTTGAACAGGAAGCCAATGAGTTCAAAACTTATTAATGTTCTTACAAAACTAAATATGTTAAGTTTGAATCTATTCATTAAATGTGCTAATCTAAATCTCATCTATAAAAGCCTTAACCAAACTCCTTAGGTGCTCAGTGACCTGGTGGTTCCTCTCAGGAGGTTTTAAGGCTTTTGGTTATTTCATTTAAACAAATTTCATTTGAGTTAAATGAGGTGTAGACAACTCTTTATATCTGTTACCTGGGATGTTGTTCCCAGGATTTCTGAAAACAAATAGTTCAATATTTTCTTTGCCTTTGCAGTCTTCAACTCATCCTCTCCTTCAATTTGTGTAGTTCAAAAACCGGGGCCTTCCTTAATGCGTTCACGAAGACCTGTTTGGTTTGTCCGTTCTGGGCTCCTGTAGAAACATGGCAGTGAAACATGACTGACTCCAGGGAAGAAAACCTGCTCCCAATGTAGAAACATATATTCATTTTAAGGTAATGGAAACACAATGATTAATCCTACACCCTGGCATTTTATTATTATATTAGCTGAACGCACTGTTAGAAAACAAAACTCAGAAAGTGGAGAAAAAGAAAATCAAGTCAAGACTGAATTTTCCACTGTAGCTTCAGTCATTATTCACTTTAGGATTATGAGAGGACACGGTTAGGACAACAAAGAGCCAGCAGACCTGGGATCAGCTGCTTAAAATGTGTGTATGACTGCATTCAATAATAAATAGCCTAAATAAAGTGTGATATGAGTAAAAATATGCAGCATTAAAGTTACTTCAACAAGAATTATTTAATCCAAACCTTACTAATGTAGTAAATCCGGTAGTGCCCTCGTCTGGATATTTGAATGACCTTAAGTGACTGAGATATCTCAGGCAAAGTTTTGGAAGGAAATTCAGGAGGAAGATTATACTTTTTCTTCTCTCTTAGATTTTCCAAGGAATATTTTACCGTTATTCCATATTCGTCCACCAAGAGTGGCAACAGGTTAGAACCAGTGTGGGGAATTTAATGCCCAGAGCAACAGGTGTGCTGTTTGTCAGCTCTATTACACAGTAATTTCATGAGCAATTACATCCCATTATGTTTAAGGCGCTGAGGCTGTTTGCGACCTCATAATAAATAGATTTTGAGCTCGAGCGACATCCTGGTTTCATTACACTATTTACGGTTTTGAGTAAAACAGGAAATGAACATGTGGTTTTCTTGAAATCAAACATTTCAATAGTTTATTGCATCTGTAGGAAAATGCTCACAGTCCTCCAATGAGCAACAATACAAAGAAAAGAAGGATGGTGTAACACTGAAAGATAATAAAAAAAGAAATAAACTGCGGCTCGGCCACCCTCCCCTCCTCAGTCTGCTCTTCACTCTGTTTTTTCCATTTCATTAAGTTATACAAAATAAAACCACAACAACATAACCAACACGAGATTATTTTTGCTGTCTGTATCAAAGTAATTATAAAAATAAAAACCCTTTAAACTCCAAATCTTTAAAACTTTGCGATCATGTCTTGAAATTCTACGGATCAAAGAGAGCAACAAGTCCAAGCGTGGAAGTGTTTATGTAGTGTATTGCACCCATTACAAACAAGCCTCTGTCCTCGGTTGTGTTCAACGCAACTATTTGTTCTGTGCAAATGTCGAGCGATGAAACATTTATTGTATAAACTGGTGCATAGTCATGCTTGACATGTTCACAAGTAACATGCACAAACATAAATGTACAGTTAGAGTTAGCTCTTAACTAAAATCCATTGCGGATTAGAAACAATGACAGGAATATTCACACGACACAAATAAAGAAACACCACTGAAAACAGAAGGAAGACTTACATTAGATCTTTGAAAAGATGAATCCCATCTATTAAAACTAGCTGTTCGATTATACTACACATTCAAATGATACAAGGAAAGACATTCCCTCTCTGCTGAAAACCCAATTCTTTTTTTTGCTTTGTTGTCAGTGTACGCAGTTTGGACAGTACATCACAGGGACAAGATAACAAGTATCTGTACAATCAGTCTAGGAAGCCTTTTGGAGGGAATCAAAGTTCCCGGGTACATTTACACATTAAGCAGAATATAGACAATACACTTCCAGACTAGAAAGACCATTCACCATTGAATAGTGGACAATTCATACACAAAGTTCATGCTGTCAGATCCAACCATGGATTATATGAGATGTGTCATTGATATTGTACAGGCAATCTCTGCTCTGTGAACATGGGAACACATAATGGCAAGCATGTATTTCCCTTCGTCCTCTGGCTTTAGGTGTAACTGAACGTCATCAAAAAAATCTGTGCTCGATTCTTAATCTCATTTTACGTTTAAGATCAGAGCTACAGTCTGAGTAGAAAGTAGACCTCGGGCTCTGACGCAGAGTGAGAGGAGTTTGCATTTGGAAGAGAGTCGTCTGTGTAGTAGCGATCGCCATAATGATCCCCATTTCCATAACGTAATGATGTGCAAGCTCCCTCAGGAAGTCCCCTGTCCTCCAGCTGATCCAGGTAGCCGACGATGTATGAACCGGTTGAGTGTCTGTTAGCTGGTGGATTCTGTGAAGCCGGTTTATTCCTAAACACCACCCCACCAATGCTAGTAGTACTATTGATTGCCACACCTGGCCGAGGCTTTACAGACTCTTGCTGTCTTTCCCGTGCACGGTTGTTTATGTGGCGCACTCGGCTCTGGCTCCGAGAAGACAGGCGACGGGTAAGGGGCGGAGGGGAGTCCTCTGTGTCCCTGGGAACCACAGGAGCTATACTTGTTGCCTGGGGCTGTGACTGTGGGGATATTGGTTTGGATTTTGCTTCAAAATGCAGCTGAGAAGACTGGGGCCTCTCTCTGTCACTGTCATCCGCCTCCAAACTGACCAGCCTACGTAGCTGCTCTGTGAGTGGATCACTCGACTGCGATTGGAAAGTTGCGCCCCCCATGGTGCCCATTCTCCTCTGCTTCCTCATGTGTGGAGTGATGAAACTGCGACTAATAATGTGGTATTTGCTCTGGAAGTTGCATGATATGTCTTCCGAGGTCAGGTCTCCCAGGGACTTGGACTTGCATTGGCTGGGGGCTGTGGAGTCTATGGGAACAGACTGGGAACGAGTTGATAAAGGCCTTGAATTCGAAACTCTGGTTTCAGGCTGCGACTGGTAACTGTTGGCGGTAACATTTTGGCTCCATGACTGCAGAGTGTGCGGTTGTGTTTGACTTTGACAGTGTGGCTGAGAGTTTTGAGGAGCTGAGGACTCTGATGAGGGCTTGATGCAATCATACTCCAGGTGGCTGTATATTGCATCGCAATCTGAAGAAGGAGTAGGTAGTCCTCTGTCTCTACAGATGTTTGTGGACGCAGCAGATTGGCCATGGAGGCTTTCAGATGAGGAGTAACCATTGTGGAAACCCCTCATTTGCTCCCTCTCCATCTGGTTGTACCCTGGGCTGTTTTGTTGAGGCCTGTTTAGGAGCTGGCCGCCACTGTAGCTCCTCTGTTGTTTGTAGGAACTACTGAAGTCTCTGCTGTTGTCAGGGGCTGTAGAATTGCCCTGAATAACGGAGTAGCCGTTCTGACACTGCTGACTAGGGTTGGAGGGTCTGGAGTTGATGGGTCTGTGGAAGGTTGAAGGCTGGGAGTTGTTCTGGTGTTGGTGATGATCGGATAACTGATACGAAGGTTTGTTGATTGGGGAGGGAGAGTGTGTAAATGCTCCATGAGGTGGATATGAGGGAAACTGTTGTTGAGGATCAGAATATGACAAAGGCTGCTTCTGTTGGGAGTAGTTGGGAATGGATCCGTGGTTTTGGTAGATCGCATGGCGTTTGGTTGGACTTGTGAGCCCCTCCCATTGGCTGCCATGTCTAGGTGAAGTCAGCATTATATCCAGTGGATCTTCGTCGACATTAGTTTCCACTTCTGCAAAAGCATTTCTTGCTGTGTCACGATGAAACTGGAAAGAGTCGTTTACGGGCGTGCTCATGTACCTTTGGGAACTACCCCGTTCTATCTCAAGTACAGGGAAATCATTCACTTCCTCATATACTCTCTCCTCTGCCTCCTCAATGTCTTCACATCCAACCCGTTTCCTGTGCATATCCTCCCAAGCCACATGGTGGCCTTTCCCCAATCCCTGCACCACTTTTCCCGGAGAGGACCCCAAGCTGTTTAAAGACGTGTTCACCACAGCGTCTGCCTGAAAACGGACCGTCTGTTTCCTCAGGTTGTGCACTGTTGCAGGCAACAGCACCTCCTCGTCCAGAATGGTGTACACCTCCTCGAGCTCAGCGGTTTCTGGGCTGGAGAAGAGGACTGGAGTAGAAGTGTTTGTCTGAGAACTCGATGGAAGGATTTCGTGGTTTACATGATACGTTTTTTGAGCTACTTGTTTGGGACTTGTCAGGTGTTTTGAGTTAAGAGAGGCTGTGTTAGTCTTTAGAAGAGGCCTTAAATCTTGCAGCGCTTTTGGAGTGGTAGGCCTGAAGTTCGAGTGACGGGAAGGAGTGTGATCATGGGATGATGTTGTGAAATCATTTTGGTCAATGGTGCTTTCAAATTGACCAATCAGAGCAGAAATAGAGCCACATGTGTCTTGCTCATTGCCCAAGGACACAGCATCGATGAGTCTGGAGATGCTGTCATGCAAAGAGGTGGGATCACAGTCCATACCAACAGGAGAAAGAGGGGCCACAGAGGAAGGGGCAGAGGAGGAGGATGAGGAGACTGAAGGTGCAACAGTGAACGTTGTGCTGTTTGACGATGTTTCTAGTCCCATCTTGTTGTTCGCAGAAGATGAGACCAAAGAGTTTTTCTCTGTTCCTGCGGAGATGATCTTTGATTTTTTGATTTCATTGTCTTTTGATGGATAGTTGACATAGTCATCTTCCTTTCTTACGTCTCCTCCACCAATTACCAGATAAGATGCCTCCGCTGATTGGTCAGAATCTTTATTTCTGTACGTCTTGGAAGGGGAAGTGATGCTTGGTTCGAAAGAAAGCGATGATTTGATGAGGTTAACAGAGGACGACCTGGGCCTGTTAAGCAGACAAGCTCCTGTGGACACAGAAAGAAAAAGATTAATAAAGACAGGCTTAGAAACTACCATTTGAATGTTGAACACCAAGCAGACCAACGATTCAATTACAACAACTAACAGTCCAGCCAATACAAGGCAATCGCAATACACAGACAGATGGATCACCAAATACAACTGTGAAGGGGAAGCTGGAAATGAGGCTGTGGAGGTTAAACAAAAGGAAGAATCCACGCTTGCGAACATCAGATTAGGAAAAAGATGGTCAAATGGGATTGGTTTGGTCAAATGGGATCAAATGGCACATCAATATATTTCTCAGACCACTGTCAAACAAAATACACTGGGTGGACGCAATACTGATATGTTTTCGAACAATGCAACCTTCAGACAATAGGTGTTTTAGATTACCTGCAGGACCATCCTAGTCAGTTCTCTACCATAAAGAAGCACAACAAATGAAGATGGGACAGAAAGAGCATGTTAAGGCATCATGGAGAGAAGTCTGTTCTGTCAATTCACGTGGTTAAAGTACAAGAGTTTTAGGCCCTGTTCAGACCTGGCTTTAACATATGTCCTCAGAAATCAGATCAGTGGGCGTAGTTCATCTGTCCCCACCAGCACATGTGTCTCCTGTGATCAGATCTCACTTCCTCACTCTATATGCAAATAATCATGTACACCATGCGTTCACGAAGACCAAATAATGTTTTCCAATGTGTCCAATGATGATAATTTTTGTGTGTTTATTCAGATTGCGGATTCAGGAGATTCTGAGATAATCTATGAACTATTTGCAGATCTACATTCCATCATGTGGTGGTCAGTGTTGATAGTGTGGCATTGGCAACAAACAAATCAACGTATGGCCACTGAGAAACGTAAAAATACATTTGACTCATTGTGAAACTGTAGCAGGTCAGAGACGTCAGCTGAGTAGGGGGTCCTTCATAGAGAATCTGGCAACATGTGTCCCAAACCACCTCTGAATGTCGGACAGATGTTAATAATCAGGTCTGAACAAGGTCTTAGAAAGTTGTAGCAGAATAAGTAAAGCAAAGGAGCGAAACCTTAACACGTAATATCTGACATTAATCAGTGTTCAAAGCAATTCAAAGGCAAAACTTTGCTCTACAACTTTTCAACTTCAAGCATTGCATTATAAAAAAAGTAGCCCTTCGTCATGTCATTTATAGAAATTACTTGGATTTCACAGCAAAAATGTTCCGCAGCTAAAAGTCACTCTGCAATTAATGCCGCAGATTGCTGGGGCTTGGTTCATGCTAGTGTTAGATAAAGAGCTCAGAATCTTATTTATAACTAATAACTTGATGTAAGTTGGGTGTCATATGCAAATGATATATATTATAATATTTCAAATTATGTTTGTAATTCTTTGACTTGAATGAGTGGAAATTACCCACCTAAGATCGTGTCTGCACTCATATCGTGCTGTTCCTTGTCTTGGGAGCAGAGGGACAGCTGCCCTTGCAGGAGCCTTTCTAATGGCATGGAAATCGGCCTGTGGATGAGCGGGGGTCTGGGTTGGAGACGCTTCTCCACCCCTCCCTCCTTCCCTGACACGCCCTCTCCTCCGATCCCTGCGCCCGTGCCGTTCTTATGCTCCGATATTGATGCCACAGACTCTGATAGCAACATCTTTGTCTTCTTCCGTCCCTTCGCCGGGGCACTGGCCGTGCGCCGCAGGAGGTGATCGCTGAGGGAGCGTTTGCGAAGGCCGCCAGAGTTTGTATCCACGGAGGACTTGGAAGAGCGGCTAAACAAACCCCGGATACCTCGCAGCTGGTGACCCTGAGGGCAGGAGAAGCAGAGTGTGAATCAAATAAGTGTAAATAATTTTGCTATCCACCATGGTGCACTTCTTAACTCAACTTTTTACACATCACCGTTTAAAGTTAAAGGGTTACTTTTCATTAACAATGAAAAGATACAGCTTGTATAACTTAGTTCCCACCAAATCAAACAATGGCATGCTTTTACATGCATTACCTTTAGATGGCAACCTTCCTCCTCACATTATCAAAACACACACCACACAAGGCTGTGGAGGATGCTGCATGCTTATGTTGTAAATTATTCCATCTTTGTTGATGAGAAAATGAAAATTGTCGATAAAAACTAAAAAGCAAACTGTATGACTCAGTGGTTTAATGTCACACACAAACAAGTCACGGCTGACAGCTTCGCGTCATGCATTACTGTTTCATGCAGCACCACACACAGAGCCCACAGGGCACCAGGATACCTTGTTAGATCCTAGAAAGTGCATTATGGTAAAGCTGGGGTTCAGGACTAGAGGGCTCCACTAGAGAAACAAAGGATTAAAGGAGGATATGCTTCAGTGAGCGGTGTGTTGAGAGAAACACGTTTTCTTCTGTTTAACTTCGAAATACCAGAGGGGGGGGGGATCTCAACAATATCACCAGCAGGAATGTGCATCACTTACCTTCCCATAGACATCATGCACTGACACATGCACAAAGATTGATGCCTCGGTCAGCCCCTCCAAGTAAACATGTCTGTAACCTGTTGTTGGACATGGGGGGAGAAAGCATTGAAGCAAGGGAGTGAGCAGTAGAACGATATTGGCTGTCGTCACACTGGTGATTGTGTAGTATTTGCCTGGGGGGGGGGGGGGCATCAGGAGTTCAGGGACGACAAAAAGAAGAACCTGCCGAGCCACAGGTCTTTTACCATTCAAACCAAACAAATCATGGTTCACTAGATACAAGATAATGAGCCCCATAGCAATAACATGGCCTTAGCCACGAGGGAAATTGTGTTTTTAAGCGTGTGTGTGTGTGTGTGACTGTCTATTTGTGTTAAATAGCAGAAGTGAAATGGATTCTAACTGCCAGTGACGAACTGTGTCCTCTCCTCAGTTCATGTCATTCACGCAGCAAAGTTTCTATTATTAAGATAAAGCTCAGGAATTTTGCACATACCAGGCATCAGGCTGGTGAAGGCAACAGTCCGTTGACCAATAAAATCTCGTCCAATGGGGTCGTGGTCCCAGACGAGGAAACGCACCAAAGCCACTTCCGCCATGTGAAGCGTGAAGGACAGAGTCTCCTCCCATACTGGGTTAAAACCTGAGGATAACACACATAAATACACAACTCAACGCCTCATTCAAACAGAAATGTGCTGCACATCCCGCAAGATATTCAAAATAGAGCGAAAGATGGATGAAGAAGAAGTGACGTGTCAAATGTTGTATTTCATGGATCGATGACCGGCACAGTAATCTTATAATAACATTGAGCTCCCAGGGCTCCATAACCTTTCCCTGAGAAGGCTTTCCCACCCTCCTCATTCCGGATGCCCTCATCTGTGGAGATATGTTGGGGCTGACACCAGCAGACCCCTCCCTTCAACTTCCTTTAAGCCTCTAATTAGTTAATCTGACACTCAAGAGTAAAAATGCTCCACAGCCCAAAGTAAAATACAGCATCTGTGGCCGTGGTATTCATCTCTGCTCTGTTCTGCGCTCATCGTTCTGTCATCACAGAGCTGAGGCTACTACAGCTTCTGCTTTGGTTTGTGTGCCACACGTGTATAGAAATAATATAGAAAATGCAAAGATACAGTCAACACTGGAAGGTTTTATAATCCTAGAGTTGAATTAGATGGCTGCACTATAACTACATAATGTATACAGGTGAAACGTCTGGAACATAGTTTCATGTAGGAGCTATATATTAAAAGCACTGAGGCTGAAAATGGACAAATCAGACAACATACTTCTTTGAATTTAAACACATTTTTATCAGTTTTCCAATGTGCCCGTTGACATGTTTGATCATTCTTCAGTGGTTGTGATATTGCGTTATTGTTCACGTTGATCTGCGTGTGTCTCACCATTGTCATCCACAACTCGTGTCTGTTCCTTGCAGCAGTCAACTGGAAGCCCAATGATCTCCACCTCCACAAATGGATCGATAATCTGATGCAGGAGAAAAGGGCAATGAAATCAATTGGTTATTATGTTATATTACAGCTGCGGGTAGACAAGTGTGATATTGCGTGCATGTGTGTGCATTTGTGTGTGATGCGAGAGGGAGAAAGACAGATGGCGCGTGAATTGAAACAGGGGTTTTGTGCCTTGGCGTGTTTTTACCTCTCCACGGTCCCCCAGCATGGAGTCTGGTGGCTTGGGCAACTGCTGTCCACTAATGATCTTGAGAATGAGCTGCTTCTTGGGGTAAGCTGGAAGTGGGTCATCACTGAATGGGTTGAAGGAGCCTGGAGGGAAGGAACGACAGCAGAGCGAGAACTTTGATTTATGTCATCGCTCAAGCCTGAAAATCCAAAGCTCTGAGAAATAAGAAATATTCTTATTTCTGAGACTGATCACATTGTGTTGTGTGGCTACAGTTGGGATCACATCCACTGGAAGGCACGGGTTGTATGTTCTCAACAAGCATTGCATCATTACAAGCTCCACTGTAAACTACGTGTGCAGCAAGGCCATGAAAATCAACCAGCCGTGTGATTTGCTGTGCCGCTAACTCAGTAGGTGAATAGCTGTTTTAACAACATTGTTGCATGTGGTGTAAAAAAATGGGTAAATTCCAGTGGAGATCCGAAAAGAGAGCGAACAGCAAAAACATGATGAACAAGTCATCCCTTATTTCAATTCCCTGTTTTTCCAATATTGCTATACTATTGGGAATCAAGAGATTAAGAGATGGATCACTGATTTTGTTTGTTTGTCTGATATATAATGTAATATAATAACAATCACGTGTTAAATTCTGTATTAATCATCAACCCTTCATTTAGTAGAACGTTATCTGTATTTCTCATGCTACGTTTACATTTAAAATCCTCCTATCCCATGTATATATTTCTGTGGTGAACACATGCAAGTTAACGACCCAACACTAAACTCAAAGCAATGGCTTGGACCCAGTCTGACTGTTGTGGTACCTTTGCACATGGGAGGGGGCTTCAGGACGTAGCCACTGCCTCCGTTCACCATGAACTTGGCCCTGTTGAGCTGCATCATCCTGCCCTCCGTCTGGTAGTTCAGAGCGACTGGAAGAGACAGAGAATGAGGGAGACCTTTAAATCAACTGACACTCAACCTCTGACCACATACACTGTGTCATCTATTGATTGATCAGTTGATTCACTTTATTCACTGATTAAATTGTTATCCAGAAATCGGTGCAGAATATATTAACTGTGAAACATTCTGGGGGCTGCTTGATAGTCTGGCAGAAATCACAAATCATATGAGGAGACCAATTTATCATTCTCTGATTGTTTTGGGATGTGTTTTTGTATTTATCACATGCTCCTCTTTGTTTTATTCATTCTTTGTTTTATTCATCAAGTCTGTTTGTTTTTACAACCTCGAAACCTTAGTTGGGAAAAACAGAGACGATGAGGAAAACACCTCCTCAGTATCAGTTTCTGTTTGTTTTCACCTGAGACAGTAATAGAACAGAAACATAATTGATTTCCTTGGAAGAGATTCATTAGATGTTGGAATCATGATGCTGTTCATTTACACACAAATTCAAATAATTCATTTTTATTCATTCCCCAGTCTTTGGTTCTGGCCTTTTCCATAAAGTAAACCTACAAATCAAATTGCAGACTCTCAGTTACACACATCATGCAGTCACATACAGTGCACACACATCTTAAACAGCTGAGTGGATTTGTAGTGTGGAGGTTAAAGGATATGACTTCACCATTACTGTCTGCACATATGTCCGCTAACTAACTACACAGGATGACGAGTGTAAATAAGATGTGTGGTTTTCAGGTCACAGATGAGGTCTGTTGTCGTGTCTTGTTCAGAGTCAGTTCATGTGTGACGACAGGTATGCAGCTAGAGGGACGTCACCTGGACGTTTCCATTAACAGACAACCTCCAGACAGGTCAGAAGCTCGGAGCAACAGACAGAAGTCTTACCCAGCTGACAGCCCACGTTCCAGTAGAACTGCGGGTTGAAATTGGACGAGTCGATGCGATAGGCCGAGGGATAAATCCGTGACAGCTGCCTCTGGTTGAAAGCCAGGAACTGTTCGGTTTTGTGATTGACCAGAGACTGAGCTCTGGTCTCGCTGAATGACAGGACGTCACCTGGAGTACCTGAGGAGGAACGATGGACGGACGTTAGTTTTCAGGGTGATGTAACATGTTTATTACTTGGTGGGAAGATGACGTGTGGGTCAGGGAAGAACCTATATCCAGGATTTTAACATTACAAGATAAGGCCTTTTGCAATTTGTCTTGATTTCTCACAGAATAATTTAACGATCTTGATCAAAAAAACTAGTTTGCTTGTGTGTGTTCAGGTGACATAGCTTTGTTGATTCACCTTCATTGAGGCACTCCTGTGAGGCGACGGAGTTGGTGAACACCACCAGGTTCGACAGATCTCTGCTCAGTTTCATCGTCTTCCTCTTCCTTCCACCCCTAACACAATTGGAAGAGAAGGCAGAGGAGAGCGGGTTAAGGTCATGTAAAGATAAATGAGTCACGTGAAGTAAAAAGGACATAAAGGAAGACATGCACTCGCTCATCTACCCACTTAAGTATTTACTGGGGCCAAAACATAGCGGGCAAGAGAGGACTGTCTATCAGAGAGGCAGCTTGCAAACCGCAGGAAAGAGCATCAAAGACGAAAAGCTTAATAGAGACCAGAGCTCATGCAGTGCAGCAAGACTCGCACACACATTCATGTTCACGCACTCCACACATACAGTCTTGCACAAACACAGTGAGGTAGCCGCTCAGGCATCCTCACAGGAATCTGTATTGTGACAGATCCTGAGGACACGCATATATAAATATGCAACCAGGAGCAGTGACTGGGATAACAAAGAGAGACAAAGCCCTTCTACACCGAGCGACTGAGGGAGGAAAACACAACTGAATTTCCATACGTCTTGGCTAATGCTCACTCACAAAGAAAAAGGGAAACAGAAACGGAGGTAGACAAAAAATGGATGTAAAAGAGAATTTGGGTTTTTGTGTTCAAGCTGCAGATGAACACTTTATTTCTTTTAATTATAAAATCCCATGATGCTTCAGGGAAGATGAGGGGCCGCATAAGTGCAAATGTTCAATGGGATAGTTGAGTGGATGAAATGTGGAAAAATAAAAAAGTGGCATAAGGCAATGGTGTTTTGAAGTACAGTATATTTTATATTACTGTATGTTTCTACGACCCTATATTTCAAAATGAAATACTGTGCTTTAACTTGACTGCATTTGTATGACAGCTACTTACAACCCTTTGTGGAGATTAAGAGAAAAACATAGCGGTATTATGATGTGGCTTCTTGTGATGATGTCCACCTACACCAACAACAGCAATTAGTCTGGTGTACATGTTAAAATGTGGCTCTATAGTAACGATCTAAGAGCATGGAGCAAGTGCATTTAAATGTCCACATCCATTTGTTGCTGAGCCTTAAAAGGGTTAAATTAAATGAATCATAGTTGTGTTATGTTTGAGTCAGAGTGTTGTTTTCTTTAAAAGCCAAAAGTGCTTGCACATTGGTGGATTATAATAGTGCAGTGCCAGTGTCCACCTGCCTATTATCATTATCTTAATAATTGAAAATAACAGTGTAATGCCACTGACTTCAGACCAGGTTTTCGTTGGTGATTTATTTTGTTGTGGCCTCTATTTCACTCACCCCAGGTTTGGGATATATTGGATTTCATGTATGTAGAATTTGAGTTCAGTGACCTGTTATAATAACCTGTTATTTTGTAATGATGCAAAGGCATAAGACAGAGATGAATCAAAACCCCTCAGGATCCCCTCCGTCTTCAGTGGAGGCTCCAAACGTGACGGCCATCATTCTTTCCCTCACACAAACATCAAGGATTGTAAGAGAAGCTGTAATGGCTGCACGGCACAACTGATGCCTTGGATTGTTTAATGCTTCCAGCGACTCAGCAACTATCAAACCCTATATTTGTCAGTGATTGTCAGTGTTGTGGTGAAGCACGATAAGGTCACCTGTTGAACTGTCCTCCAGCCTCCCTCCCAGACGTCTCCTGGTCGTCCTCCTCCTTCTCCACGGTTTGGCATGACAGCCTGGATTTGGAGTGCCTCTGGAAAATGTACAAACACACACAATTTAATTGTTTTAATTACAATTATAATTTGCATACTGGTTGGAGAATTTTCTATATCCTTCCAGTTTAAATTCTGACACATGAAACAAACGCAGTATATGAGATCACCACAGGGCACCGACTGGTTCCGGTATGTGTTTAGCAACGTACGAGTATATAGTGTATATAGTATAATTATAGAGTGAGTGTTGGTGAAGTGTGTGAGCTCCTGAGAGAAGCAGCACCTCTATTAGAGCTAAAGTGGACTTGAGAAGAGAATGAGGGTCGCAGTAATTGCAGGGGTTTAGGCAGCTTGCCAACCGATTACAAGCACCCATGCATGCAAATATATATATATATATATATATATATATATATATATATATATATATATAGACATGCGTGGGAGGATGCAGGATATGCAGAAAGGATGCATAAAAGAATGAAGAGGAGATGTGAGTGGTTAAACAGAGGAAGGAGAGCAAATAAAGAAATGAAGTCAGAGAGGGAAATAACCAGGCTGCGAATTTTAGGGAATGTGAAGAATAAACAACAACCTGCAGTGATGCCCAAGCAAACATTATACAGTAAAAATCAACAAATTGAATTGATGATAACTGAAAAATGGAATAGAAAAATGAAGTTAAAACGCAATTCCCATTTGAAGCATTTCTCTTAAGCTCGACACCATCACCAGCTTCCTGATGGACAAACACATCCCTCAGAGAGGATCTACATCAAGACTGTATACATTCTTGGACCTGCATGTTTAATTCTCTGACATGAATAATGCATACATTCACTGCATTCAGCTGCTGTGTGGAATTGAAAGATAAAGTGTGGTGGATTTAATTAAGGTACCTACCACATGCTGAAGACAGCTCGACAAAAGGTTGCATTTTAAGTGTGATTTGAAAAAGGAGCCAATATGTCAATATTTTACTCATTTAAAAACAGCTATGTGAGGAAATAATATTCCAATGTTGTGCAAAAGACGTCACTATGTACAGTGTGGCAGAGCTATCTATCGGAGTTGAGGACCAGGCACTCCCACCGTGCACCACTTTGTACCTCAAGAGGTGAAAGTGAGTCACTGTCCATCTCAATCCAGAATGAGAAGATTTAGTAACTGTCATTAGGCTAAAAACCGACAAGCCAACTCCTCCCCCACAGTCCCTCACCTTCTTATGGCTCGTCTTCTACTCCTACCGCCACTACATCATCCCTGTCAGTGGGCAGACAGTCTAACAATAACCAACAATAAACTCTCTGCCAGTTACATAATCAGATTGCAAGGAAAACCGGTCTGGAACAAATGATACCCCAATCCGTGCAGATTTGGCAAAATGTCGCCAACTGCTTAATGGTGAGGTTAGACTTGTTCGAGCTCACTTTAGCTAAATGTGAGGATAAAGGCTGGAAGTTGGTTGTGAGTGGTCACTAAGCCCAGTCCTGGACAGGAACACTGTTAAGCATGTCACAAATAACAGACACGACAACAAAGAAGCTTCCAACCGGGATTTGTCACAGTAAACCCTGCCTCCATTCAAAAACACACGGTCCAGACATAAGTGGACCTCAGCAAAACCAATAAGAGACATGATGCACCATCAGGTTTCATTGGGGTGCTGACTTTCACCTGTAGGTGTTGGCTCCAACAAGGAAGTGATGTTTTCATTTTCACTTCATTTTTTCTATTATGTCTTATTAGCACGTTGTCAATCATTAGGTGAAGCACTGTGAACTGCACTAACCTGCATGAAAGGTGCTATGTAAATAAAGTTTGACTGATCCGTTTTGATTACCGTTTGTCCGTTTGTCTGTTTGTCTGTTAGAAGGATGAAGCAAAAAAGAATGATCTGCTTTTCTTGGTGGAGGGATGGGACATGGGCCAAGAAAGAACCCGTTAATGTTTAGCATGGATCTAGACAACTTTCTTTAACTTTGCAGGATCTGGCATTTATTTTTAGTTTTTGGATCATAATGGGGGAAAATCAGGCATATTAAGGGAATTGATATGTATGAGTGTGCAATTTGGTCAGACTTGGTTGAATTTAATGGGACTTTTGGGCTTTGGCGGGCACATTCTAGTTTCGTGCCATTCTAGTTTCTTGGGTTTCCAGCAGCTTTGGCTCTGCCAAACCTTTTCAGCGTCTGTTAGTCTCATTGACAATGTTAAAACGATGGCAAAGGCTGGTGAATGAATCCCAACTGACTCTTCTGCAGAGAGAATCAGGGATTTCTCCGATTAAGTGAAGGTTTACCAAAGTCTGAAAGACACCATTGGTGGTTTGAGGCCAGTTTAGAGTCTTAAGTACATAAAATAAAGAAGATTGACATGTTCAATCAACGTGTCTAAAAAGGAAGCTTGCAAAAGTTTAGTAATAAAGAAGTGAAATGTTTCATTGCCACCTCACCTAAAAGTGAACTAACCTGATTTTGCTATTCGAGAATCCACACAAATAGATCAAGAATCAGGCAGAAAAAAAAGAGCCATCTTTGTTGCGATGCTGCGTACCTTCTGTTTGAGAGTCGTGATGAAGGATCTGCTTTGGGATTTCTTCAGAACCCCTCTGGAGCTCTGGAGGAGAGGAGAACACAAAAAAAGAGAGTCGAGCGTGTGCATGTGTGTGGTTGTTTACATTCAAGTGTGTGGATTATCTGGTGTGAATCTAATAACAGCCACATTGGAACTAAGTGAGTCACTTAAACCCTTAAGCTCAATAGCTGGAGGGGCAGCAACAGGCATCATCCAATAAAGCAGAGCACAGCTGAAGAGGAGAGTGGGTGAGAAATATGGGAACAAGAGAGAGAAACTGAAAAAAGACAAATTACAGTAAGGACAGAGACAGAAAAAGCTTTAGCGACAGGATGAAGTGAAGGGTATCACCAACAAGGCAGGAGCAGAATAAAGCGAATAGGAAAACCCCGATGCACAAAACCCACAACATTAAAATGGCTGTCAGGAACCTGAAGCAGCTAAAAATAGCACAAGAAGAGGCAAGCAGGGAAATTAAATATTAAGTAACACTGCAGACATTTTGTTTCTCCTCACTTTCAGTCTGTTTTGACATGGTTTGGATGAACCACCAACAGTGTAGGAAAAACCACGGCCCATCCAGAGTGGCCTGAGGAGCTGCTGCTTGTTTGTGCTTTTCCATCTGCTCGCTGGGTTTGATGCAGCAACTACTGTACTCTACTCTACTCTACTTGATTTTCTGCTTCTCCCTCCGTGACTAATACTGTGGCCTAGTTTCACGCTCCCTCTCTTCTCTTTCTTCTCTCCGTCTGTTGAAGTATTACTATGCTCCATATGCAGTACTACACGTCGCCTCGGGGCTGTACCTGCCGCAGGTTTTTCTGGAGGCCCTGGTGCGTGGCGCGCAGCAGGGCTCGGATGCTGAAGCTGTCGCTGTCTTCTTTGTCTCCGATGCGAGACTCCTTCAGTAGAGAGTCCAGTTTCTTTCTGATGTGAGACTCCACCTGGTGGTGACCATTTCCCTGTGTGAAAGGAGAGGAAGGAGATGATGAAGAGTAACAACATATAGAGAGAAATTTACATTTTTTAAAAGGTGCCAAAAAAAGGACATTTTAAACCCTTAACACCTTGAAACATTTGGGGTTTTACCATCAAAATTCTTTTTTTTACTCTTTACTAAATGTTAGCAATACATTGTTATAGGTTTGCTCATTGAGTTACAATTTAAAACATTAAAACTACAAAAACACATAAACTGTGTGCAGTGTGGCTGGTTAGCATTGGATTAAATTAATAGTTTGACGTTTTAACAGACTTTCTTGCTCTGTATTCGGTAAAAAGTTTGGCAAAACTTTCTCCTGAACTGCTAAAATCACCCAAATCCCTGTACAACAGATATTCAGTACTCTGTAGTGAGATGTAGATATTAATATGTTCGACACATATTAATCTTCATCGCTTGCACCATTACTATCAGATGTAAAGTTACACACTAACATGCTTCTATCTCAAAAGTGCTACAGCAATAACTACCCTTTACTAAAGGTCTGACAATCAGCTTCCCCTTGCTGTAAAAATCTGTCGCCTTCTAAATGAGGACAGGGTGAGTTTGTCAGGGAGTTATAATCAGCTCAGGATGTATGTTGCAATAAAATAAAATAAACTCAGGGGTGTAAAAATTGAATCCTGTAGATGAAGAACATTTTCGCTCATAGAGGAAAAAGCACATCACAAACGGAAAGAGAGAACATTACACACTTTTTTTCCCCACAGCCAAATAAGTGGTGACTGCTGTGAAAACATGCTGCTTTAATGAGCTCAATACAAAACCTCTCATTAGTGAAAAACCTGCCACCACCCCTTTAAAATGGCGATGATCATCCAACATGGCATCTGCACCCTCATGCTTCCAGCTAAATGTGGGAGAACGATGCCATTTTCGATTACACAGCTGAACAGAGTGTTTTCCTGCTTAAATGTGATGAGGGTGATCTGGCACTACTGTACGCGAGGCAAAAACCACAAAGGAGTAAAAATAACGATAAAAGAAATGGCACTTGGAAAGTTCAGCTGCAGCATGTGGCGATGATATGATCGGACTTTTTTTTGAAAACAGCAACTTCAGATTCTTCTACGCTTGCACTGACGTCATTTTTGTACTTGCATCGTTAAGCATTGATTATTCCAAAACATTGAAGACATTGATGTTCAATAAAACAAGCACCGACATTACCACCCAATTACTGAAGTCATTATGTCGAGTAGAACAATGTCGTTAAGATCCCATTATCCACCCTCTGTTTGTGGCGCATGTATGGGGAGGAACGAGTGTGAGCCTCTTTTCTCCCTTTCTTCTGATGGGATGTTGTTGCTGCCTTACTGACATTTTCCTGGATTTTCATTGAATGCGAGAGCACATTTGTCTCTGTCAGTTGCACAGGACATTTTCTGGAACTTTTCCTGCCAGCCCCAAAGTAAACTGTCCGGAAAGCATCCAAGTAAGCCCACGTGAGAATACAGCAGGATATTGTCCCGAAAATGTACTGTGAGCGAGTGGGCGAGTTTTAGAAATGAGACAGAAACAAAACTCAAAGAATAGGAATATCTCAGGATGAAAAAGAGGCGTCGTAAACATAGAAGATGCAGACAAAGACATCAACTTAGAAAGTCAACGAGATTCGAGGGGCTCTACCCTGACGCTTGTTCCGGACAATTTCCAGAGTTCCTGTCTGAAAACGGCCTATGGCCACACAAAAGAAAGTTGCCCTGACAGAGACAAATAGAAGTTGCAGAAAAAAGTCTCTTTTATATCTTTATATTCAATATTTGGCCAAGAAAGACGAACACGCATTGAAATCGAGGAGGAACGACTTGAACAATGTGAGTGAATGTGTCAGCGTGGAGGTGGTAATTAAAGCAGTCCTGCATGTTTGTGTGCACGTGATATTTGTGTCTACAATCCTCTCTTACGTTGCTGTTCTTGAGCTTGAAGTCGTCCTCAATTTCATCAGCGCTGTCATCATCAGATACTTCCCCTTCCTCTGCGTCGGCAGACAGATAGGAAGGCAGACGCTTTCCCTGGAAGGAGAGAAGACAGACAAATAAATGGGAGGAGAGCAACAAACACGCAATTGACCCATGCAACACAGCCCCTGAATACACAAGGATGCCCACACAGGTCGCACCTCTGACCCAGTCCGAGAACCCAAAAGCAAAAATTAAATAGATTTCACTCAGACGATTACAAAACAAAAACCACAAACACACTTTAAAGTAACCTCTTCCTTCATGGGCCTCCTTTACCAGTATTTACAGGCATGACTGGAAGCCATTACTGCCACATTTAGGTACACAAGAGGGCACAAGCCACATGCTTGTGCACATGGAAACACAAACACAAACACACACAGAATACACAATCAGATTCTCCGAGAAGCTCTCTGGGCAGCTCTTTCAGTCGAGTGGAAGCCCATTAGTGAGCTGTTCTGAAGGTGTGAGTGGGCGTCAAGATTTTCTCAGCTTCTTCTTCTTCATCATCAGAAAAAAATCAGTAACAGGCTCAGAGCTTCCTGCAGTCAATTGAGTCTTTCACTGGCTGACATCACCACCCTCGCTTCCACCGCCGCCACGAGCAGTCGGTCCCCCTCATCCCTCTCGCTGTGTCTGTTAAAAACCCTTCCACCCTGTCTCCGCTGCCTTGTGACTCTCTGTTCTCTCAGCCGGCAGAGGTGGAGGGCTCTCGAACAAGGGCAGCGAGGGGGAGGATTAGGATGGAGGGAAACTCTTGGAGAGGAGTAAAGGGCTTTAAAGAAAATCAATGGTGCTCTTTCACTTTTACAGACATCTGGCCGGGGAGGGACAAAGCCGGAGCTCCTTTTCTCTGGGAAAGCTTTCTTTACGTAAAAAAAGATAAAAAATCAATTTGATCTGCTTCTAATAAAAGACAATAATGCTGAGAGCCTTTGCTCATCCGCCTGCTCTCTCCTCCTGTCTCTCACGGTTTCTTTGCGTTAATAGATAGTAATAGTTAAAACAAATAATCATAGGGGGCAGGGTCACTCAAACTGCATCTGACTCTGAGCATAGACTGTACATAAAGATGGACGACACACTAAAAGTGAAGTCAAAGCATGTTGATTGCCTCCTGGTGGCTGGCTGCAGTATAGGTCATAAACCAGGTCTCTTCCATGTTAGTAGATAGGACATGGGCAAAACTTAAAAGTCAGTGTTTCTCAAAGATGATTTCTGTTATTGTGACACTGATGTTCAAGTAAGTTCGGTATGGTAAGAGCTGCCATCTCTTACCATGCTGTGCTTTGAAGGATATGGACTGTGTAAAAAATAAGGTAACTACAGCATTTCTGTTTTAACAGCACCTTGGTGGGAAGGTGAGAGATGTGCTCACACTGTTTGTGTCTCTGAATTGCGTAATAGTGCGGAAAGGCTTGAAAAATTTAGCGTGTCCGCCCAGGTGTCATGTTATATTACAGCAGATCGGAGCTGTAGCAATCTCACTTTTATAAACGTGGGGATGTCTTAATGGTTTAAACTGGAAGGAAGTCACCTGGACCAAAAACAAAGAAGTGAGAGGCTCCACTCACAACACACACATTGTGGGCGTGACTTCATTGTCATGCTCAGGACACCATAACTCCACTTTGTCTTTACATAAAAAATTGTTGTTGGCTGTTATATAAATGTTTAAAATCTCGTATACATAACCTTTAAGTGTGCCAGGGGGACTGAATATATGTGATGCATTAATTTGAATGATAAAACTGCATAATTTATTAATCAGTTTGCCTGTTGCCTGTAATGTTTTGTTAATTTTGGTTTAATGAGGGATTTGGAGGATATAGTATTCATTGCGAAAAAAAAATCAGATCAGTTAATTATACTTAACTGCAGAAGGTTTAGATTAATAGCACATTAAGATGAATCCTCTGACTGTGTCACAATGACGGTTGTGTCTGTTTGTTTTGGGGGTTTTTTATGCGTGAGTTTCTCATATGAGTAATACAACGACCTAGTTCTATCTTCCGTATCTCCTCTTCCTTCCCTCCATCTGTCAATGGGCACTAATTATCTACCTCTCTGTGCCTTTTCTACCCTCCATCCTAAGTAAACGTGTATGAATAAAATATATTGAGATATGGTGCTCACTTTTCATTGCTGTTATACAGGAAATCTAAAGGTGTGACGCATCCCTTGGTTCATAACCAATTGGGCATATTATGATGTAGCAATTTGATCAAATATTTATATTTGCCATTTGCTTGTGTATGACACACACATCCATCCATCTCTCTCCTGAGTTGTTCTTACTTTGATGAGTATCTTGCCCTGCAGGCTGAGAGGACTGGGTAGTGTTTTGGAGTCTCTGCTCAGCGCGTCTCCCACGTCGAGTTTGTCTCCGAAGATTTCTCGCAGGTACTGAGCAATTTTCTTCTGCTGATGGATGCTACAGTGGTTCTCTATGGACAGGATCACCGGGTACCTGAGGAAAGAGAAACATTCATGCTCATTAAATAAAAGCATAGACTTAGAAAATGTGTCATGAGCATAGACTTTATATAAAAATGGACGACATGACAGCTGCCCAAAAAGTAACACCGAAGCGCCTTGATCGCCCCCTGGTGGCTAGCTGAAGCATATATTATAACCCCTCCCCCTACTCCATGTTAGCAGAACCAGTCAAAGTAGATATCCGCTAAATTTTTTACATGTTTCCTCTCACACTGATGTATGTTCAAGTGCTCCATCCCCCCAATCACAGACTCTGGCTCCAAATGTCCAAGACGGCAGCATTCAGTATCTATTTCTGGACAGCGGGAGGAGGTGGAGACACATCGCCCATCTTTATAGATCTTTATCCATCTTAAGCTGCACTTGAAAACGTCTCATGTCGATGGTCATGAGCCAATAGACTGAAGTGAGATACCAGAGTGGATCACATTTCATTTCCTTTTCTCACCTCTAACCAAACGGAATAAAGAGGTAAATGATAAAAAAAATACAGCTACCTGAACACCTCTTCACCTCTGTGGCAGGGTGTGTGTGTGTGTGGGGGGGGAAGCTTGTGCTCGTGTGTCTGTCTTTTCATTTAGAAAAGGTGAAATGACTTATGGCCACACAGCGGCGCAGCTCAAATGTCAGGTTTGTCAGACTGACAGCTCCCCCTCAGGGGACGCAGCCCTGCTCTCACCTCCACCTCTGATCCCCAAAACACACCCGCATCCCCGCACACACTCGCCCTGAGACACAACCGAGTTCAAAAAGAGACGACGCAGCGCAACACCCACAGTCGTTTCATGTCGACACACGGTGAGTTGGCTCAGTGAGCTGTGTGATGTGTGTGTGAATGTGTGTGTGTGTGTCGGAGGGAGAGCAGAGACTTTCTCCATTTCAATACAGCCCTGGGGCCATTAATCATATTAACAGGAGGCACTGATGATAAAATATCTGTGTGAATGTACAATGTGCATGTAAATTTACTATGTAGGTATTTCTTAATTAGCGAGTGTTATTTTTTTATTTTGGAAAAGTACATTAAACATATATATATATATATTTTTTGTATTATTATTTAATTCACAAAGGAATACAGGGACCTATAGCAAAGTTACCTTGACAAGAAATACAACTTCATTCACTAAAATTATCTCAAGCAAGCAGGGAATATTTGGCATTTTCGCTGGAGAACGGTCCTTAATAATTAATTGTTCCAGCTCTAATCTGAGGCACACATAAAGTCAAGACTACAAAATAAATGGAAAAGAGGTAAAAGGAAATTAATTCAAAAGACATAGCAGGCAGCCATCAAAGTAAAAAGTGTTTTAATGTGAATGTGGTAGTTTATACGTGTCTCAACTGGGTTGTCTCTATGTTCCTAGTTTAATTGACTGTTAATCTATTTTGTCCGGTGATTGATTGGTGAAGGAAGATGGAAGTCATTAGAACGTGTATCTTCACCAAGTCTGTCTAGTCAAGAGAAAAATAAAGGGGAAAAAGGAGCTGACAAAATTATCACAATGTTCAGGAAAGTGATAAAGTAAAATTCCTGGATCTGCACCAAATTTAATGCGTTCTCTCTTTCCCTCCACCAAGTCTGGTCTAAATTGGTTTGGTTGCATAATCCTGACAAATAAACAATGTAGAGTGGTACTCAGTGGAGTGAATACCTCCGCCACGGCCCAACAGTCACTTTATGAAACCACATTTAATTCACTAGATCCAGATTTTTATTTTGATCTGCGCCAAATTGCAGACACTCATAAATATCAGTCCCCGAAACATTTCTGATCTCCAAAAGTCTAAAAATCTGTACCAAAATGTAATAGGTCGTTTCCTGTCCCAGGTCGCATCCTTCAGTCATCCTTACACTAGTTTTTCTGTAATCTTGCTCACATAGAAACAAACCATTTGAAAAGAGTAATAAACAACCACATATTAAGTTAACATTTAAAAATTAATTTAGGGGATGGATGTATAATCTTAATTTCGAGTTGGCGACAATTCTAATGCGGCAAACGCCAAATATAGCCCCACTTCTTTTCAGATTACATAATTTTGCCCGATACTGTCTGTACCTTTCAATAAAGTGATGCTTTTAGAACAGAGCGGCTGGCGTCAAGTAGCTGCAATAGAGGGTAAGTGAGCCAGCATGGCAGCAGGAAGCTGCATCACTCACCACTTTGTTTGGGTATTGTTGGACCCAGCAGAGACAAACAGAGACTCCTCCGGGAGCCAGAGGAAACACCGAGAAGCAGATGGCTCACTAATAGGTGCTAATTACTGCCAGGAATCACAGCGTTCTCTGGAAAACACAACCCTGGCTTTCCTTTTTTTTTTTTTTTTTTTTACTGCTTGCAACTTTCTTGATAAACCTTGTGGTAAAATGCATGGATATAAGATCAGAAAAATTATAGTTTGAGACTTGTTTTAATGGGATAAACAGTAGGAGGGTTGGAGCTATTGTGGTTTATCTCAGCAAAGGACAATAGAGAATCAATAAGGCAATTTCTGCTGTGCCGTTTGTCCCGAAGCGAAAAGAAAATTATTGACTTTACAGAACGTCAACCACAACTGATGTTTCAGTCAGATTTTTATATGTGAGAATAAACTGAAGAGGAAGAAACAAGGCAAATGGAAGTTCTGTTTGGTATTCAAGACAATTTTTCTACAACAACAATACCTATGGGATAACGGAAGTGTCTAGTTTCCATAAATGTCAGCAGCAATGTGCAATCGTGCACACACACACACACCCACACACACACACACACACACACACACACACACACACACACACACACACACACACACACACACACACACATTGTCCCATAGGGATCTTTGACTCACTGGTTATTTATGAAGGCATATTTATTGATGGTCTCTAAGACAGACTTGAATGGTATCTTGGAGGTCAGAGTATAGCCATGTTGGACCACCGGCTCTCCATCAGGACCATCCCAACAGTCCACTACAGGAAGAAAAACAGAGGAAATGATGCATGAATATGGAAAACATTTATGTCCCCCCTCTCCCTCTCTGTACTGTTCTCAGCTTCTGCTGTTTCTTCACTGTTTATTTCAGAATAAAGGAAAGACAGAACATTTCATACTTTTTATTCTCCACTATTTCTCATTCCTCTCACGAACACTGGTGTTACTTGTTTCTGGGACAGGAAATAGTGTGAGTAAAAGCAATGTTCAAGCAACAGCTTACGCTACATAGTAATAACATTGTGCTAAATTGTTTTGTTTTTTATTCAGTGCTGCTGCAACTCTGGGCCTGTTTCTAATTTTATTACCAACACAGGGGAAATGAGTTTTGTGTTTTCATTTAAAAACAAGAACAAAAATGCTAAGCAGTTCCCCCATTATCCACATTATCCATAAAACATCCATAATATACATGAAAACTCTGAACGGCAATTGTTTTATTAAATGTGCCAATCTGAATGATACCATTTGGTGCATGGTGAAAAGAGTTTGTTAAAATTTCATTAAAAGCCTTCTTGGTCTATCACAATAGGCCATTAAAATGTCTGTGTGTTCTATGAGGACATGACAATTCAAGGATCCTAAAACTGATGTCAATAAAAGGTATTCAGATATCATTCATTTCAAAACGGTATTCACACCTATACGTTTCCGATTGGGCTGAGTCACAACGATGCAACACAATCACATTAGTGTTGTGCGGCATTTAAATGTAAACACGTGCTCACCCTCTACGCAGCGGCAGCCCGACTGCAGCACCCAGGCATACATGTCGGTCTTAGAGTGAGAGAGGAGCTGGTCACCGGTCAGGTAGGTGTTATGAGAGGAGGCGATGAAGTAGTTACAGAGCGGCTGCTCCATGTCCTGATTCACCTCGTGGTGCAAAGGGTTGAAAATGTCACACGTTGGACTGCGCATGTAACTCGTAAAACCTGAAGATAAGACAAAAAAAAACAAGTGATTTCAATAGGAATCAATTTATTGCAGAGTGCCACCAGGGGGTTGACATGTGTGGTTTAAATGCAAATACCAATCCTTTGACTCAAGAGCTATTCGATATATTGGCACTAATAGAATTCCCTTCCTCCTCAACTGTAACTTGTTACCACTGTTTAGTGGTAATTAGCTACTATTAGCATGCCAACATGCTAAACTAGCATAGTGATCACAAAGTGAAGCCAAACTATCTTGATTGCCCCATTTTTGGTCATTAGCCCCGCCTCCTCCATGTTATTTGATGGGACATGAACCAAACTAAGTTGTCAAATTACACGTCAGATACATTTTTGATGGTTTCTGGCATTAATTATGTTTGAGTATTGTATTTTTTGGTGAGTTTGGTTTTAAAAAGCCTCGCTATTTGATGCTACAAAAAAAACATCATGCTCCACTTTATCATCACGACTCTGGATCCAAATGACGCCACCAAGGCAAGAAGCCAGCACCCATACGCTGGATGTTTTTGCATTTTTGTACAATACAGGAGGAACGACAAGATGTGCCATCAATCTTTATATAGACTATCATTAAGTCCTCGTGAGTACATTTGCATGCTGATGTTAGCACCTGTTCCTTAATCCCACTGAGCTGTTGATTGTGGACTCTTATTCTTGTTTCTCTTGTATATTTACAGATACGAGCGATCCTGGCGTCCGCAGCAGAGCTGACGGCGGAACATAACAATGCGCTTTAAATTTTCCTTCTCGTAAACTGATCCTGCGACAGATTTACAGCAACCGATGTTCCAGGTTGTTTAAAAATAAAAGTGGCCCATTTCTTTCTTCTATTTCAAACAACCAGATGTTATCGTGCATCTTCTAACAGTGACACCTACAATATCTCTTCATCAGCAGGTTGAGCTCCAGGAAATAACAGGATCACAGAGAAGCGCATTACAAGCACAGTTCTGTGCATGAAGGAGGAGTGGCAAAGAAGAAAGCATCCTTTCATCCGGGGGGAGGGATACGAATGAGACGGGAATACCAAGAGCGGGAGAAATCGGAAACCAAGCAAGAAAGCAGACGAGAGGAAAGAGGCAGACGTGGAAAATCCTACTAAAAATTTGATGCAAATATGGGATAAATCTTGTCGTGGGACCATCATGGTAAAATCCAGAATTTAACAATACACTGTGCGACAAGAATATACTCATGTGAACCCTACTGGCCACAGTATGTACAGTCACACAAACATAAAGAGATCAAATATTGTAGGTACCTCATCACACTGTGGAATGTTGTGGCAGTTTAAATCTGTTTGTACGTTTCTGTCACATCCGTGCACAAAGCATGTTTAAACACACACATTTCAGGCCTGCAGGGAGGGCATCAGACATACTGGCGTGATCAGCCAGACACATACAGTGTTAGCCTTCATGCCTCCAACGACAAGATTAGTCGCACTCCTCCTCCTCCTCCCTCTATCTCCTCTGCCTGTCCTCACTACTCCTCTCATTTTTGTCACACTCACATTTTGTCTTTCCCTCCGCCCTCATTCTGGCTTTCCAATTTTCTCAGTCCAAATACCTTCGTCAATCCTCACACCACCCCCCCCCCCCCGTCTCCCTAAAGCTCACTCCACAGTTACATGTGGCATTAATGGAAGTGACACTCAGAGATGAACTCTTTCCAGAGACAAAATATAAAAATGTTAAAGATCGAAATTCTATCTTTTGGGCCACACATTGTCAGGATTTCAGCTAAATTATTTTAAAAAATTGGGTTGATACAATCTGCAGTTTAGTTAGAAAATGTTAAAACAGTGATGATGAAATTGTTATTAATCTCGATCAAACCTCCCCTTTCTTGAAGCCAAAGATTAGTTGAGTTAGTTCAGATATTTCTTCTTTGTTTCTATTCAAAAAGAGTCAGATTGTAAATGTGTCGTCTGACAGAAGCTGAAAATCTGTCAGGTTGGTCAATTTTCATGATATGGTTTAAAAACCACTGGACCAACAAAGCCTGGATTGACTGTTTAATTTTATTTTTTTAGATTTAAAAGACTTCAAAAGATTAGATATTTTTATATTGTTTTCTTTGAGCTTTCTTTACGTCTGGTTATAGAAACCATTCTGAATCGGTCTCCAATTAATTCATGGAGTCTTGAAAGGCTCTGAAGGATGGGAATGGTTCTGAACATATAATAAAAACCTAATTTATTTATTTATTGAAAAAACAAGCTTAATTAGCAGTTCATAAGCCACATGATGTGCTTCCACTCTGCTCTTACAGGCTGACACCTCATGAATAAACTCGTAATGGCATGAACTGTGTTATATGTATTAGCTGAGCCCAAGGGGAGTGAAACTAAAGCTGTGAAAAAGAAGATTTACCTTCAATCCCCATAACACCGCTTTGTTTATTCTCGTCAGACAGCTCAAACTTGTCCACGATTTCAGCAACGTACTCTGGAGTCACACTGACTATCTGCAGAGACAAAAAAGATCAACAGTTTAGTCTAGTTTAGTCAATTCCATTATCCATCTATACTGCTTCTATGCTGGAGCCAATCCCTGCTGACATGGGGTGAGAGGCGGGGTGCACCCTGGACAGGTCACCAGCACAAAAACACAAGTCTCATACAAAGTATAAAGATGGATTAGCAGATCTGGTTAATTTGTATCTGTAATGCCTGGTCAGGTAGACACAATACAATGAGTGCAGTAATACGAATACAAATTCTAAATATATATAAATATATACAAAATGTAGATGCACACTCACTCTCTCCCTCCTTAACACTTTTTTAAGAAGACAGGACAAAGAACGAGTATGAGAGATGAGAGAACACTGTGTCGGCCAAACTAATGTCGGCACATCTGTTTTCTTAATTTTCCTTTGGCATCAAGGGAAAATCTCCAAATGTTTGAACAGTATCAGGGAGAATGTTCCGTTCTCCAATGGCTTTGAGTGAAAAGGCAGATTCCTCAAGGTCAGAGCCTCTTTTCGGGTTTCTTCACTCCCCTGAAAAATTCTACCTTGCAGCATTGAGACTGTATTCATCTGTCCTCACCAGTCTTAGAATACAAATTGTCCCGCAGTAGTGTTGCAGTATTGCAGGTTATTATGAACACCAGATGAATATGTGAAGTACAGATTAAATACTCAAACTTACAACATATTGCATTTACGTATAATACTGATGGTAAGGAGGGGATTTCCTGTCCAAGACTTTTAAGACTTGTTTGTAAAATGACCTTGTTAACCTTTCAATGATTGAGATGAGAGAATATTACTATGAGAGAATATGTAATGACCTGGATTCGATCCTTTGAACTGTAGTTAATAACTAACTACAGTGTAAATGCCAAATGCAGTCAGAATGGCATCATCTTTCTACAATACATTTCTGTTGGTGTTAAAGTTGACAACTGTGTTAAGCAGCTCATTCAGTGAACTGTATAACTGCAGCCCGGAGATGAGAAATACAGCATAATTAAAAATGACACCATCGCAATGTAAAAGGGCAAAAATGTGTCAGACACACAATGAAAAGACACAGAGGGGAAAAAAACAATTTTAGGCCTGATAGACTTGTCTGCTGGAGCAGACTCCTTTGGGCAGACAGCTGAGACAGACAGAGTTACATTAGACTAAGGAGGTAGGGAAAAGAAATATCTCTTTTCTGTGGCTGGATATTAATGGATGATTCAAGAGCAGGAACCTTGCCATAAATACGTGTCAGCTTTAACATCACTGGCTGAACATTTCATTGCCTCTAACTCGAGGCCGTGCATGACCAGCGTGACCTTTCACCTTCTGCTCGTTGCGCAGGAAGTTCGCCAGCTCCTCCGCTGTCAGGTGGTCCTTCCTGTCGCTGTACGCCATCATCAGCAGGAACAGGTCCCGTCTCAGAGACATCATCTTGTAGAAGACGGAGAACTCCTCGTACGTCAGCGAGCCCTGCTGGTCGTCTGTGTCGGCTTCCTGTGAGGGTGAGGAGGGTTACGTCTTGAGCTATAAGTCCAAAACTACGAGAAGGAGTCTAGGCCAGGGTGCTTATTATGTGTTTGATTCACACAGTCCTCGTCTGAAACAACCCTTGTGTATTATAGAGGCCGATCCGTGTGGTAAGAAGAAAACATCTTAATCATTTGATGTGCACTTTTCACTAACATGGATGAGGCAGGGTTTATGACCTATACCGCAGCCAGCCACTAGGGAGTGATCGAGACAGTTTGGCTTCACTTTTGGAAATAACCCATGTTGTCCATCTTTAAATACAATCTATGGGTTCAATACGTCTGCACGTGTAGATTTAAGTCAACTTACTGAAAAATCAACTCTTAAATTCAGCTATACTTTAATAAATGTGAAAAATATTAGGTGAATTGCTCCTTGCAACTACTGCCGGAGTGTTTGTGTCCACAAATGATGTTGGGATGGACACATCATGTAATATACATCATAATACATTTGCGTATTGTGTATTACAAGCTAGGTTAGAATAAAAATCTCTCCTCAGGAGAAATCAGCTAACATGATTGAATTGAAGCATAATGATAACTTAGTCTGATTATCAGGGTACCATAAGGTGTAAAATCAATATTTAGTGTAGCCATAAGCTGATATTAAACCTCACACTCTATTGATCATGGTTTCAAATTAGAAAATGTATTCTGGTCTTGTCAGGGGAGCTGCTGTTCGCACGCGCAGCTGCGAAAACATATTTTCCTTTCTCTCTCCATGTCTGTCATGTCGTACTTCACACTAGCAAACATGCACAGCGCTCCAGCTTTTATGACACAAACACATTACCTCTCCATAACCTATTTTTCCTTTGCCTAACCTTGTGTGTCGCTCCATGTGTCTCACGCCTCATTCTACCCTGACACTTCACTCCGGCCGCGCGCCGGGGATTCAGCCGCTCACATTACCCGTATCTCACAGGGGCCCATTCGACTCCACACCAAATCTAATAATTCCAGCTAATGCCTCCATCACACTCCCGTAATGAGCTCGCCATGGGCATTGGGGACTCGATCACAGACAGAATCTACACACAACCAGTCGGATAAATCACCATGATGGACTACATCAGAAATGCATGGAAAGAAAACTAAGGGATTCTGGGTATTCTAGACAATGGCACAAGCTGCTCAGGTGGCATTCGCTGCTCTGTACCACTGCTTGAATGGAATGGGATAAATTAATGAATTGTTACATGTCATTTAAAGTCAGAGGATGAAGTGAATTTGAGTTTAGTCCATTATGAACGGATACAAACTTTCAGATTCCCTGTATCGACTCTGATTTAACAGTGATGTTGAAGAGGCTTGAGGGAAAGCTTTGTTTGGATATTTTTTATCATATCAGTAAATTTCATAAAAGTGAATACTGTATGAAAATGCCACTATGAGCTGAAGAAAGGATTCACTCTTGTAAATTGATTGTCACAAGACTCATTGAGAAGTGTTATGGCCCTGAAAACATTTTCTGTCAATTGCTTTTTACTCTTTAAGTATCCTAAATTAACATTTTGAATTATTTCACATGAGGGATTTCTGTCATTTAGTTTTTTGTACTCTGACCCCAAAAAGTCCTGATGAAGCAGCTGCATATTTAAATTCTTCATAAATAATAACTAAAGGTGCTTTTGTTTCCAAATTTAACTGTGTTAGTTGCTTTTTTAGTCACAAATGTTTAATGTTGGAGAGAAATACAGTACTTTAGATTGTAGAGCTCAAGAGAAATTGGTTCATTGGTTAAGTGTGTTCATTATCATTAGTCATAATCCTCATTATCATTACTTTCAAATGTCATCATGGCCCAGTGAAACTGTCAAAGGGCAAATATGAGTCTTCATTTCTTCCTCTCCTATAAACATGCACATGCGATAACACAAAAATAAAAGATAAAATCGAGGTTTACATTTTGTCACAAAAAATAACCAAAAATCTAGTGACACCCTGTAAACATGGGGACATGTGGGACCCCTGGTGAAGGGGTAGTTACCCATTTCTGCGATGTTGATAATCCAAACTATTTCATCTCAGTTTCAAACATTTCATCATCTATAAAATAAAACAACAGCTCCTCTGTTCGTGAAACACCAATGACCTCTCCCGGCATTTCATGCATGCTATTCCTCACCTGTCCACTAGTTGGCCCTACTGTCGCCTGTGCACACACCTGCTTGCCACTGCGCATAGTCCCCAGTGTATATACAACACTTTGTCATTGTTTTCTCTGCCTTGTTTTTGTTGCCTTAATCTTAATCCCTTTGGTTGTGTCTGCTGCCTGGCTGCTCTAATGGTGCTGACGTGTGTGTGTGTGTGTGTGTGTGTGTGTGTGTGTGTGTGTGTGTGTGTGTGTGTGTGTGTGTGTGTGTGTGTGTGTGTGTGTGTGTGTGTGTCTATTATATGTATGTCTACATTTTTCTGCCAGCTTGTTAAACCCACACACATCTGCTTCTGGACGTTCTCTCAACATCTGCAAACTTGGCAGACTTACCCGAGTCCAATTTAACACATGAATTAAAACACAAATAAAAACACTGTCTGTTGGAATAAGTACCTTCCCAAATAAACCAGTTTTTCAAACTCTGTAACAAGGTGCATTATGAAATGTATTTTGGTCTCTGACACTGCACGTCAGTGTCCCTGAACACCATAACTCAATTTAAAAAAGCCAAAGTGTGGATTTCTGACATTACTCGATGTGACTTCTGTTTTAAAAAATTGAAGAAGCCCCGTCCTGAATCTACTTCATACTTTTCCTCTAAAAGTGTTTCTTTCGCTTTTGAACATATGAAATATTTCTCGCACATTTATCTGAATTACATAAATGCGCACAAAAGTAAAAAATGCAACAGTAATGTGACTTCTGCGATTTTAAAATATTTATACGTGAGGAATTTTCTCTGCTCAAATGGACTCAAACCTCCGTTTTGATTCAGGTGGTTTGATATTTAAATGTTTCTACCTTCCTGATTTTCATATACTGAGGCCTCCAGAACGAGTGTAAGAGCATATAGTACATGTTAGATACACACGTACGTATGGGTACCACACTATTATCTTCAGACTGACCTGAAACATCTGCTTGACCTTCCTGCGAGGAAGATTGACATTCAGCTTGTGCAGAAGTTGGTAGATCTCCTCGATGTTCAGGAGACCGTCTCCGTTTTTGTCCGCCTCCTCAAATGTCTGCTTCATCCACGTCACAGACTCACACGTTAAGGAAAACTGGGTATGTACGAATAGGATATGTGGCATTATTCTATGAGCACTGTTCTTCTTACGACTCATCACAAATCATTGAATGCACCAACACCTCTGAGTCCAGACAAATAAAAAAAAATATTTCAGGAGCAACAGTTGCGAGGAGGAGGAAATCTTTCTTTGGAAAATGTTTATAATAGAATCTCTCAGTAAGAATTGTATAAGCACAAACTTGTTTTCCTTCCTAGACACATGTTAACAGTGATGTATATGTTTCTCTCTCCTAAAAGGATATTGGTTGTGTGTCCGCTGTCGTTTGGCCAGCGAGTCCTCATCGCTGATCCCAGCCATCAGGTAGCCGAGGCCTGTTATCCAGGTTCTGGCTTCTTCTGCATTGGACGTCACCAAGTCGAGGGACTCCATGTGGTTGCCATGGTACACTGTGAAGCAGCAGGCCGGGTCAAAGCTGCTGTCCGCATGCCGATGGAATATGTCTGATTGACCGCCCTCTGTCACTTTGTACAGCGAATCGATGGTGACTGATGAAGAGAGGAAGAGCGAATTAGTTAAAACGCCTAAAAACTTCAAGAAAGGTCCCTCAAGGCGTCCTTGAGACATCATGTTCACAATGGAACAGACGGACAGACAACCTGAAAACATGCCTCCTGGCTTACACCGGCACAGAGGAGGCATAAAAAGCACGATTTTTAAATGTTAAAAACAATGTAGTGTATGTGTTCACGTCCCAGTTTCACCGCAGGCTATGGAGGTCTCCTCATTAATAAATAAATATCAGTCACTGCTGCAAGTCACATCTTATCATTTTAAAAAGAAATTGTAAGTACTGTATTGTACTGTTTGTTTGCAGTTATAAGACAAAACAAACCTTGGTTTAAATTGTAAAACAATAAATAAATTAGACTAGGAATAGGAGTCACACTTCTGTGTAGAGTTTACATGTGTGTGCGTGAGTGAATTTACTCACTCTTGGCCTTCTCACTCTTGCGTGAGGGCTTCCAGCGGATGCAGGACCGATGCTCATCCAGGTAGAAGAGTCTCACCAGCCCTTTCGATCCTGCCTTCAGCTTCACCATCTGTGTCCCGGACTGCATCACACTCATGCATCGCTCCACTGCAGACGAAAACACAAACACTTGGGTCAGAGGAGCACTATATTAAGAAACAAAGGGAACAGGTGTCTGACTTTGTCCGTCCTCTCTCAGGAAGAGGTACGGCAAAGTGTCACAGAGTCGCGCAGTTAGCGGAGCAGGCAGCGGCTGATGTGGGTCAGGGTCCAAACTGCAACAGAGACGCCACTGTGTGGACACACAGGGCTTGCTTCTCTGTCGGCCGCTGACCTGCTCCTGGAAGCAGCTGAGAGAAGGAAGAGAGGGATCTCACAGAGACATAGCTAATGTGTGACTCTCTGTTCTGAGTTTCACAGGAGGCCGACAGGGCCTGAGGGAAGAACATTTCTGCACCATGCTGCTGAGGCAGGTGGAAACTACGCGAGGGCTGCTTCAACAGAACATAAAGACTATAAACTTGTAACAAGGTTCTCCAAAATAACAACAAAAATAGAAATGATATCTCTGGTTTTTGAGATATCAGTGACTAAATGTTGGAAAATAACATTTCAAAAGTTAAACGTAAAAAAAACTTTCTTGAATCCCTGCATGACTGGATCGTCAACAAACCTCACTATGAACAGCATACATTGGAACTATTTTATCTTTACCGATGAGCCCTAATCTAATGTGTGTCCAAATGAGGCTCAAGGAACAGTTAGAGAAGTTTGGGTGACTTGTAAGATTGTTTCTTTCCTGAAGTGTCTCATAAAGTTTTTTGTATGGAAAAGGTCTGCAAAGTAAAAAAGGCCACCATCAGCCATGAAGGGAGCTCCTCAGTCCGGCTGATACTTCCGTGGAATCGTGATGTCGTGTGCTGTCACAATACACCAAATTGGCATAATGGATGCCTAGTGGCTAGTCTATCACGCCCCTAAACAAAGCCAGGTAAATTCATAGCAGAGACCGATATTTCCCACATGCACTGGAAGAGGTTGACCAATCACAACAGCGTGGGTCAGCTGCCCAATCAGATGAGACTACACTTCATCAGGAGAGGGGGGCTTACAGAGACAGGAGCTGAAACCAAGAGATTCAGAAAGAGGCTGAAAAGAGAAGCTGCAGCAATGTGTATTTTCCGAACATTTTCAGGTAATAACCCAAATTAAAATTGTTATATGACAATATGAGCACGATATGTCTCTTTTTGAACAGGCTGCATCGAATCCAAATTTAATGTCGGGCAGCATGGTGGTCCTATTGTGTTATATATATATATAGTTTTACATAGTGATGCATTTCTGAAAGTCTCTGCCCCATCAGCTCCAACACGAGTCACGACACACCCACACTCAGCGAGTTCACTGTAACATTCTCACACTGAGCACAAGCTGATGACAGTTCCCTGTCTGTCTCCGCAATATGTTGCACGGCAGTATACAATATGTATGTGCACCATATACCGGGAATACCATCACCATATACCATCTCTGGCAGTCATCTGGAGTTAAAGGTTCAGTTAAAGACACTTGAATTGAGCATTAGAATGGGTGGAGAGGGATAATAACGGTGGAGTGAAGGTAAGAACAGAGGGACTGCGATGATGCTGAGAAGTGACTGTGTGTTTGATTGCTTGGCTGCCTGCTACTGTCCAGCATCAGAAAAGCATAAAAGACAAAACTTCAAACTTTTTACTTTTCATGACAGCTGGTGGCAGGGATACAGACAGCGAGATTTCCATCCTCATTAGTGGAGCGTGTGCATGCCTGCCTGAGTGTGTGTGTGTGTGTGTGTGTGTGTTTGTGTGTGGCTGAGCATATGCTTTTATCCAATATGTCTATTTTTACATGTCCCAGTATGCACATATAGCCCATAATCTGTCTTAAAAAAAACACAACTGTGATAATGAAAAGGTAATATGCAGTTAATAAAATCCCTTCGGTGCACCCACGGCTATGATGTATTTAGATGTGTGGCCACAGAACAATGTTTTAATATTTGAAGCTATTCTCCCCCTGATGTCTTGTTAAGAGAATGGAATTTATGTCTCTTTGGAAATGTAAAGATTGTGAAGTAGAAGTAGAGAGCAAAATCAATTCTGTCTCAAAGACAGAACAGAAACACACGAGGTTGCATAGTAAAATAATAATATGCAAAATATCACCTGCTCATATTCACAGGCTAATAAAACCAATTGTTATCAATCATTTTGTCGTTAGAAAATACTCCTCGGTCCAATGGAGAAGCCGCCACACAAGATTCAATGTACTGAAGGTTAATGTGACGTGAGAAAGTGCCTCAGTACAGAGGCGTCTGCTTTACTGGAGATTCTGAGAGTTGAGGAACATACTGGAAGGAGCTTCAGTAATTCAATAAGAGGCTGGAGCTGAGTTTTCCAGGCCAAAGGAGAGACTGTCGTCAAATGGACCAAATCTCTAAGAGACACATGAACGTCTTAAAATTCGTGGAGCCACAATAATCTGTACTGAAAGTTTGAGAGTTAAAAAAAGTAAATGGAGGGGTTAGGGTCTCAAGAGCTACTCAAACAAAACACTGCACTTCATGGGGGCCTTGGAAATAAACCCACCATTTCTGAAGTCGATGCGCTGAGCAGTTGTTGAAGGAAGAGAGAAAGACAGATTTGTAAGGTGTGGACAGTACAGCCAGATACATAAGCCTGCATACAGTCGGAGTCCACCAATGGCAAATTGAATTGATTGGACAAAGTTTAAGAAAAAACAAACAAACAATAAAATTGAATCAACAAAATCCAAGAAAGTCTCTGTAGACTTTCACAATAAAAAGGCAATGAGGCATCAATCAAGGTAAAGGTATAAAAACCTTTCTAGAGCAGAACCTCTGTGGCCTCAATAACTGTAAAAAGAAGGTTTTGAACCTTTTAGTAGATTTGGATAAATTGAAGACCCTGTTTAAAAACAAGGATGGACAGATTCAAGGTCTTCACATTTTATATCTTCAAACTGTAACTTTGAAAAATGACAAAACCTGTGCGCACAAGAGGCAGGCATTTGCACCAAAAATAAAAAACAAATTATATTCTGTGATGACAGCGTGATTATCTTCAAAGTCAAATAAAGTCAAATCTCTCCTGCATTCAAAACCCATGTTTAAGTACTTAACAGAACACGTGCTGAGTATAGAGCACTTGTTAACAGGCTCTCTGTCCTGGGGACAAGCTCAGCAATTACACAAATTAAATTTTCGATATTTCTCAAGTCGAAGATACTCACTCCAGGGACTGTATTACACACACACACACACACACACACACACACACACACACACAGGCTTGAGCACATGAATCTGAGCCCTGCAGTCTCCCAAGGTGCATGACAAATCATGAATGCAGTAATGGTCCCACAGCCTGCTGGGTTGACAACACAATGGAGTATGTGGGGAGAGAAACAAGCAGCCAAACGACTAAAGCAGTGAACTCGGGTTCTGATTCCTACGGGATATCCCTTCTGACAGTTTTCACAGTTGGTTTAGTGAGGTCTCCACCGGAGACACATCCGCTCATGGTCAAGGTAAAAAACAAACGTCTGTTCAAAGGTTGTGCAAATTGTTGTTTCCAGCAAGATAAAAGTGAATGACAAATACAGTCTGGTAAGATTAGACTAGTTTAGTTTCTAAGTTTGGTGGCATGGTGGTCCAGTTGCCCCACAACAAGAAGGTTCTTATAAGGGACTGTTGTATGTTCTCCATGTGTCAGACCTGCAACATGTCCGAGATGCACCCTGCCTCTTACCCGTGACCCTCAAAGATTAGCGGTGTAGATAATGGATGGACGGTTGGTTAGTTTCGTGTTAATGGAATGCAAAGGTCATCTTTTATAGCACAGCACAGCTTCTACGCTTGAAGTTATGTAAAGTCCAAAGGATTACAAATGTGACCATCTGACATGAGAGGCACAAAGTATTCATTTACTTAGTTCAAAATCGCCTCGGAGGGACTATCATTGTGTTTCCGTCCACCTGATGAATTCAAGTATTCACCCTTTTTTAGGTTCTGTTCCCCCAGTCATCCTCTGAGGGAAATATCTGGTTCTTCAACTGCTAAATGACCCGTGTTCACCAGTTATTCACTAACTTTGTCTGTCTGCCATCTTGGAGCTGCAGGTGCATTTTTGTGCCTGGACTTTAGGTCGATAAGAGCAGTGAAAGAAAGCTGATAAATTGCAGCCATGAAATCCAAACAATGAGTTTAAACAAAATACTAAAAGGATCCATGGAGCTGGAGATTAGTCATCATCATCTGATCCACTCTCAATATCTACATATCGATTGTGATGACCTGTCACAACAGCGGCACCCTGAGAAGACGATCCAAATTAGTTACTTGCTGAATTTAGACAACAGACAAGGGTGTTTTCTCACTTCTCACTCGTTATTGTAGATGAAGATGAATCAGGAAGAAAATGGTAAATTAATACATTATATTATTATACGTACATACACACACATATATACACAAACAAAACACTTAAGTTTCCTGTGTGGCACTACGGTTTCTACAGTTTATTATCTAATAAACCATAGAACAGATTAGGCTCAAGTCTTATACCCAGAGGAACTACAGCACTAATAAAGATCTATATTCTATATTGCGTTATTTGAAGTGTTTTGAATATGTAGCACATTGTAGAGATTAATACAAACTCATATGTGCTCTAATGAATAAGCTGGTACTTTATAGTGTATAATATGTGACACTGAAGACACAGAGAGACTGGGAGGGAAAAATAATTAATGAGAAATGGGAAAATAGGTTGTGTTACATTATTCATCTCACAAAGCCACTTCTGGAATTAATTCAGTCGTTAAATTGATAAGTCAATGAAAACCATGTCATCCCAGTGTCCGCAAGTCCAGACGTTCATATTCATATAAGCTAGTGGTCGAGCCACAAGATGGTGTGTCCGAGGGTCCGTGAACACACCTCGTAGGAAGATATCAGAGGACATTTGGACTAAAAACATGAGGCCGTTTCGAGTCGAATATGAATGTCTGGGCTTGCAGACACTTGGATGACACCACACGAGCAGTATGGAGGCATGTTGTGTTTTTTCTGTTGTTTTATTACGTCTGAAGTATAAGTCGCCGGTGACATCAAATGTATCTGATTCGGCCGCAACAAAGTTTGCCCCTGAGACTCCAGAAGTGTTTTGTAGTCTTCACCCACCCTTCCATCGGCATAGTGGTGAGTAGATGATGAGTGAATTTTGATTTTTCACTCAACTATCCCTTTAACGATGGGATTCAGTGGGGGTAACTGTCAAATATGGCTTTGCTTTAGTATTGATCACACCCACAGCCTCTGCTCTGCTGAACAGGCACGTTCTTCTGGGTCTTCGATCCCTCCCTACAAAATCCATGATTTAGGCGAGAAAAACATCTACTGACACTAGCACTGATCTAAGATCATAAATCAGGCTCAAAGTGAATCAGTGTTAGTTTTCCATGCATGCCCATTCTCCCAACTATTCCCTTTGCAGTATAAGTATGTAAAAGTATGTTTTTTCAGTCAGTCACACATTTCACAAGAAAAAGATAAAAGGGAATACGGAAGAAGTCTGTCTCTTTTTTTATCCAGCTCGACATCGAACATAAGGCAGCTCTCTGAGGAGAACTGACATGTACAGGTTTCAGTGTCTCTGTTTCTTCATGTCGAAACGCAACTAAAAATAAGCTCACACACATGCTTCTCCTTGCATTTCCCTGTCTATTAGAGTTAAGTACAGTTTACATTTCAATTCAACCCCAGTACAAGTACCTGGAATAGGGCATCGATACCCAATGGTATGTTTTTTCGGTACTTTGCTCTCTCTGTAATACCAGAAAATCCATCCGCAGTAAAGTGCGTATTGAAAAAAACGGTACAGTAGGTGGCGGTGTGTACATTAAAGTTGTTTGCGAAATGCCAGTTAACCGAGGGAAGAAGAAGAATTTCTAAAAGAACTTTGATGCAGCTAGTTGCTCCACTCATGTTAGTAAAAATGCAGTGAAGCCATAACTTTTCCAACTGGCTAATTAATTACCTGAAGTCAATGTCGGTTAAGCCGTTGATCTAAGTATTATCACTATTTTCCCCCATTGCCCCAAGTTGCAACTGTAATGCAACTATGAGATGGAAATTCCACTCGGAAAGTCGGAGGGACCTCACCAACCCGACTTCAAAATCCAAGATGGCTGCGCCGTTTATCAACAGTAGTGAAAGCTGTAGTTTTTACTGTGTATAAGCACTACTGTCATTTAATTCATTGTGCACATAGTACTGTCCAGTTACTGTCTGTAGACGTGTGACCACGGTGTTGGTAAGCGTGAAATGCCACGTGATGCATTATTATGAACTGGTTACGCTAACAATGGCTTGCTGGATAACGTAAACATTGTTCCTGTGCAACTGGAATGCTATCACTTCAGATAATTGGATTGTGTCAACTTTGAAAAGTGTTAACACCCTTGAGACTGCTGTGGGCTCACTATTGCCTCCAATTACCTACACAGTACCCTGTTGCACACCTCCCGATAAATGTAGTGTTGCTTGCTACGCAGTAGCGCGTGATTTAACTCTCTCTCTCTTAACAATCAATTTAACACGAATCAGTGCAAGGTTGTACCGACGTAATTCGTTTGGTACCCTTAAAAGCGTTCAGTACGCAACCCTACTGTCTATCCCTATTACTCCTTGACATATCTGCAGGCGTTCTCCAGACGATTTACTCTCCATCAGCATGATAAGGACCATTAAGAGTCAAACCTCTCTCCTAGTTAAACGGAAGATTACAAAGCAGACGACCCCAAGAGAAGAGGAAGAAGGGTGGATATCTGCTCGCAAGAGCGGAGCTGCCTCGTAATCAAAGATGAAAACTAATATGAGTGTCTCTCAGAGGACCGGTGATGGTTGAAGCGCCCTTCACATCTCAGCTCCCGTATATCTTGTCCCATTCTCCCTCAAGCATTACTGCTCAGACCGTCTGAGCACGAGAATAAAAATTTACTTTTTCAGTGCTAACCTGACATTTATATGCAAGTTATCCCCAGGTACCAATCTTCGTGCTTTGCTGTCCGTGGCTGTGGCACCTGTGCAGCTGCGATTTCTCCTTACAAAGACGCCCACAGACGACAAGTGTAAAAAGATGTGATTTTCAGCGAGCTACGAGAATAAAAAGAAATATGTGAAGCATCATTTTTTATTTACATCTGACTCCCATTTGACGTCTGTGTGTGCGTTTACTTGACAGCATTTGTGCTTGTGTGCATATACAAGTGTGCACGAGTAAAAACTCAACACCTCTGTCGGTCCAGAGCAGAGAGAGCAGATCAAAGCTTTGTCTAGCCACAGCGGCTCTAATTCAAATATATTTTAATGGGGCTGGTGAAAGAAAGGCCTCTGTGATAACCTGATGAACAAAGCCCGACCTCACTTAGATCCAGACAATACGGATTAGGTCAGGACTGCAAACACACAACACAAAGCACCTGGCATCACATTATCATCATTGGCAGTTTATCATTTAAAATTGTAACTGTCATTTTAAATCTCAATATGACATGAGATTCCCCTTGGCCGTCCCTGTTGCCTCATTTCTATGAGGATTTAATTAGTGAGAGCTAATATTTCAGTTCATGAATGTCTCTGCGTGAGATATCTGGTGAGATTCGATCAGGCGGTGATGACTGGAATAGACCACAGTCCAAAGACTTATCTTAATCTATTCATTACTACATAAATTCATATTCAGCAGCATCTGCCTGATCCTCCATGCACTATTCATGTGACATAAGGCACCAGCACCTGAACTATCCCAGCCAGTTCCACTGTTGATGAAACACAGCAGGGGCAGGAATCAAACCAAAATAAAACTGAACGGAGGAGAGGCGCCCAAATCTTTTCACATAATGCTCTGTTTCTCCTGTTTAGCCCTCGTGACCCGCAGGTTTGTCTTGTGTGCTGAAGTTTAATGAAAATGTGATTCGGCTGTGGTTCACTGAGTGTCCACAGGACAAAATGAATGACATTTACACATGATTATGGTTACGACAAGTGGGAAGGTGCTCAGAAATCAACACACAAACAAGACAAATCTTCTCTTGCATGTAATAAGCATCAGCTCATTAAGACGAGCTTTCTGCAGGTTCAAAGTTATGGTCACAGAAAGTGAGCAATTCGATCAGCCTGGGGATATTCTGATACATAAACATGAGCTTCTGCTCTTTTCCACTGCTATAAATAGCACCAGCAGGAGATATGTTCAATCTGCAATACTGTATGTTTTTCCTCATGCACACGTTTGATCAATGGAAGACAAATTGTAAAAATATATTTAAGAAGAGTTTTTTGCAGAGAATTTGCCAACTTTAGCAAAACAGATTTAAAAAGTAAAATGAATCACTTATACGTGATAGATGTTACATGTTTCCTTCTGTGAGACACTTTATAGACTCATTCACACACACAGACTCTGACTTACCAATTTGTGTAAGTCTGCATTTTTGTGGCACAGCCACGGTGCCACCAATGTGGAAGACATTACGCGCCAGCAGAGTCGCTACAGTCAACACGGTGTATTTCTCAGCAGGACCAGCAATAAAGGTGGATCGTACTTTGTGAGCAGATAAAGCAGCTGGACCAAAGAGTGAAGAACATATTTCCTCCATTTTCTACAAGAAAAAAACAAGTCCACTTCAGCTCCGTCCCAGTATGCAGCACATTCTGTAGCTCCAAGCGCTGAAAGAACGCGTTGGGTTTTCCTCAGATCAGACTTGTCGGACTCTCCGGATTTGCGTCAGACTGAGCTTCCACACTCAAAACAACAAGCGAACCGTCCTCTGTGCTGTGCTCTGATCTGTGGCAGCACCTTCATCTGACAGTTTTCTCTCTCTCTAAAATCTCACATGTTTCCACCTTTCTCCTGGTCAGCTGTTCTGCACCCCCACCTCCCGCTCTTCCCTTCCACCTCTCCCTGATGTTTGCAGGTCTCTCAGCTGTGTCTGTCTGTGCGGCCAACACGGTACCCTGACGTACAGATGTAGATTCAGCACCAAACAGCTACAGCATTGTTTGTGGTGTAGCTTATGGAGTGATTAAGAAGAGCAGGCTAAGAGAGTGTAGCAGATGTGTGCCTCTGCATCAGCTGGGGTCCCAGGATCAGCCAGTGGGATGTGGGGATAAGAATGATGACATAACATTCATGATAATGCACTACCCAAAGTAACGTTTAATGGATTGGGTGTGTCTGTGTGTGTGCTTTAGAAAGAGTCACCATCAGCACATCTGTCCATCTTGTACTGAAGGATTTCTATTTCACACTAGGCTTTTCCAGGCAGGGTGAACTCCTCTTTACCCACGTTCAACTTTCATGTCCTGAAAACCTTATCAGGAAGCCCACATTCTTTAAGGGAGTCACAAAAGCATAAAAGGAAGACTGCAGTAGTGTCCTAATTGAGGGCTCCCATCATTCAGAGGCTGTATTTGAAGACCAATTGCATTTCAGCTAGGCTGTCCTATTTAAAAGGCCCCTTCAAATAAGGCAGAGAACTTGCTTCCTTCCATTCCTGAGCATCGAAGGATCCAATGCATTGATCCTTCTCAGGTCAACCTGTCTCAGGATTCATCGCACACCAGAAACAAAGCTAATGAGCTACATGTGCCGGTGGCTGGGTAGGTGTACGTGCAGCTGCTCAAAATGGCTAACGATGCAATGTTAAGGGCAGGAGAAGATGCTGATGCAAATCCTCTGGAGAACAGACCGTCTCACAGCTTCGAGTTGACTGAGTCCAATTGGGACACAAGATTTACTTTGATGGAAAACCCATAATGGGTGGATGGATGGATGTCATTCAGACCATGGAGCAGTTTCTTCTCTTCTTTCCATCCTCATTTAAAGTCCTGAAATATCAGTCCATTGTCGAATTGCCATTCCACCTCACTAGACTCCATAGTTTGTGTTCACGAAATCTGTCAGATTTGGAAAATAATTTCAGGAATAACTTTTTCAATCCCTAGCACCTGAACACACCATCGAGGAAAAGTGTAAATCAATGATGGTAGAACCCTGTAATCCCTTTGTATCTTCTTAAATATATTCTTGGAATTTGATTTATGTCATTCATTCTCCACCCTGACTGACTGTTCATCTCAGGACACTCAACAGCTTATTAAATTAAATCAGTCAGGCGCACAGCTCTGTGACCAGTGATGGTTTCTGGATAAATGAGTGGGGAAATCAGGCTGCGCCATGGGGGGATGAATGTCATCAGTATATCTGGTGACAGTCATAATCCTGAGCCTGGACAAAGTCAAAACCCCATCACCTGCTCAACCGCTGTGACACCGACAAAGTGACGACTGCAATGAACAAATAACACAAAATTACATTTATTCATTTTTCACTGAGGCTTGGAGCCTTTCCCAGCATGCATTAGGCGGGCAGCAGGTAAACAGCCTGGATCCATTGTGAGTCAGGGCTAACACAGATAGACAGAAGCTCACATTCATACCTGTGGGACAGCTGCGGTCTCTAATCTACCTGATGTGGGTTATCGGATAGAAACACAAAGGAAACCTGCATGAGAGCAGAGATAACCTGCAGACTTCACACGCACAATGGATGGAGCCCACAGCCCCAGTGCAACAACGCATACATGCAAAATATCTCCTGTCATCATCAAAACCTGTCAGGCTTAAGAGCTGCTGGCAGATGGATTTATTACTGTGGCACGGAGACTGGCCAACTGTTTCAGTGGACAACATTGTTTATCAGTGTTTAAAATGCCTCCTGTGGGATAAAGGTTTGACAAAGGATCATCAACCTCACGCTACATCAGCAAACCTCTGACGGACAATAGTCGATATTTGCCACAAGAGGAGGATTGTAAGGAAACGGTAAAAAAAGGTAATTCTACAGGGGGGGGGGGGTGTTTGGTTCATGTAAGAATTTTTAAGGTGAACTGATCAGTCGCTTTTAGCAGTGGAGCTTCTCACTGGTAACTGAGAACCATAAATAATAGACTGCTGAGCCATGAACCTTAAGTGCAGAGCTTGTATAGATATTTGCACTGAACTGAAAGTAGCAGCTTAGATGAGCAATATACCACTGAACTGAAGACAGTGTGAATCTATGCTGAATATCGTGCAGTGTGACTTGTGATATGTTCACTTACAGCACCCTTAGCTTAGCTTAGTTCAGGGGAGAAAACTGTCAGAACTATGAACTATAACTAGAAATCTTTGAACTGAACCACACAACCAGCAAAGTGATTTGGGATTTCCTGTATAATGGCTATCGTCTGATATAATGGCAATGACTTGATGACACTGACATTAGCAAAACAACAATAATCCCATTATCAGGAAAGTGTTAATTTATCTTTGTTGGTATTTCCTCACAGCTCCAACACTTCTACCGTCTACAGGAGTCTTCACAATTGGCACCAAAGGGGATTGAATTCAAATAGAAACACCTTTTAGAGTAAACTAATTACACAAAAACATGCGGAAGAAGTCAAAATATATTTTGGTATACCGACTTATTAGCGACATAAAGGGTCGGGGAAACACTGGGAAACGGTGAGCGAAAAAAGAGGGAAAAACCACACTCTTATCTCACTAAGACTAATTAAGAGCGCTCAAGGCAGCACTCGAGTCACCAGTGCTACAAATGGGTTCTCAGGTCCCCCAGGGATGCAGAGTGTAGCGCGGCCCCGGAATAGAAATAAACACACGACAACGGCAGCATTATAATGCATTCAGCGAAGATGCTACAGGGGGCTCCCCGAGTGTAGGAGTTCAGCTCCAACATCAAAGGGGGCAAGTGTAGCCAGAGCGTGTGCGTGTGCGTGTGCGTGTGCCGTGCGGGCTTATATGTAGATTTCTGTATTGGTTGATGTCGACTGCTCCTGCAATGTTCAAGCTTCTTCTTTCTTCGTCCCAGGGCTGGATGGCTGTGAGTAGATTGAGATACAGTATCTTTGGCAACAGAACCAGACTGCCACGCAAACTGTCTGATCTCAGCTGCTTCACAGGAAATGTGAGAGGGAAGCCGTAAACTGCGCTTGCCAGCTCAACGCTTGATTTCAAGACATGGAAGACTTCGTCAATGTCAATAAAGCTGCCTTCAGACATGCACTGAACTTTGGACATTTTCTTGACACGTACCTGGTAAAATATCTGTAAAATATGCAACAGATGCAAAAATAAGGAAAAAGAGAACACAGGGAAGATGCCAGAGAAGATGTTGACTTAAAAAAACGTGATTTCAAAGCATTTTATGCTGTGAACATAAAAACGTGATTTCCGAAGCCTAATTTATTCGTCATGTCATACCTTCTGCAATAATAGATTAGACACAGATTTTTCTTCAGGTATTCACGAGGACAAGCGAGGTTAAGGATTTGTATTATTTGAATTTGCAGATAAACAAAACCTAAATTTGAGAAATCTGACAAACTAAAATGGGAAAAAAACATTTTGATGTAGATGGGGAACTCTGATCTGATATTCAACACCAGCTATTGACACTTGACAGTTTTCAATATTCGGAGCAACAGACCCATTTCGGTCAGTGCCACTACAGGGTTGTGGTTTTAAACAAAGCCCAGAGGAGAGGAGACGAGACGAGATTGAAAATAATGTAGAAGAAATAGTATAGAAAAAAACAGCTGAGCGGATAAGTATGTGTTCTCTCCCCTGTTCTCTGTTCAGTGATTATCTGCCCTAGAGCAACAGTAAGGAGGAGGCAGAGACAGAGAGAGCGTACTGAGATTCATCATCATCAATACAGGAGAGACACATGTGGAAAAATGCATTTTACATGGAAAAGCCATTCCCTCCATGTGGAGGAGATTAGCCGCCATGCTTGCTCCTCCTCACCTCACTCTCTCCAACATTTCCCCCCTCTTTCTCTCTCAGTGAGGGCTCATGGTGCCATGCAACCTGTCTGATCGCAAGTGTTGACAAAATGAATAAAGACATATAGCCCTCTTGTCCAATGAGGCTTTCTGGGGCCCTCCTCTTTGCACCCAAACGCTCTCAGAGAAAGAAACACACAAACCCGGGCGCTGCAGGGGTGAAGACTGACAGCTTGACACATCCTGCTTTTCAAGTGCCAGGGATACAACGTGTTTTTTGACAGCGTGCGGCACAGAGCAAAGGGGGGTCGCTGTAATAGCCCAGGGACCGCCAGGGCTTCAATTTTGCTATCAAAGCTCGACCCAAAGCTCTGTCACATTGTGTGGTGCTCAACATGTCCTGCCTGGGATCAAGAATCTCCCATTCCTGCTGATGCCAACGACAATCCAATCCACCTCTGTTACCGAACTGTGGCAATGCTATTCGCTCTGTCAGTCTCTCAGGCATCTTCTCGCCAAGCTGCTGCAGTGACAAAAGCCATACACATCTCAGGGATGGTTAGGTTTCCCAGAACACTGCAGAAGAGGCAGGATTTTAAAGGATGTGCCAAATCAGCATGTACCTATGTGATATAAGGACTGAGGGGCTGAGTCCTGTCAAATCAACACATTAGTAGGCTCCTCTACCCCCTGGTGACCAGTACAAAGGGGCTATTTCAGCACCAGGGCCAGTTTCTCCCTGCTCCAGCTGCTCATCATGAAACACTCTCATAAAAACGGACAAAATGTGTCATCCAGATACAAATCCACATAAATGTTATGTAATTAATCCTGACGTTTCGTGCCCATTATTTCGATAAACAGTGATTATTGCTAATGCAGATTGACAACCCTCCATTAAGATTCATTTCTGAAGTGTTTTCCAACAGCGTGGGTGATTCAATTTCTCCACAACAATAAGCGCAAAGGGAAAATTACGCATGAGCTTGAGCCTTGTGCACAATGAAAGGCTGGTGTTGGCATCTACAGGAATGCGTGCACCACACAGAATATTCCTCTCCAGACGAGACATGCAGGAATGAAAAACGAAATAATGAAACGAGCAGAAGCTTGAAAACCATCACTTACCCTTCTCCAAACTGAGATTCCTGCAAACTTCAAGTTCTGCCATTTAGGACTGGAACTGTTGGTCTTACACGATCCAGCCATGCGCTTTAGACATCATTGTTTTTGTAGCGGTTCAAATGCCATCATACAAGCCCGAATAGTCCATTTCTCCATGATGATTGGACGTTCACACGAAGCGCGCCATCGTGCTCAAGTGTCACTTTTCTTATGTCCAAAAAAAACTAACGCGGAGACGAACTGCTCCTCGGCACCTGCCTCCCTGACAGTGAAGGCTGCGGAATGGAATCAAAAAAACCCACCAAGACCCCTTCACATCCACCGGCTCGGCGCGCCTCTTGTCCTCTCACCAGACGCAACACATGTGGGGAAACTATAAGCTGATTTCTCTCGCGCTCGATGGACCGAGGGAGAGTGGTTGTTAATAAGCAAGAGCTTAAGACCGGCGGAGGGAAATGAGCGAGGGTGGATGATAGCGCGCGGAGCGGTGGCTTAACCCGCAGAGTTGGCCATTTGGGTATTTCACCAGCTTTTACCCGACAGTCTGGTGCAGCTGTTTGGCGACGGTTTGCATTCCCCAGCAAACTGAGCATGTGCCACATCTGTATGTGGGTCTGATTTTGGACTGCTGTTCATCTGAGTATATCCTGAGGTGCGGGAAAGGCACCATTGCGCAGGGATGCCTCCTTCTATGACCCACTTTACGCTCTCGGTCTCTCCTTCTCTCCGTGTGAGTGTATCCCTCAGTATTTGTAGCCTCACAATTGTTCCTGAGAGAAACAAGTTATATAATAATCTATAGTTCTTTTTCTTATAAATTATGTTTTGTACTAATTGAGTCACTCCCCTAATGAAAGTTTGGTTACACCGACGCTCGCAGATTACGCATGATCATTGGTCCACATTAAAGTCATTTAATCTGCTGGAGACAATTATGGAGTGACCGAGCATGCACGCACGTACGCACACACACACACAAACACTTGGAGGCAGAGGTCACCTAATCGATTAGTGCTGTCTGGAGAAGCAAAATTACATGTCTGAACACCAGAATAACCATCAGTGTGTGTGTGTGTGTGTGTGTGTGTGTGTGTGTGTGTGTGTGTGTGTGTGTGTGTGTGTGTGCGTGTGTGTACCTGAAGCTTTCCAGTGAATAGTCACTTTGATTTAAGTGTAAATCTCTCTTCATCCACATCTGCCTGATCCCAGACACAGACCCTCACCCACCTTCAACCTCTCACACTGATTTATGTACCTTGGCCAAATAAAAACCATGAGCCACTTTGTCATTAACAACAGACTGGAAACAACTGGAGGGAAGAGAGAAAATAGAAACAACTGGAGGAAAGGAAAGAGGCAGAGTGGAGCAAAGCCATGTGGAAAATAATCGAGGAAAGAATTGAGGGGGGCTTGTGTTTTCAAAATGGTTCTGACTGACAAGAAAGGGCAAACTGTCGGAGACGTGAAGCAAGGAACACAGGCAGCGATCAGCAGATCAGAAACGGATAGTTTGCTCTCAGACAATTTGTTCTCTTCTTCTTTCCCTTTATCCTTTTGGGAAAAAACTTCACGACAGCTCGAGCATAACAACAGTAGGATATAGATTAGTATCAGAATATGTTATCGTCTTAGAAATGGATTAGAAGGGGCAGACAGATCCTCTGTGAGCTCACTTTAATGGAACTTCCTGAAAATGTATTTCCGCGACATAATAAATTGGCTTTTCCCTTGAAAGTGATGATCTCAGAGATATTTGGTTATAAATGTGTGTTAAGTCGCTATTAATTGCCAAATGAGGTAATTGGTGATTGAGCTTATGACCGAGTAATGAAAGTATTGCAATTTTTATATGTTGTAGTTTTATATTACGTCTTGTATTCAAATCATTTTCATAATGAGCTCAACCAGAAACTGTAAATGTAGGATCAGATCATATCTCACCCACTGTTTCACTTGCACGTTCATCCTCTCAACTATTTCTTACAGTCTTCTTTTTGGTTCCCTCACTACGAAAGGAATCAATACACCAATATCGAGTCGATACAACAGAGCTCATAAGATTCATTACAAACTCCCCTCCTGGACTCACCACTGCAGCAATACAAATAATTTAGCCTTCAGTTTCTCTTTTTTTTTTCAGATCCACACCCAGCTCTCACTGCTTTACTCCAAAAACACAACACAAACACAACATTACCTCCACAGCATTTGCACTTCTTCCAGTCCCATCTTACCAACTAAATATTATCAGAGATCAGTTTATTTTCATAAACAATAATCTGCAATGAGATCCCCAATCACATTAGAGCAACAACTTCTGTTACTCAAACATTCATGATTTGATCCAATGATTTATAGGAGCCTGCATTTGCTGTCACATCGTGCTCGTCTCTGTCGTGGCTACGTGTTTTGATTTGTTGTGCTGACTCTTTCAATCTTTTTCTTTCTTTTTTTGATTTAGTTTCCATGTACTGCAGTAACTGAACCAAGACTATGGATATTGTCATCACCGAAAATCTGCAGTAAAACCGTCAGACCCACAGCAGTGTCTTTCTTTTTCTGCTAAATATTTAAAGATTCAGGAAAAACTGCTGCATTAAATTGCAGTAAATATAAATGGAAAATGTCGTTATAGGCTTTATTGAATTGAAGGTGACTGCAGGTGGAGATATGTGCTCTACTGAGAGCTATTCTAGTTTGCCTTTTCTTGACAGTGGATCATTTTTGAAATGCTCCAGAGAGTTATGGACAGGAAGGAGCAGCCACAGTGAGCTGTGAGATAAAGAGCTGCAGGCGACAGGCTCCACACCTCCAACTTCTCAGCGAGGGAACCAACTACTTTCACTTTACTCTGCTGTACGCAGACTCATGCAGCATAAAATCTGATTATTGTCGTTATTGTCTGGCTCAACTGAAATCTTCACGAATGCCACTTAAATGACATCAATTGACCATAGACTGTGGAAGAAATGAACATTTGGCTTGAAAATGCATTATGTAAAAGGTAGAAAATGGGTGAAATCCCCATTAATGGAATAATATCCTTATTTCTAAGAATGACAGAGGGGGAAACAGACACACACTTGTGTTTACTCTGCATCAATCGGGTCAATCCATCATCTACGGAACTGATTGGGATCAGGCTGTACTTAGTCAGGTTGTTGCTTTCAGTGGTCTGTGTGCTGTAGGTGTGACAGGCCACAGAGGTAGATAGCTCCGTCAAAGATTTGTCAGTGTGCAGCCTCACCGCCTCCAAACCCATAAACCAAGATCCATACGATGCTGTAACAAACTGTATCTGAATTCAGCTTTAACGAGGATGAAAAGGGAAAATGCAGGATTTGCTGCAGTTTATCAAATAGTGAATTTGATATAACTCACACACATAAACAGATATGTAGATGCATTATGTGTCAGGGTCATTCAGTTGATGCAAACATACAAGCACACTCTTCTCTTTTTTAACTTGTACATTTTTGGCTCCACTGTATCAGTACTAATGTGTATGAATAGCAATACATGTCATGTGATGCAGCCTGCCTACAAAAAGATGTCTTGTATTTACACTTACTAAAGACAGAGCATCTACCTTTAATGAATTTCTAAAGAGGGTTTTCACTCGTGTCACACAATGATTCGTGTTTACAAATTAACAATAACCACGTTTCACTGATGTCACAACACTGTAGCTCCTTGTGCTGTTTGCCATCAGGAACATTAGTGGAGATGAGGCTCCCTCTACTGTTCATTCCCATGACATACAGTTATATGTATGAGACCGTGCAGCCTGATCTTCTGTCCTGTACACAGCATTATTCTTGTGTGTGTGTGTGTGTGTGTGTGTGTGTGTGTGTGTGTGTGTGTGTGTGTGTGTGTGTGTGTGTGTGTGTGTGTGTGTGTGTGTGTGTGTGTGTGTGTGTGTGTGTGTTGTGTGTGTGCCTGACACTTACCATGGAAGATGCTGTTGTCTGTGAGGAAGTGCCGGCGGTATTGTGGCTCTCCTTTTCTGTTCACCACCCAGGAGCTCATGGTGAGAGATGGACGGCAAACAGCTGGACCCAAGAAAGAGGAGAGAATTGTATAATGGTTACATAGCATACTATAATAGTGCACACGTATATGTATGTATATAGGAGCCAACTCATAAAAAGGTTATAAGACAAAAAAGTGGGGACATTTTCTGCCTTCATTTAATTAAACATGGAAATATTAACTGTGTTACTCATGGAAAACAATTTCGCGCCATTGACTTTAATTACATTAGAGACAATTTTTCAGGACTGATTAAACATTTACACTATATATTTTTTCCATAAATAAAAAGGACACATATTGCTAGATAAATTATGCAAGACATATTTTAAGAGTTACTTAAAAAAGTTAAAGTCAAGGGGGATATTAAATTACAAACTTCACATATTGTGACTTAAGTATCCCATACATTCATTAACATGTACTTGTATATTTTAGACCTGCAATACAAGAACTCAAAATTCAACCTCTAATGAATGAAATGAATGAAAGTGACCTCTTTCCTGTCTATCCAGCCACTTCTCCTTGTCAGCCTTTTTGTGCCCTTGGAATTTCTTCATCTTTTTCTCGACAACATGTGTTTGCCATTTATCTTCTCTGATTCTCCTCGCCATTATTCCCGGATTCCCAATTTTCCACCACTTCCTCCTGATCACTTTTCATTCCTGCCTCCCTGACAGCCAGGTTCCCCGTCTAGGGTTTCCCCACCTGTTGCTCGTCGGTCTCCGTGTGATTTACTGTTTCCGACTACAAACACTTTCTCTCTCCATGTCTCTAACACACACACACACACACACACACACACACACACACACACAGACGAGATGTGTAGATCCGGACAGGCTCGGAGCCTCTGGGACAGTTATTGGTGTCTGGTGCCAGCTAATGTGAGGAGAGGTGACCGTCTGGTCCAACCCGTCGAGCTCATGGGTCAAGTACCTTTGAGGTGAGAGCACCAACTCACTTTATAACACAGAAGCCTGTGATGTGTGTGGTGCCTATGACAGACATGATCCGTTAACATGACACCAGTCTCATGATGAATCAGGGTTCATGATACAGAACTCAGCCCAAAAGTACTTAGAAGGGATTTTACTAGTGTTTTACAATGAAAACAATATCAAATTCAGATTACATGAGAAAGATTAGGTTTCCATTCCTTTGGGCGATGGTTATACAGCAGCTTTTTACCATAGCAGTTTACATAGCACTTCATAATTTTGTCTCTTTCACACACATGCGCTGATGGAGCACAAGGGGGCCACGCAAGACGATTCCCTGCACATCAGGTTTGATTTGGGGTTCAGTGTCTTGCCCAACGGCCCTTCAACATGTAGACACAAGGAGCCAGGGATCAAACTACCAACCTAAAGAATGTTACCAACCGAGCCACAGCCCTCTAGGAGACTGACCTCTTGTAAAAAAAAAGAAAAAGACCCCACAGGTCATTTGTGCTGCTCCTTATTATGACCCATAGTTACATTTTATTGCTGGGTGACCTCTAGCAGCCATAGTAATTATTATCTGGAGAGGAGGAGGAAGTCAGGTGATGTATCGTAAAGAGCAGCAAGGCTCATGTGAGGCAGAGGATGAACAGGGTCAAAAAAACACAATCTTTTTCCTAAAGTTATTGTAAGCATGAGGAAGAAGGTCCAGTATATTTGTTATAATTGGGGCACTATCAGAGGGTGGGGGTGTTCAGGATGGAGGAACGACATGTTGACTGAGTTGGTGCCTGAAGTTAACTTTCCAAAAAATAAAACGTTTATGAAATATCCTGCAAAACTTTGAAAACTAAGAGTGGATATTTCAGCTCATGCTCTAAGTACAATCTGATGCTTTGGTTGAGAAGAAACAGAACTTACTGTAAATCATCATTTCTGCTCTAAAGTAAAACGTCTGTGGTGTGGAAGGGTTTAAACCTGTAAAACCACACATACACTCAATCTGAGGCTTTTCTTCACAGTCAATTTAACTCAGCTTCACCTCGTGCCCTCAAGGCCTCGGAGCTGCTCTGAACTCACTGTAGAGCACAGTCCCTTGTGGCTTACAGCTTAATTATAGAATGATGTTTCTAAATTACTGCTTGATTTCACAACAGAGTCCAAATTAGAGATAGGAGCCGAGCAGAGGTGGATGACTGGGGGTATTGTTAGAGCAGCTTTGGAACGTCAGGTTGTGATACAGCTAAATTACAGGAATCCACCATAAACACTGAAGTCAAGAAGTCACCAGAATGTCAGGGTGAGCAGAGATAGGCAGCAGTTTCTTAATCACCCTGCTGCATTTTGCTGAATTTTTCGGTAAGTCTGGTCTTTATTAGTAATTTGATTCTATGAAAACGTCACGAAACTGAAGATTGGTTGAGCATGTGTCTCATGTACCGACTGAGAAATTAGTTTTTGTGTGTCTGCCATGTTCATGTTGTGCAGGTTCGAAGCGCTACTCTAACTCTGACTGTGTGTGACACTAGTAGCCCTTTCATCTGCAGGAGTGGCCAAACCTCCGGGGGACAACAGTCTGTGCCTTCCTGTCAGATGGCTGGAAGAGAGCGCAGCTTAGAAACAAATTTTGTCTCACCGCCAAACTGCCTGATGAGCCACTCTGTCTCAGGGCGACAAGAAGTAGGCCGAGGATGCCCCCAAGTTGTCGTAGATATTCAAATCACGCTCAAGTAAAACAATGTGAAACATGGGAATGCAGAGATTTAGTGTTTCCACTTTCCCTCTCTGTCCTGCATCTTGAAATGTGTGGTACAGACGTATTTTATCTGATATAACTAAGAATACAACAGATCCAAGATGTCTGTGCAGTGCAGGCATATGTTTTAGAAGAAGTAATGACTTCAGAAAGCCTTTCAGTCCTTTAAGATAGCAGGACTACGGTATTTTCAGGGACTATATGACAAATACCAGTATAATACGCCTACAATTTAAAGAAGACACTTTTATATTATATTATATTATACGTTATTACACAATGAAAAACACTTATATTATATGTATACGTCTTATCTTAACCTCCTTGCAAGCTCTGATTTCCTTGTACAATACTTTGAGTCACTTTCGATTTGACGATTTACCTCTTGTTTACGACCTGAGTGATAACATCTGTGTCTTGTCGGAGTTTTCCGGATTCACTTCAGCTCCAGATAAGTCACAGTTTTGCTCTAGTTAAAGGATTTCTGTAGTTGTTTTTATAATTTAAAGGAGATTGTGCTAATCGTTTGAGTGATAAAAACTAATGATATGTAGGTGCTTGTTCAGGGTTGTGCGGTATTGTGGAGTATTTGCTAGGAAGCTAATAGCAATAAAGTACAATTAACAACTCTGTTTGAGTGTTAACAATAATAATGTGTCAGGAATTGTTTTTATAATGCAGGTATACAAGCTCCATTGAAAGACTGTCCTTAAAATGTACCTGAAGAGAAGAAGTCATGTCCTGTACGTTGTTACTGATGCCTCACAGTCTCACTAACCAAACATCTAAGACAAACTTTTAAAGCAGGCGTCATCACTGACAGAGACGATGAACAAATCTATGACCATAAGGCACAATTTATAATAAAGTAGAGAGTGATCATGTATAGTGGCATAAAAGCATCTCTAACAAGGGCCTGCTCAGCACGCGCACACACAAAGAGAGCAGCATCTGTCACTCCATACTGACACATGCCAGAGAGCACTCTACTTGGACATAAATAATGAGACACACAATGACTGCTCTATTTTATTTGTTGTGACCAGCTGGGTGATTATCAGCCAAGGGAATAATAAAGACATCTGCATAATGTGGCTCGGTGGATTCAGTTCCATCACAGTATAGTTACCATGACTGTAGTGATTTTTAGAACGTGTTTATTAAGACTCTTAGACTTTATCGTCCGAATATTTCATGTCTGTGAGTGTGTGTGTATATATCACTGTGTATGCCACAGACTGTATATAAATGCCTGGTGGCTAAATTAATCATAGGTCATACATTCCACCTCCTCCATGTTAATAGATGGGACATGGGTCCAACTAACAGTCAAAGTTAAATAAATCTTTCTCAAAGATGGTTTCTGTAATCTTTCGGTAGTTCTCATCACACTTATGTCCAGGTGCTAAATTCTCTGGTAAGTTTGGTTTGAAGTTGTTAAAGACCAGTTGTGAAACCCCATGATTGACAGCTAACTCACTGGTCAAGTGTGTGTATCGGCTAGAACTTGCTACCACGGCTCCATCCACTGTGCACGCTCCAAATGCACAAGATGGCATGAATGGGATATTTTGGCTTCATTTCTGTCGAGTGGGAGGAAGTGGAGTAGCGTGCATTTTTCTGTAGAAACTGATGTATACATGTTACCATGATACCTTCCTTAAATCTGTAATTGCACTTGGATAAAAAGTGCTTCAGAAAATGTGGAGCAGGCTCATACACAACACACTGTCTGTTACTCTCTTCATAGGAATCAATTGGGAAGGCTTGGGATCCTAATGGCACTCAGCCGGTAAAGCCCCTCGCTGTTCTAGAGAGTCAATGAGTAGCTTGTAATTGCCTGTTAAGCAGTTATTGGAGCAGAGAGTAAACAGTCTTGGTATGCTGATGGCTAGACAGATGGCTTCACGGTACAGAACGAGTGCTCCCTAACTCACTCACAAACAAAAGTGTGGCAACATCCATTTTCTATACCACTATATCCTTTTGAGGGTCGAAGGGGGAGCTGGAGCCAATCGCAGCCGACGTTGGCAATAGGCTGGGTCCACACTGTCAGCCTATCACAGGTCGTGACAGGCTCACGTCTACACCTAAGGACAATTTAGAGTCTCCAATCAAACCAACAGTTGTGGGGCTATCAGAGGAATTCGGAGAACACAAACATGGGGAGAACAGGCAAAGTCCACACAGACAGGCTGGGATTTGAACCCTCTTTCTGTGAGGTAACAGGGATAACCACTACGCCAACGTGCCGCCTAACATGGGAAATAAGATAAATACATTTGTGGGGTCATGATCATGTTAAATACTTGTAGTGGTTGGTGAATAGATACAGTTTGTATTCCTTCTAATAATTAATGAAACTGAATTATCTATTCATTGGCCGTTTGTTTACAAGTCTGAAGTTCTTATTTTTTATACTTATTGCTTAATAATTAATCATGTTTTTCTCAAGGTTTAATATTACCTGCATGGAACATCATCAGACATGAGGGCTGCAACTAAGAATTTCATTATCGATCCATTTTCTTCACATTTGAGAAGATGGAACCAAGTTGAAACATTCAAACAGTCCTGTTTGAGCTTTTGACCTGATAAGGAGACAGAGTGAAGCTTGAGGCAGTGAGGTTACTGAGGGGTCAGCGTTGGGTTACACAGACGCAGGATGGACAGTGACACTATCTGAACATGTCGACAGTCGATTTATGGGGTTGTAAAAACAAAAATGGTGAAAACAAAGGGGTCAGCGTCAATATGCAAGACTGATATACTGATATAATGATGTTGGAAAGTGAAACACAGTTTGACTGACTAGAATAATAAAACTTCTTTAGTGTTGCACACTGTAAACAATGGTCAAACATTTGTATTTTATTCTGTCTCTGTCTCCAGCATGTGAAATACATGCCATGTTCTTTTTAAAACTTTATGGGCTAAATCTTATTTAAACTTTGGTGCATGCACGTGTGTGAGGTAGAACGTGTATGGAGGAGTCGTCTCGCTTTACCGTGGAATTGAGGGATGGGTAAAGTCATAAGTCAAAACCTCAGATCTATTTCAAGCAGAGACTCCCCCTGACTCTCCCTCCTGTTCCTATCCTTTACTTTTACTCTCTCGAGTTTTTAGACTCAACTTCCTGCATGTCCTGATCAGTGTCCTCGTGGACAAGAGGGAGCTGTTCATTTTCTGCAGGAGTGAGAGAAGTTGGGTAAAAAAGGGATGAACACGGTTTCCCATCGTTCCCACCGTACATATTAGTGACAGCTTGTTTATTTACCGAATACTGTGCAAGAAAGAAAAGCCGCTCTCTGCTTTTTTATTTCAGTCTTGTGCCTTCATATAAGCCTTCAGAGTTTGGTTCATTCAATCCCAAACTGTTCCTCCTCTGTCCTCCCTTTCTTTTCCAACAAGCAACTTCAATTATTCATGAGAGATCACAGCACCCACAAAGAGTCGTGTTTCCACTCTGACAAACCTACACCAGCAAGCTGATACACTGCTCACAATACTCCAAGTCACATAATAACAAGGGAGTCACTTTACGGCTGATGCATTCCTCCACACACTCACACACACACACACACACACACACACACACACACACACACACACACACACAGCATCTACAGTGCATGTGGGTGTGTGATGGAACAGCCTCCCAGTGACTCTTTATTGTGACAGCAGATAAAACAAATGGCTGAGAAACACGAGTTAACTGCAGATTTAAAAGTGGATGTATTTGGACGTGAGGCCCAGGCGCCTGTATCCATTTACACACAAACTGACAAAGATGCTCCATATGTTTGGTGTTGACAACACACACTGAGGTTTATCACACAGCAGCAGGCGTGGAGAATTACTTAGGGGTGCATCTCAGTGAGTGTATACACCAGCTTTCTGTCTCTTTAAATCTCTTTGTCTTTCACACCCCGGCCTACTACACACAACCCACTCAAATCAAATAAAAAAAAAAATCCCCCAAGGACCCTCTGTGATGGGGGAGCGCCCCCAGCTCTTTCTCTCTGGGATGGCAACCGGCTGAGTGTAATAAAGGCCTTTGTTATGCTGCCCTGCTGCAAATCTCTGCTGCTAAAACACACCGGGGGAAAGTGAATGAGTCGCAAGCAGGAAGAAAATGATTTAGTTTTTATTTCAATCACACCAATCTATAATCAACTCTGGAAGCAAATGAGCCCGAACAAACGTGCATGACAAAAACAAACGAGGGATCCCATCGGCTCAGGGGAATAGTGTTTGTCAGAATGAAGCAGGAATAAATCAAACAATGGAAATTGATGAATGAGGTGGGGCAGTAAAGATAAGAAGCGACACTTCCTGTGTGGTTGTATTACAGAGCCTGAGTGTCCAGGCACACAGGTTTAACAAGTGCACACATGCATGGATACTGTACACACTGACCTACCAACAGTGCATTTAAAGTGACAGTTGACTGTGTGCAGACAAGTCAATAAAAGTACCTCATTAGATGAATTAAAAACTTTAAAGCTACTGTCTTATTATTAAAAGATGTGATGATGAACTCACTTACTTCTGTCCCTTCAGTCTCAGATGGGGAACCCACGTTGTCAGCCTCCTCACAGGATCTTCCCACTCTGACCACAACAGTTTTCCTTCACACTCGGAAACTCCATGACACTGAGTGTAGATGAGTCAAAGTGGAAGAAGCAGTAAAGTGTAAAATAGTCCCAGTGGTTTGGTATCAGAGAGCAACGGGGGCCAGCAACTTCACTGGTGTGGGCAAGTGCAAGTAGCCACCACTACAACCAGCACAGAGGCTTTTCAAATGACTGCTCCTGGTGTGGGGCCAGAGTGTCTGGCAAAGCCTGGACTGGATCCCGGAGTGGGCTGCTGCTCCATAGGAGACTAAAGACGTGATCATTCTGTCCACCATTCAAATTCAGAGTGACAATAAGAATAATAAGACAATAGAAATAAGACTAATTCAAATAAGTCAAAGCTTGGGAACTTTTGAAGCTGAAAATCCTTATTACCCTTTTAGCAATGTAATAACATCCTATTGTTCTTCCATTAAATTGGGTGAAATGTTAATTATATGATATTTGACATTACAATATAAGCCAAATATTAGGCCATCATTTAGTAGAGATGATGATTAATCCTAAAGCCTCACTTGAAGTCCAACATTTTTTTATCTAAACATAGCACTATTACTATTTCTCCTTAACAGTTACTTCAAGATTAAATCTGGACAAATGGTACGTATAAACCAGGATGCTTGGATTTAATTAACCAGTATATTTTATTAATTTGGTTGAGTTTAGTCAATTTTACTACGTTTGGTGAATTTCAATGAATTTATGTTATCAAGGTCTAAAACTGTATGTTAGTTTTTCTTATTTCTATAGATTTACACGCAGGTCAAACCATACTCACACCAAACCATTCAAATCAATACCTTGTGTTCATCTATGACCTGTATTACTTATTACCTCTATCTCAATGAGGTCATGTTTACACCTCTGTTCGTATCTTTGTTTGTTTGTAAACAAGATTAGGCAAAGACGATTGGACAGATTATCATGACACGTGGTGGAAGGAAGCAGCAGAAGATTCTGATGCAGATCCAGGTCACTTTCACTTTTTTCAGTGTGTTTTTAAGCTTTTTTATTGATTTGTCAGGGAACAATTCATGGGTCCTGAAAGAAATGTGTGTGCAAGTTGGTGTAAATCAGAAGAAAAATCTGGATCTATTGAATCCAAATGTGGTTTCATATGGGGACTGATGTATGAGCTCTCTGTGCCATTCTCTCAGATCAGATGGATGTCCATATAATTAAAGTCAAAGATTGATTAACAGTTGCAAATTACCTGCACAAATATAAAACAACTGTCAGTTAGTTTAGAAAAAACGGATGTAGTTACTCTAGATCGTATATAATCCACTAAATCATTTGCACCACCTCATTGACCAGTGTAATTTCCCTGTGTCCACCCTGCCTCCCCCCCTGTTGTCTGTCTCAGCCGTGGTTTCCCTCCCACTCCTCCCTCACTGACAGTTCAAAGTCTGGCTGCAACAGCCATCAGAGCTGAAATGCACCTTACAATTTAAACCCGGCCCACCAATCAGGAGCCCGCTTGGGCAGTAACAGTCACTGGTGACATTTGCACAACAAAAGGGAGACTAGCTGATTCATCAACCCCCCCCCCCTTTTCCTTCACCCCCTTTCCCCTCTACCGTGACTCCTCCTCTCTTGCTTTTGTGCTCAAACCCAAAATCCCCTTCTACCCCTTGTGACCCTCCTCCCCTCTGCACTAATCTCCTCGTGCCCATTGGATTGACTGCCTCGGTGCTACCTCTCCCTGCACCGAGACCCCCATCGAGCCTGAACCCCACAGGACACACATCACAGTCTGGCCTCGTTTGCAGGACCTCCTCCTTTGCCTTGCTTGGATGAAGCAGGAATACAAAAACCACAGCGCACACGGGAAAAAAAAAGCACAAGGTGTAATTTGGGCTGTGAACAAAAAAATCCAATCACATGAGCATAATCTGAGACACACAGGAAATTTGCTCTGGGGCTTGTTCTTCACCAGGTGTAGATGAACACATCTTTATTTATCTCACTGTTTTACACATAGTGCTTCAAACTCAAAGGCCTCTTACAGGTTTGGTCACATTCCCAGTGCTTAAATACTGGTCACATTACAGACACAAGGACCCTCTTCATTGGCACTTAAAGACCGCACCACACACCCTGCATGTAAGGCTCCCGTGGGGTTTGGGTCAGCCAATATAGAGTTCAGCCCCTTTGTATTTCACATTGGGTGTTTCTATAGCAACAGTGATTTCAGAGACGGACAACTGGACCCCCCCCCCCCCCTCCATTTTGAACAATTAACATACCCTGCCCCCATCTTGTGTCTAGTGGGGTGTCTCTCACTCACACACACACACACACACACACACACACACACACACACACACACACACACACACACACACACACACACACACACACACACACACACACACACACACACACACACAGGGGGCTGTGCTCAGTTGTGGGTTAATAGGGTGAAGTGAAAGCTGAGGGATTAGCACCAGGATGTGAGACATGGTTTCAAAAAACATTTTAAAATGAAAACGATGACAGAGTCAAAAGATATCAACTTTGTGATATCAGGCAAATTAATACTTAATCTTTCATTGCCTGAAATGTGCATCTATCCCACAGGACAGCCGGGTAAATCTTCCCAAACAAAGCTGCCTGAACTCCCTTTTTACACTTTATGTACAGAACAGGAACTCCGTTATATGAGTCCATAAATAGACTGACGTCACATTCTGATGACATCAGAACTTGAGACACAATTGACTTTCATTCCATTCTGCCTTGGATCGATCAATCAGTCAAGTCCTTTTAAAGATCCTCCTCATCAGTCTGAGTAAAGCACTGTCCCTCACGGCCTTGGACGCTCTCTCCCATAGGCTGTCCTCCTTCCAAAAACCCCGCCCCTTCCTCTCGGCCTTGACCTCTGCCCTGTGCAGCCGTTTGTGGAGACGCCAGTGGAGGCGAGAGTCAGGCCGGACTGCGATGGGCCCCCTGCGAGCAAGGCCGAGCTTGAGGACCTCTTCGTTTAAACAGTAGCTCCATAACGACCCCTGCTGGACAACAGGAGATATTCAGAAAAGCTCATCAGACTCACTTATGACTCACAAACTGATAATTCTTTGTCTGAGTTTATGGAGGCTTCACCCTGCTTAGAGACACCAAACAGTGCAGTGTGTCGTCCTCGCGGCTGATCAGTTTTAGCCAGACGGATTGGGCGGGGGCCAGGTTCTTCTGCAGCCAATCCCTCCCCTCTGGTGTCAGCTCCACTCCGGCAAGATGCACCAGCAATGGAGACCTGGACGCACCTGGAGAGGACAGAAAAGATATATGTGTTACAAATAACATTGATTATACTCTAAGTGACCCAGTGGGGTTTCATCTTCCAAAAGTGGTCTTATACACAATCTGCATGACACTAAAAGAAATTTCATTTTCTTTTTATTATTATTTCAGTGAGGAAATGTAATTGTTGAATAGCCACGTTTTATTTCTCATGTCTCTCAGGTCATGTTTTGTTGTTTTCTTAATGCAACTACAGTATAGCTGCCTTCAGACATGCACTGAACACTTTAGATGTAAAGTGTCAGGCCCACTTTAATCATGATTGATTGAGAATATAAGTAAATCACAGCAAATGCTGACCAACTATGACGAGAACAGATGTGGGATGTTGTAGGTCAAGTGGGACGAAGGTAATATTGGAAATTGCTGGATGACACTGGTCCGTTCATGTGAGTCCTTCACACTGAAGTTGCTGATGGAGCACTCAGTATGAAGCCTCCTGATTTCATTGCTCAGTGAGTACTTTGATTCAATATGACAGCTAACAGGCTTACCTGCAACTCTTGCTCATGACAAGATGATAAAATGCATCTGAGTCCGATTTTACAAAGTAAAGTAAAATGTCACGATGACATTTTTCCTGTAACTAGATGAAGAGGTTAAGTTAATACACTATGGAACTGATGGGAGAAGCAGGAGGTGAGATTTGAGCTTTGGGACAGACTCTAGCGAGTTGTTCTAGTGAAGGACAGACTCCAGTAAATAGACAGAACCATATCATAAATAAAGCACTGGTTTTGAATTGTACCTGTTCAAATGCCCTTGTGATTTCTTTAAAACAATGGCCTGCTTTACCCTTGTGTTTGTAAAGTAGTGGTGAGAGGACTGGCAGATGAATCGGGATGTGCTCCACTTCAAGTCCTTTCTCTGTGACGGAGTGAACTTTCCCACGAAGGCTGACGTTCCGCTCGATGAAACGAGCCGGGATCTCAGACGCAGCTTGAAATTTGGTGATCTGAGGAGGTGGAATGAGCTGGAAACGTTTCAGGACTCTTGGGTTTCATGTGTAAATTAAATTTATTAACATCAAATTGGTGAATGGAAGGAGCCTTTTGGTCATACTCAATGTGTTAAATCTGCAGAAAGGAGTATTAGTGTCTAAATTTAGCCTGAAATAAAGTAGGTAGGCTATTATTTGGTGTGTGGTGTGGTGTTTTAGTTTATTAAATTAAAAAAATGTGCATTGAAGTTTACATAGGGAAAGTTACATTTTCAAAGTAATTTTGTTTTTAAATTCCAGATTGTTTCCTTGACTAGAAAGGAATAATCTAAATTCCCCGGTTTTCCAGGATGCGTGGGAACCTTGTTTTTCACTTTCTTTAACGTTGTTTTTTTTCAACATATTCATTGATTTCTCAGAGAATAATTCAGGGATGTAGATTAAAAAAATCTGACATTTTAGGGGACTGATATTTATGATTGTGAGCAATTTGGTGCAGATCTAAATAAAAATCTGTATCTAGTGAATTTAAATGTGGTTTCATAAGGTGACTGGTGGGCCTTGGTGGAGGTTTGTGCTCTACTGAGTCCCATTCCAGTTTTAACTATGGAATAGGCAACATCAAATGCATTGAATGAAAAGTGTGCACCTAGTGTGCACCTTCAATCAAACAGTGTGTGTCTTTCTCTTACCAATTTGATGCTCCTTGCAATTATCAGAACACCAGCGATCGCCAGCCCAGTGCTTATGTTCTGTGTTAGAGACAAGAGAGCAACTCATCGAGTTAACTGAACACGTGCTGGACACTGACAGTGAGAAAGACACAGGGGTGTAAACCCACAGGGGGTCAATGGATGCCTGAGAGGACATGAAATCAACGAGGAGGGTTTCACCAAACAAATCTGAAATGGAATAATTGGATGTAGGTGCAGGTGTCGCTGGGTTCTAGGTTCTAATGCATTACCAGTCAGTTGCAGTTCAATGGAGGCTCAAGCCCAGTGACTATGAGAACATACAGACCCAGGGCTATAAACCCACTGGGGTCAACTGGTGATGCTTGACACATTATCAGATCAATAAGGTGGATTATTGGTGATCTAAAGCTCCATTAGCCCACATTTGTGACATTTGTTTTACCGATGAGTCTACAACTGTTAGATTAGACGTAGCTGCAGGTGCTGTGTGTCCATGATGGGAGTATATTTGCACATCCATGCTCATGCATCACCAGTCAGCTGCAGGTCGGTGGAGGCTCCTACCCGCACAAGAGTCAAATGATCATCTGCGAGCTGTGATATGACAGACACTACGTTGTGAGACGCCTGGTCTCCTCGCTGTCTCTGCCGTCTGTCCGCCCCTGCAGCTGCAGCCTCGGTCTCTGTCTCCCTGGAAGTCGCCGGCATGTTGTTGACATTTTCTCTCGACGCATCCGGCCGTCGCTCCGCCCCCTCGGCGGCAGGATCCCTTGCTTGTGTGGAGTCTCCGCCCTGTGGCCTGCTGTGGACATGACAGGACTGATTGCATTGTGATGATGATAAATAAATATACGATGTGAAGCTCGTCCAAAAATCACATCCATGTGCGCTTGGCGATTTGGATGCAAAAGTTGTTGAGTCCCGTAATTTACACTTTGAACACGTGTAGGATAAAAGTTGCTCGTGCACGTTGCAGCCGACAGTCACATTAGCCTAATAAACACCTCTGGGAACAGTGACGTACACATCTTTGTCTGCACAACTTGACCTAGATAACTTCAGTTCTGCAGCATAATTCAATGCGCAGAACAAAAGGGGCGCAATCAAACAATAGAACTGCCCTTTAAATTATATTCTCATTCATAATAACTCAATTCACTGTGCATCAAGGTGTGTTTGGTTCAAATAACCCCCCCACCCACACACACACACACACACCGCTTGTGTTTCTCCTCACTTTCCTGCAGCGGGGCCACACGCAGCAGATGTTGCCCGGTGCAACATGTCCAGTAACAGACATGTCTGAGCGCTGACTTGTGTGACAGATGCGCCGCAGCTTTCATCTTGTAAACTGTGAAGTCATGGAGCTACTTGAGGCTGGATGACGCCCCCATTACCGCAAATTGGCCAATGGGAGGTGAGAGGCAGAGTTGTCCTCCCGGCCGCCATTAAAGAATTCAATCCATGAACTGAAATAATGGAAATCTGCAGGAGCCATGGATCAGGCGGAGGGGAGTAGCCGATGAGTAGCCTCGCCAACTCGGCTTTTCGTCCGCTTTTTTAAAAGAGCAGTTTCACTATGACGGAGCGTTACGGTGGTTTTGGTGAAAAGGGAGGGCGGCGTAGCTAATTGTTTTATGTAGCTAACAGGCTAGCGCTGGAGCTCTGGTATGTTAGCTTGTGCGCTAGCAGGCTAGGAGAGATCAGGGGGAGGGGAGAGTTCCTTTGCTTTGAAATTGTTTCAGATCAGCTAGCTGCCATTAGCATTAGCACACCAGGGACTAAGCTTTTCTAGGGGGGGGGTGAAGTTTTTTTTTTTTTCTTTGAATAAGTTTTCCGGCTCGTATTTTTTTCTTTATTGGACACAGAACTTCTGCGGTGTTTGAATCAGCGTTGGTGAATACAGGTCATGTAAGCTGCGTGATGTGAGGGTAACGTAGCTGGCTAACCAGACCAGACAATACATTTCAAATAGGATTGATGAATCCAGCAGCTAATCGCTTACAGTTGACGCTGCCAGGCTGCCCGTCTAACGTTAGCTTAGCCCCCGGGGCTAGCGGTGGCTAGCGCCGGGCAGAAGTTGTCTGTTTGACTAGCGATAGCTCGGCGTAAGCTAGCAAGTTGCTCAGCGCTTCAGCGGAACAACTGAGCGTCGCCTCGCCAGCGAGTTGACGAGATCGGCTGTCGCCCCCTCGATGGTGATTGAGACAATGGACTTTAACGTTGCAGCCCCGCAGTGAAAGGATGAGTTCGTGCTTTGTACCAAACGGGGCCAGTTTGGAGGACTGCCACTCCAACCTCTTCTGCCTGGTGAGACCCCCTCTGCTCCCCGCAGCTAGCTAGCGTTAGCTCCGACACCAAGAGGCCAGAAAGCCATTTTGGCTAATCAGGCAACAAGCTTTGTAACGTCAGTTGCAGATTGGCGTGAAGGCATCGGGGCCTGCGACGTGCACGATCGCAATCCAGCTAACTATCACAACACGAGACGCACACTGCAGGGTTTTCTTACTGAAGAGCTGCACGCGAATATGTCACGATCATGTGTTTACAGTGCATTGATTACACCCGATAGCCAACTAGCATGAGCGTTAGTTACATGGTGGTAACAGGTCAGGCCAACAGGCACAATTATACACAGCCTGTACACATCTCATCTCACCTTTTTTGGGGAATAGCTCTACATTTGTAATTAATGCACATATCAGGAATTAAGTCCCTCTGTTTTTAACTACACAAACTGATGGGACCCTAGTCTGACTTGCAGTGACTCATTAGTTGTAAGTAACTGCCGAGTAAATTACTGGATGACAGTGATGTGTTCAGGCAGGACTGTGGTGTCACATGTAAAAAGTATTGCAAAACTTTCCAGAAGTCGTCAACCCCCAGTTTTCAGCTTTCTTCATTGGAAGTGGTTTTATGCATGACAGGAAAAGCTGTCTGTCTGTGTGTGTGTGTGTGTGTGTGTGTGTGTGTGTGTGTGTGTGTGTGTGTTGTGGGGGGGGTGAGAGTGTGTGTAAGGGTCCCATTCACTGAGTTATGTGGTCAACAACAGATGATTGGCGTAATGCTGTACGACTATGTTGTGTGCTCCTCCTCACATTGTTGTTCTCCCTCTCTTCAGGCCGATTTGACCGGAATAAAATGGAGGCGTTTTGTGTGGCAAGGGCCCACCTCTTCGCCCATCCTTTTCCCCGTGACTGAGGAGGACCCGATCCTGTGTAGTTTCAGCCGATGCTTGGCTGCAGATGTGCTGAGTGTGTGGAGGAGACACCACACCCCGGGTCGCAGGGAGCTCTGGCTTTTCTGGTGGGGGGATGACCCCAGTTTCGCCGAACTTATCCACAATGAGCTCTCAAGTGAGTGGTTTTTAACAACTCCACGTTCTTTGCACTATCAGAGTTGATTCTACAATATATTTCACACATGGGGAGAAACGGCAATAATTTTTTTTAACAAACCCTAAATGATAAATTCTTACTTAATCCAAGGCCCTGTCCCAATTCTCCCCCTTGTCCCTTGCCCTAAAAATGAAGTGCACTTTGCTGTGTAGTGTCCCCCTCCAAACAGAGCCACCAGAGGTACGGCTTGAAAATCTTCCCTTAATATTTCAAAGTTCATATAAGGGACATGGGAGTAATGGACGTTACTCTCACTCTGTTTTGAAAGCGTGAATAGCAATTTCCCCTGAAACACTCATCACGGCGATTCAAAGTATGATGTTCCATTCGATTTTAAATTGTTTTCATATTTTGCAAGATTTCCTACTCGAGAATTTCGTCTACCCATTAGTTTCTAGGTGGCCCTGAATACACTAAGGTAGAAGGGGTGTTCGAAGGGTTTAATGGCCACTACCCCTATATCACATGGAGAAGTGGGACAACACTACTCCTTAGCAGCCACACGCAAAACAAAAGGGTAGATCCAAGTATTAGGGCTAAGGGGTGAATTGGGACAGGGCCTAAGTAGTTTGCTCAGTGCTTTGGAATTGGCACTTTTATTCTGAATGTTAAGAAACAAATATTCAAGAGTGTAGTGGTTATTCACTAAGCCTTTCTATAACTGGTGGGTTGTCAGGCAAAATGGGTCGATTCGTAAAAGCTTCTTTGGTGTTTTTGATGACACTGCCAACCTCCTCTAAGCTGTGGCAAGGATCTATTATGCAACTTAAATGATATAAAGTATGATAATAATAGGTCTGCCAAACTGGCTCTCGGCCACAGATACAGGTGTGTACAGTAGCTTTAAGCCAAGCTGTCTTGCATCAGAGTCACATGAAACTGGAAGCTGCCACTCTGACCAGGTATTCTGTCCCCAGTCTCAGTCTCCATCCACACTCGTGTGTTTCCGTTTAAGAAAACTTCCCTAGATTTAGATTTGCTAGATTTACACCTGTTATCCACACTTAGTGCAGAGACTTCTGGAAATGCCGTGAGGCCCCTTTCAAGTTTTAACAACCAGGCTTGTGATTTAAACTGGACAGACAGAAATTGACTGACTTTTGGAATCACTTGATTCCGATACTTGCATTTGCTTCCTGATCATCAGACACAATGTATCCTTCCCTTATTAGTCATGCACCAGTCACGTGACCTTTTGCAAAATGACACAATCGTTGACAACCAGTTGTAGATGCAATGCGTGTAAGCATTTTAGCAACGCTTGCTGGACAGAGATCGTTCTCAATCTAGGCCACTGATTTAAAACAAAAGCATATCAGGGTAGAAGTAGCCTAAGGGAAGGTCAAATGTAACTCTGAGACAGACACAAAGCTACATTTCCACAAATCTCAGCTAAACTGCAGAGTTGGAAACGCACATTTAATCGTTATGAATTGCGGCTCTTGAGAAAACATTGTTGGCCAAACGTAACTGCCAAAAGAGCCTGAATTCTATTCTTTTTGATTTGTTTTATTCCAATACTAAGCAATAAGACAAATATTGAATGTTTTTTTTATCTGTTCCAACGGGTCACTTCTGTTATTGTGCTTTGAAAAACAGGCAAAGTCTAATTTCCCCCATCAAGCACACCACTGTATACATTTAATATGATGCCATTTTATTAAACAGGAAAAGAGGTTTGATTGTATCTGTTGCTTACAGGTGAGGAGGATGGCGAGTGGGAGAGTGGCCTGTCCTACGAGTGTCGAACGCTCCTGTTCAAAGCCATCCACAACCTGCTGGAGCGCTGTCTCATGAACAGAGGCTTTGTTCGCATCGGGAAGTGGTTCGTTAAGCCGTACCAGAAGGAGGAGAAGACCATTAATAAAAGGTACGTCCCTGCTTCCTAATAGCAGACAGCGGCGTTAAATGACATGTCGTGAATTCAATACTATGCTGCTTAGATGAACTGATGGTTTTAATGCTGTTATGTTGCTGGGAAATCAGATAATATATCCAGGAGCCAGAAAAGACTTGATAAGTTGAATAGGTGACAGCAGTGTTGTCAACTTGGGCAGCTGAAGGTCCTTTCCAGCACACATGCACTGTGTGGTCCAACAGACCCCTTTTCTTTGGTACCTCCATTATTCTTCAAGGCACTTTCTTTTTGTGGTGCAAGAAAAAGCAGCCCAGTTGCAGAAGATAAATAAAGCTGTAGAACAAGATGTCTTGACATGTACTTGCTTAGTGCTGACGGGCTGAGCATTAGCCAGCATGTGATACTGGAGTGTTGGTCAACATTTGCAGCATGTGGAGGTTTTGCTGTTGCAGTTGTTACTATGTTTAAAGAGTTGGATTTACTGTGTTTGAAACATGCACGCAGCACTTCAGACAGAACCATCAAACAGACCTTGATGGAGACATGTTAAGGTCAGATGTGTACGTGAGCTGCAGAGGGCAGATGTTCTTATTGTGTTGAAAGTTGTGCTGTAAAGTTCCCGTAATAGTTTGTGGCACTTTAATGATTTAAAATTCCCAGTTGTGACATAACTGGAGAAATGTTGCTCGCAGCTGTATTGTTTTTAACTACACTGTAATAGGCCGACAGCAGTTTCTGGGAATGAAACATCATCTACTTATAGGAATATGCCGTGAATAAATACACATGGCTTTCCTTAAGCAGTGTAAACATGACGCTAGACAGTTGAGTGTGATACAGCATCTGCTGCTCTGATTTATAAATAAAGTTTTTATGCATCGTCGCTACACTGAGGTCAGTTACAACTAGATCCATGTTGCTTTGAGTCACGGAGATCCTGCAGTGCTCAGAGAATTTAGATTCCTGGAGTGATCACAGCTTTCTAATCACATTATCGGGATAACATATCTTTCATCTGGTCTCGCATATGAAATGTTTGTCATAGTCTGCCAGCATGTTGAGCAACAGTTTAATCTCGTCTATGTCAATAGAGCAACACGTCGAGGGTAAAGTTTTAATATCTGCACCTCTGTGTTGTTACCGCAGCTTGAGGTTAACCTTAAACAGCGCACAAAGTTCTGTTAGGTTCAGCATGGACTTCTGCACCACTGCATCTCCTTACCTGTTGAACGTAAGGCTGGAGGCACAGCCCCCCCCTTGCTCCTGAATGAAGTGTCTGGGGAATCCTGGAGTTCCCAGACAAGCTAATTTGAGTCTCTGCTTTGTGGCCGAGTGGCTCCGACCTAACTTGTGTTTGATGCAGAGGTCCTTCTGGCAGCTTGGTCGATGGCTCATGCGAGTTCGAGCAGCTCCATGTATATTAAAGCACTGTTGCACAGAACAGGAGTGTATTTTATTGCTCACTGGTGTTTGGCCTCTGTTTTTACATAAAAATGTCTACAAGTGAGTGTTGAGGCAGCACCTCTAACAGAGGAGTCTGGCGGTCTCACTGTCGCCTGCCCTCTCTGGCTGGTAAACAGGGCAGTCTTTGGAAAATGCTGAGTGTGCACTGTGGTTTTACAGCAACCATGTCAACAAGCACTATTTTAGTGCGTTTAGCAGCCTGCTCTCCCAGAAGTAGCTAGAAAATAAAGATGGGTATTGTTTTAACATTTTGTGGTTTTTAAATATCCCCACAGGTTTATTTTTGCACCATATTTCTTTGCCTGCATTTTGTTCTGTGCACCATCTGATTAGTGGTATTGTTTTTTGGGGGGGTTTTCTTTTTGACATAATGATGTGGTTACGCTTGTGGACTAATCCCTCTAAACACTACAATCCCTCTTCTTTTCTTTTCTTTGACTCACCTTGCAGCGAGCACCTATCTTGTGCATTCACCTTCTTCGTACACGGAGACAGCAACGTGTGCACGAGTGTGGAGATCGCTCAACATCAGCCTCTTCAGTGGCTGAGCGAGGAGCATCTCAGCCTCGCCCAGCAGAGCTCTAGCCCCTTGCAAGGTATGATCACAAGATTTACAGTTGTTTTACACTGAACTGGTCTTTATCTTGATAAATTATCTGTTGGGTTTATTATCCTACATAAGTACTCTGACTCCTCTGTGCCCTCCAGTCATCCTGAGCCCATATGGCTTAAATGGGACCCTCACCGGCCAGGCTTTTAAGATGTCAGACCACCCCACGCAGAAACTCATTGAAGAGTGGAGGCAGTTTTATCCCATCAGCACCAGTCCCAAGGAGGTCCAGGAAGAGAAGATGGAGGATACGGATTGGGAGGACGATTCTCTGGCGGCCGTGGAGGTTCTTGTTGGTAAGGCCTCGTGATATTTTATTAATGTGGTGACTGAATGCAATCAAGAATTTGGCGATTAGATTGATTTATTTGTCAAATGTGGAAGGATATTCTTAGTTTTCTTGAGTTTGAGGGGCAGTTATTATGACTAAGTATAAGAGTGGTTTGGAGAGAATTATAGAATAAAGCTTTCAACCTTTTTGCTGCTGTACACTGTGGTCTAAACAATCAAATAACCATGTTCTATGTAATCCAGTTGCACATGATATAAAATATATTGTTTATACTGTAAAATCTGAGAAAGCTACAACCAAACCAGGTGGAGATTTGTCTGCACTATGATGTTGATGATTAAGGATTAATTCATTACTGGTTTTAGAAATTAAAAAGTAATGTCGTCTTTCTGTGCCCCTTACGCGCTGTTTTGGAAATAAATGAATGTGTTTGGTTCCAGCGGGGGTGAGGATGGTATACCCTTCCTGCCTGGTGCTTCTCCCCCTGTCGGACCTCCCCGCTGTGGTCCCTCAGGGCTCGGCCAACACCTCAGGAAGCCTGTGTGGTGCTCAGCAGGGCCAGGCTGCTCACAGAGATCCTGCCATGTCCTCTGTCACTCTGACTCCTCCAACATCGCCAGAGGAGGCTCAGACTGGTAAGAACTGGAGCTGCACGTTGACCAGAATTAATCACCTGAGCATGTATTGACATTTTCTTTTGGAGAGAGACAGAATTTGTTTGTTCTGCCTTGCTTCATAGATTATCAGCCTGCCCAGAGGTGGCTCAAGTTGTCCTCTGCGTCCGATGGCTACTGCTCTAACAACACTCTTCATGGGGGTAAAATCCCTCGTAGACTGGCCAGCCAGATGGTGGAGTCTGTGTGGCAGGAATATAGCATAAACCGCACAGGGAACAAGTATGTTTGGCTTCATCTCTTCCTCAAAGTTTGTATTGACGGACAAAGTGTTGCCTCCATGCTTGATCGATAAAATGTCTATCTGCACTTCTTTATCAGGAGGAAGTTTACTACCTTGACAAATGGGACCTGTGAGGAGGAGTCAGACAAAACTGGACTCTGGGATTTTGTGGAGTCAACTCACAGGCCGCATTGCAATTGCTCCAGGTATGTGGAATGAAATGCATTCACCTTTTTGTGTTTTGTTTTATAAGTTAAAGAAAACATCTCGTAATCATTATTTGCTGTTCGTCACATAGACATAAGAATCAGAAACAGCGATCCAGCAGCACCTCAGGACACCCGCCATCATCGGGCCAGCCCGCTCAGCCAGCGCCCAAGCACAAGCTGGGTGAGAAGCTGGAGAAGGGGGAGAAGCAGCAGAGGAGGCCGCAGACGCCGTTCCACCACCGCAACTTCGTGAGTGATGAGCAATCCATGGAGCCACAGAACCAGAGGCTTTGTCTAAGATCACAGGAGGAGGGCTCATACCCCAGTCTGCACCACGTGGACACGGCGCCCTCCAAAGCCCCAACGCTGCACACACACGGCCCCCCTGCAGACCACGTTGGATCCCCACCTCCCCCACCTCTCAGCCCGCATCCATGCGATCACGGCGAAGGTGACATGACTCCAGGTGGCATAAAGAGCTCGTCCACGCCCATCCACCAGCCGTTCTACCCGCCGTCAGTGGAGCCGTGTCTGCTTCCACAGAAGGGCTCATCTGAGGAGCCTCAGCTGGAGACCATGCCTATGCCTCTGCCTTTCCCCCCAGCATACAACGAAACCTTAGAACCCACGGTCTTTATAGGTTCAGCCATTAACCCCAACGAAGACTGTACCCACAACCCCTGGAAGTATTTCAACCTGCCCCGGAAGAAGGCCTCCAACTTCCTGACACCCCAGCTACCTGTGGATAAAATACGAGAGGATTCTGGAAGAGGTGGAGGAACAGAAAATGTAGTTTCTGTAACTGAGTAAGTACTCGATCACTCATCCTCGCATGCATTCAAACTATTGTAGCTGTTTATTTAATCAGCCTGCTTCCCCCTATCTGAGCATCTCTGCACAATTTCTCTCCATGTAGGTTGATGTCGGGCTCCACGCAGAAGCTGAAGGTTTCCGAAGAGCTGATCAAGACGTACGCCCAGCGAAGAAACAGCCACCTTGCTCCCGCCACGGGAGACGAAGAGCACAGTGAGGAGCCAGACCCTTACGCCTTCGTAGAGGGAGACGAGGAGTTCACCTTCACCGACAAAAAGGACAAGGCTGGAGCTGAGAGAGATGGCAACAAGAAACACAAGGTGTGTTCCAGGGTTGAATGCTGGGTTGAGATCCTTTTCTTCACTGTCCTCTTAGTAGCAGGGTGAACCTGGGGTGATCAGCATGTGTGTGGTTGCATCAGCAAATATCAAACTATCAGTTATTAGGTTGTTATCTTAACTCTTCATCAGGCTGATGTTAATTTATACATTTGTTATTTTAAGATTAGGTCTTTGGTCTTTTAGTTTTTAACTGTGCCAATTTTGTAGTGTATTTAATAAAACTTTCACAGAAAGTCGCCTGATAGAAAATTCAATACATTACATACATTGACCGTTAGGATCAAATCAACTGTTTTTTCTTTTCTTAAATCAGTCCTAAATATGTTTTTTGCTGTATTCCATCAACATCTGAAAATAACTACTACTGGTGGTAGAGGATGATATGATTTTCCATACAGTACAAGTTCAAAAACAACAGTCTTGTATGCAAGTACAAATGGTGGCAGTTTCCTTCCTACTCTGTGAAATATTGGTTTCCCTACGTTTCATAATTTGTGATCATTTCCTTTTTCCGACCCAGGGGGACGAAGGAGCTGGAACTTCGGGAGATGGTGAGAATTCTTTCCTTCTGCCTGTTTGTCACATACATGTTGAAATGTGATTTAAATAAAACATTTGGAGTTTGCCATCTTTTTTTAAACGCCTTCTCTCATTTGTTTTGCATTGCAGATGGTCAGGGTCCGCCAGGCAGCAAACCCTTAGCCTCGACCAGCCTCATCCATGAGAATGACTTGGCCGTGTCCTACAGCGACCTGGATAAAATCTTCAATTCAGATGAAGACGAGCTGGCGGTAAGTGCATCTGTGTGTCCAAAAGCTGTTCCCACATTTTTAGTGTTCTGATCTTTGTCAGGAACTGCTGCTGATGTGCTCCTGGAACACTGATTTGAAACACTGAAATAGAAAACTCAGTATACTTTTTCCCCTGTCTGCACAGCCTGGATCCAAAAGAGCTGGAGCTGGAGCAGAGGACAAGTTTGGGTGTAAAGAAACTAAAACTGCCATGTTGGACCCCCTGTCTTGCATAAGTATGAAAACAAAAAATCAGTTGATTAGTCGTACATGGTTATTCTATACACGTGTCGTTTCAGGAGAAGTAACAGTCTTATTTCCCTAGGCTCAGCGGACCTGCACAAGATGTTTCCGACGCCGCCTTCCCTGGAGCAGCAGGGTTACTCCCCCATGAACTCCGGGAGCAAGGACAGTCTGGAAGCAGGGGCGGGCCTCACCATGTTGGACGGCAGCCAGCTCAACACTCACTTCAAGATGGAGGTGGAGGAGGGATTCTGCAGCCCAAAGCCATCTGAAATAAAGGTAGGACGCATCACACACCTGCGTGAGGAGCAAGCGGGAAACTTTGTTGCATCACTGTTTAACATTATTAGGATTAAGACTAAGACCCGTCTGTGCTTTCAGGACTTTTCCTTTGTGTACAAGCCGGAAACGAGTCAGGCGCTCATCGGCTGTTCCATGTACGCCCCCCTGAAGACCCTACCCAGCCAGTGTATGTTGCCCATCAAACTGCCAGAAGACTGTGTTTACACTCGCAGCTGGACAATGGGCAAAATGGAGCTCATACCCCCAGTGACAAACGTCAATCTCCTCACCAAAGACAGGTAAAGCTCAGAAACATTCATAATGCTAAATAAGTTTTTGAAATTGGAAAGATCTGTAAGTAATCTGAAATCACTGTTTATCTCTCTGTCACAGTAACGTGCCCAGTGTGGAGCCAGACTACAGTCAGACATACACCCCTCAGACCCACACACCGTTCATGTCCAACAGTGCTCCTCCCAGTAACAGCGGCACAGGCATCTTGCCCTCTCCAGCCACGCCCCGCTTCTCCGTGCCCACCCCTCGCACGCCACGGACTCCACGGACACCCCGCGGGCCGTCCAGCGTGCAGGGCTCTCTCAAGTATGACAACTCTGACCTTTACTCCCCGGCCTCGACACCCTCCACCTGCCGACCGCTCAGCTCAGTTGAGCCGGCCACTGTACCATCCATCCCAGAGGCCCACAGCCTTATGTCACCCTCATCCTCTCCGAGTCGGTCATGAACCTCTACAAGGACTGCAACTTCGACAGTTGCTGCGTGTGCGTTTGCAACATGAACATCCGGGGGGCAGATGTGGGAGTGTACCTCAAGGACAATGGCGAGGCCCAGTACCCCTGCACTTGTGGCTTCAGTGCAGTCACCAATCGGCGCTTTGGACAGTCAGCTGGGCTCTTCCTGGAGGACGAATTGGACGTGGTGGGACGGGGCTCAGATGCGAGTCGCGACACAGAGCGGTCCTTTGAAGAGCTCCGAGCTTCCACCACGCACAAGGCCGGCAGTCTGAAGGAGAAGCCTCCAGATGAGCTAATCCTGCTGCTGCAGGACCAGTGCACCAACCCATTCGCCCCTATTTCCGGTGTGGAGTACCCCAAGCCGACCTCAGCGCCCAGTTCATTCCTGAGGGTCGAAGAGAGAGACTGTTATAACGACTGCTACATGGCACTTGAGCATGGCAGACAGTTCATGGACAATATGTCAGGAGGAAAAGTGGATGAAGCACTAGTGAAAAGCACCTGTCTTCATCAGTGGCCAAAATGCAAATGTACGACTCCTTTTACCAAATCTTACTACTGCAAGCAAAGTTTTCCCTCATTTATTCCATTCAACTTCAAACAACATCAATTTAAGACTTCTCTCTTTTGGTTTTTCCTTTTTATAGCCGCGGATATGAGCAAGCTCTTCTCTCAGGACGTCCTGCGGGTGTTACTGTCCCTCCAGCCTGTGCTGCAGGACACCATCCAGAAGAAGAGAAGCGTTCGCTCCTGGGGTGTTCAGGGACCGCTCACCTGGCAACAGTTCCACAAAATGGCCGGGAGGGGATCATATGGTGAGTGGAAGGCATTTGTACTTAAGTGTTTTTATTTTTATTGTGCTGTTTGTCTCTTTATAACAACAAAATGATCAATGAGCAACCTTGTCCTCTTTTCCCCCACAGGCACAGATGAGTCTCCTGAGCCTCTGCCCATCCCGACCTTTTTGGTCGGTTATGAGTACGACTTTGTTGTGCTGTCTCCGTTCGGCCTGCCTTACTGGGAGAAGCTCCTCCTGGATCCTTTTGGCTCCCAGAGAGATGTGGGATATGTAGTCATCTGCCCAGAGAACGAGGCTCTGCTCCGCGGGGCCAAGTCCTTCTTTAAAGATCTGAGTACCATGTATGAGGTAAGCACCTGGCAGGTCCTAAAACTCATCCCTCTTGTTCTGACTTGTCCACAGAAACAGTTTCTCACTCTGAAGAAAGGATTTGCTCCGTTTCATTTACGCCTTCATTTCATTTTCTCCCGACAGGCATGCCAGCTTGGGCAACACAGGCCCATCTGTAAGAGTCACCCAGAGGGCGTTTTGAAGGTCGGCACCACAGAAAGCAGGAGCATGACAGAGCAGCCCCTCAGTGATTGGTTCCTTAAGATGGCTACGAGAGACGCAAACAATGACGCCTTTAATAAGCTCAAATGCTTTGCTCAAGTGTGCCGCTATGATCTAGGTATGTTTGATCACAATCTTTATAAAAAGTTAGTAATGTCTTTTATAGATTGTGAGAACAGCAATTGATTGTTTTCTTTTTTCCTTCATGACCTCTTTCAGCCCCGTACTTGTCAGAGCAGTCTTTGGATAGTTCTCTATTGTCCCAGCGCTGCCCCACCGTGGTCATCTCCCCCCAGACCCCCAGCTCTTCCAGCACCTCCTCAGGACCCCAGTGCACCAACACTACCAGCTCCAGCACCAGCTCTGCCCAGCCAGCCCAGCCTGCTCAGCCTGCCCAGGTCAACAGCACCCCTTCCTCCACCTCCTCAGGCTCCCAGACCATCGGGGGAATGGCGCCGGCCAAGCCAAGCTCCTACTCGCCGTTTGGGACAACAGGCTTGCAGGGCAGCACGTCTCAGAACGGACCGCAGGCCAACCAACAGGGTGCCGTGGGGCAGGCAGAAAACGGACCCTCAGCCAATCAGCCTCAAGTGTCCACTGAGGTCCCAGAGAGGTAAGATTATATCTGGTGATCAGCTTTTAAAATAAGTGTGAAGTTTTAACGTGTTGGAAACGTGTTAATGGTTTGTAATCAATTGACGACTTGATTTAAATGTGGTTATTGATTCGTGGCATTACTGAATTCATGCCACTCTCAGCAGCACACACACACACACGTCCATGTGGTTTAACATGTTTTGATATTTACTCACTGACCATATGTGTTAATTAATATTTTTTAAATCTAGTTAAAGATATATAGATATTTCTGACATTATTGTGAACACTATACAAACAGCTCGTAAATTTGACCTTCACACAAGAAGTATGTCTGAAGTGAATCCCACGTCCTAATAGTGTAGTGTATTCATAGTGTATCAGTGTATTCATTGTACTGTTTCAAGTAAAAGCGACCCGGGGTGCAGCTAAATATAATTTAAATGCGGTTAAATCTAATTATCCGATTTTGTCAACAACAAGCTGGAATTGTTTTTAAAAAATGGTAAATTTTGATTACAAATGAACTTGAATGATACATTTTCTGCCGATCTGTTATCAATTGACCTTTACAGCTCTAGAAGTATCACATTGTCTTACACTTACAACACATTTTTTTCATAAAAATCTTTCAAACGGCTCCAAAAACACATTTCTCATCTCCACCTGTTGCAACCTCGGAGTTTTATCGTACTATTTAGAGATTTCTCATTGTTGGACCTGCCCCTGTAGTCATGACAACTGGCTCAGTTTGCACATGGTCATTACAGTGATGTGAACATTTTCAACAGCTTGACTAAAGATTATATATTTTCTTCACAGCACAATGGAGAGAGACAAAGTGGGCAAGCCCACAGACGGAGAGTCCCACGCTGTGTCTTTCCCGCCCGCCATCGTGGTGTACATCGTCGACCCCTTTAGTTACGAGGACGCAGACCGAGAGGTCCACTCCAGCACCTACACACTGGGCCTGCTGCGTTGTTACATGGAGATGCTCCAGTTCCTGCCTGCTCAGATCAGAAACGCTGTCTCAGTACAGGTACGGCTCAAAGAGGTTTAAGGATTCTCGTTTCAAACAGTTAGTTTGTCTGATGTTTGGGGAACGGACGAAAGAAATGGTCTGTGTCAGTATCTGGAGACGACCGAGTGAAGTCCGCACAGTGACTCTGCTGCTGAGCGGTGATGCTTGTCACCTGTAGTTAAAACTAATCACCTCTCTTTTAGCTACAATAGAGCAGTTTACCAGGAGGCACAGAGGGAGGTGAGAAGGAGTAGGGGACTCATTAACAGACACTAATGGAGGTGGTAACTGCTACACCTGCGATATAGTGACATAATATTGCATCAACATGCCAGAGGGAGTTCTGAAACAAAAGAAGTGTGAATGTGCTAATGGTTTCAGTGGTGGAGTCCTCAGTGCAGCCAGGGCAGACACTGGGAATGGCATTATCCACCAGTGATGCAGCCAACAGATTGGGATTTTGTTCACTGATGGAGAAAAAACAGTATTGTAAAAAATCTTGGGTACCACAAGAGGCTGAATATTCTCGGTGAACCCAGATAGACGAATACAACATTGCTGACATTTCAATTTTTCTTCCCAAATGAGAAATTTGGGAATTTAACTCTGAGTTTACTGGTGAACTTCACTGGACATTGCTTTAAAACTTCACAAATATGTAATATATAATTTACATGCCATCACAATTTTACATTTCAAAAAGAAACAAACAACTGAAAAATAAAGTTGGCAGATATTCACTTGCAGAGGAGGCGAAAGTACTAAACTCTGAGAATGAAAAAGTTACATATACATAAAAAGTAAAGTTTTGGTGTAGATAGGTACATAAAATGTTTTCTAACTGTTGTGTTTTATTTCTTCTCAGATTGTTCCCTGCGAGTATCTCCTGCAGCCGGTGCACAGCGGCGAGCGTCACCTCTACGGCCAGCTCCTGAAGTCATTGGCCTTCTCCGTGTTCACAGCAGTGTCGTCGGCCTCTGCCCAACTCCACCAACTTCAAGGCTCTGACGGGCTTCGGCCCTGGTCTCGCTATTGACATGGCTCTGAAAGACCCAGAGGTAAGTGCTGCATCTATGAATCTTCTGTGATGCCTGGTGGAAGTCGCTGGACAACAGAGTTTTAAAATTGTGTTGTTTGGTACCTCTGTTGTCTCTCTTTTTAAATCAACATGTGTTTTCCCTTGTGCAGAGGCCCGAGTGTCTGCGTCTGTATACGCCGCCCTTCATCTTGGCTCCAGTGAAAGACAAGCAGACGGAGCTCGGGGAGACTTTTGGCGAAGCGTCCCAGAAGTACAACGTCCTGTTTGTCGGCTACTGTCTGTCTCATGACCAGCGCTGGCTGCTGGCCTCCTGCACCGATCAGCACGGAGAACTGCTGGAGACCTGCATCATTAGTATTGATGTTCCCAACAGGTACATGCACTCACTCACCAGAAAGAGATGCACCAGTGCCACAGGATTGTGTCTTTTATTCAAACCACATGTGTTGTCTCTCAGGGCTCGCAGGAAAAAGGGCTCAGCCAGACGACTGGGTTTGCAGAAGCTGTGGGAGTGGTGTCTCGGCCTGGTGCAGGTGACATCGCTGCCATGGAGAGTGGTCATTGGACGGCTTGGTAGGATGGGACACGGCGAACTGAGAGGTACATGCACACACACACACACATTGCTGCAGGGTTTTCTGAGTGTGCAGTTCACAAATATATGTACGATCAAACACTAATGTGCTCTCATCTTGTCCGTGTTTCAGACTGGAGTATTCTGCTGAGCAGAAGGAACTTACAATCCCTCAGTAAGCGTCTGAAGGAGACATGTAGGATGTGTGGTATCTCTGCTGCTGACACTCCCAGCATCCTTAGCGCCTGTCTGGTTGCCATGGAGCCCCAGGGCTCCTTTGTCATCATGCCAGGTAAAATAAAATAGAGATAGGTTCATTCAAGAATTCGTAATGACGCTCAGTTGAGTTTGTAAGTTACGATCGTCTCTTCTCCGCCGTGTCTCTGCAGACTCTGTCTCGACAGGTTCAGTGTTCGGTCGCAGCACCACACTGAACATGCAAACATCGCAGCTGAGCACTCCTCAGGACACATCCTGCACACACATCCTGGTGTTCCCCACCTCGGCCATGGTGCAGGTCAACACTAACACTGCAGAGCCCATCGACATCAACTTCAATCCCATAAATCCTGGTGAGTTTGGTCGCTGACGAGGCTTCAGAAGAAACACATCAGAAGAAAGAATAGTGAATGTTGAAGGCTGCTCGTTTTCTCTTTGCAGATGGATCTGATGGAATGGGCATCTTTGACTTGTTTGACAACGACATGGTGGATCCCGACCTCATCAACATCCTGCCCAACTCCCCCACTACCTCCCCCGTTCACTCTCCTGGCTCCCACTACCACCAGGGGGGAGATGGAAGCAAGGTCAGTTAGATGGATGGATTATTTACCTGAATACCTGATCTTGCTTCTGGAGGACGGAAAATTCATTCTGGGCTGATGTCGTAACTGTTGTCACTCAGTTGTTGTTCTCACTTATAAAAAGACACCAGTACAACAGAAACAAATAGTAAACAGGATATAAATCACATAAAATGTACTATTTAAGTCGAAAGCCTGTGCTGTAGGAAACAAGTTGTTCTGTTGTTTCATTCCCTCGATGTCGTCTTGCAGGGTCAGAGTGCAGATCGTATGGAGTCCCACGAGGAGGCTCTGAACATCCTGCAGCAGCCGATGGCTCTGGGCTACTTCGTCTCCACAGCAAAGGCTGGACCACTGCCCGACTGGTTCTGGTCGGCCTGCCCTCAAGCCCAGAACCAGTGCCCACTCTTCCTCAAGGTACAGTGGTCTGTCTCTCTGAGAACCAGACTGGAGATGATGCCATAAATTAATTTGAAGATTTTGATTTTAATTTGTCTCCCTATGATTCTGTCTCCCAGGCCTCTCTGCACCTGCATGTGTCTTCTGTCCAATCAGACGAACTCCTGCACAGTAAACACTCCCACCCGCTGGACTCCAACCACACCTCTGATGTGCTCAGGTAGCTGCTCACACAGCAAGAGTCTGTGAGAACTGTGTGTTTTTTCAAATAAGGACAATGTCTTAACACTGCCCTCCTGTGTCTGCCTTCAGATTTGTTCTAGAGCAGTACAACGCCCTCTCTTGGCTGACGTGCGACCCTGCGACCCAGGACCGCCGCTCCTGTCTGCCTGTTCACTTTGTGGTGCTCACCCAGATGTACAACTTTATCATGAACATGCTCTGAACTCTAAACGAGATCAAACCGCTGAGATCAGATCGAATTGTGGATCCTCGACACTCAAAGGACCTCACACTCCATCAGGGCAAATACGGAGGAAGCGTCTCTTCTCCTCCTCCTCCTCCTCCTCCTCCTCCGCTTCTTCTTCCTCCCTGATGTATCTTAAACAACACTGACTGACTGGAAGTCTCCAATCAACCAATCAATCAGATGCCAAGAATCCATTTTAGCATTTTGGAAGATTAAGGGACGTTTCATAAAGGAGAATAAATTGTCTTTTTAATGACTGTAGATTGCAATCTATAAATTTTATCTTAATGAAATGCCTGCATATATTATTTATTGTAAGTTTTTAAATGTGGAATTTTTAATGCTTAATATCTTTTATATATTACAAATCCTAGAGGGTGTGTACATCTCACTGTAAAGGAATTGGTTTCAAAAGTGTAATTTTCTCAATTACAACACAGAAAAACCTGTTCAAGTGAATTTGCTGTAGATTGCTTTTAGAATATTATTTTTTCAAAGGGTACAGACCTTTTTATTGACATGCTGTAAAAATGAAGTAAACGCTGGCCTGGGCATTTGCATCCCACCCGACGAGTGGATGAGACTTTACCTCTCTGTCTGCTTCAGCTCCAGAGTCTCTCGCACAGTAACTCAATGAGCTCTGAAGAGGAATTAAAAGGTACATTGTCAGATTATATATTTTATATAACAGATTTAGGTAATTGTGTGTGAGTGTATATGTGTACATATAATTGTGTGCCGCTACTGATGGTGCAGCTTCTGTTTTAGAATTAAAGTGCGTCTACATTATATCATCTTGGTTTTTATGGACTTTATTTCAGGTTCGTTTGCCCACAGATTCTTACAGTATTCACCAAATACATTGAGTTTTTCCATCACACGTACAACACACTGGCACTGCCACCAGGGACCGTTCAGGGTTCGCTGTCATGCCCATGGACAGTTTAACACATGGATTGGCATTGAACCTACAACCTTCTGGTTAGCGGACGACCCATTCTACCTCCTAACAAATATTAATATCTGCACCTGATAAATTATTTCATTTTATGGCCAAAGCTCGGATCACTTCATCCTAAACTTCCCGTCATGCAACTTGGCAGCATCTTTTGTTCAGCTGCTCTTGTCTCAATTTCTTTATTAATCATTTATTCATATAGCACTTTTCAAAACAATTAACCAAGTGCTTTACAACTAACAAAATAAAACTTACAATCAGAATAAAAATACAGATAAAAGCAATAAACATCACATGATAAAAGCTTTATTATAGAGAAATCCATGTGCTTGAGTTTCCCCTTGTTCTGAAACAGTTCAGAGGGAAATACTACACGTTATACTTCAATAAATCTGGTTAATAGGTTATGTAGGAGATTATAAAATAATCAAAAGGTTTAGTTCAAATAATTCTATCTCACCCCGGGGGGAAATTCACAAGCAGTGCCCAGCAGCGTATAAAATCATTCAAATTAGCTTCAACTTTACCATCGGCAACAATCCACTGATGAGTATATTCATAAAAAAGGTTAATTAATCAATATTATAATCCCAGAATCAGAAATATTCTAAAATTGGTACTGCTACTTTTGGTACCTATAGTATTTAAGTGAAACAACTCGTAAAAATCTAAATTAACAATCTCTTTATAAAGATTTTAATACTTTTTCACAGCTCACTTTACTCTTCTGTGGCTGCAGCTCCTTAATTTAATCTATAAGTAGATTTAAGTAACTGAATAAATTAAAAAGAATTTTCTGCAGCACCGTTCTGAAGAAGAGTCTGTTATCACGAGTGTATAATGAGTTCCTGAGGGGTAGTGGCTCTAATGGCTTGTGTGGATGTCCATACTAACAGGATTGGGATGGTTAGTGAGAATGGAATTAGCTAATCAAGGAGAACATGTCATCCCAAAGCCTCATCCAATCAGCATCTTACGTTCTCCTTAATTGGATCCAATTGAAGGGTAGCCCAGTTTGTCTGGGGCCAATCAGGAGAGCGTGCATCGGGCCACATCCAGCAACTCAAAGAATCTATTCAGAAACATTCGATTAGGGGAAACCAATAAATAGCCTCACGCTGCTGAAGTGGGAGCTGATGTGTCTGGAACCAGCAGACGGAGTTCCTCAGATCGACTGGGATCAGTGTCATCTGTGCGTCATAGAGTCATCCATCCATCCATCATTATCTCTACTGCTTCTCCCTGTGAGGGTCACAGGGGAGATGGAGGCAGTTGTCACTAATAATCATTAATAATAATAACCAAACTGAATTAACTACCTTTTATTTTAATTCATTCGTTTTTTTCCCATGGATTTTTAGTGAAGCACTTTGTAACCTTGTTTAGATAAGTGCTATACAAAACAAGTCATTATTATTATTATTATAAAATGCAAAAGGTTTGAAATTCAGAGGTCAAATCACTCAAAGTAAAATACCTTAAAACCGAAAATACCTTAAAAATACAATACAAATAAACCAGTGAACAAAAAACGAAATCATTGTTTTGATTATAGATGCTACACGTGTAAATGCACATTTCACAGGGACATGAAGGTTTTTATTTATTCATTTGCTCATCAGATTTTCAGTGTGTGTCTCTGGAACCCCCCCCCCCCCCCACCCCCCACCCCCTTGCTGCCACCCACTGTAAACACTCCCTCTCCAAACTCAAATCAAATCAGGAGGGTTTAGGGGGACTGATGGGATTTGTTTAAGCCGTTAGGAGTTAGGAGTAGTTAATGGTCTTTCCTGGTGTTGGTAAGTAACACTGACTAATTGACCAGGGACGGCAGACAGCTAAAACTGGAGCGGGTGGTGTCTGCGCAGCTGAAGTCACTGTTCAGGCTGAGCAGGACGAACAGGATCCACTCTCCTGTTCACCAGAGAGTATGATGATCAGACGGGAGGAGGACGGACGTGTGATGAGTGTTTGATGAGCTGGGAATGATTCACTGGAGAACAGGTAAGAAACATAGAAAAGAATTTATACTCTCACTTTACTGCAGGATTTAAAAAGATCTCTTGGATATTTAATCTTGAATTTCACTGCACTGAGAAAACAATCAACTGCTGATTCTTCACATTAGTGTTTTTAAGTAACAAATAATTTCATTATCAAATAAATCAAATAATGTTTGGTGTATAAAGTGTTAGATAACAGTGGGCAGTTTCCAGATCTTAAGGTGACATCTGTAAAAGTTTCATTCTGTCTTATCAACTGTCTAAAACCCAAAGATATTGAACTATTAAAATACATTAGAATAAAAAAAACAGAAATGTAAAATAATTACAATAATATATTTATTTATATAGCAACTCTTAAAACAAAGCTGCTTCACAAATAGAATTAAAAAAAAATAAGAAGCTGAAAATATATATAAACATTTATTGTAATAGAAACACAGATCTGAGGTTTCAGTTTAAACTGATGGATAATAGATGTGTGGATGTTGTAGATGTATTTCGCTGAGCACCACACCACCGCTCTCTCTCTTGCCCTCAGATGACACAGATGAAGGCTCACTCACTGTTTGTGCTCCCTAACAAACGGCTCCTTTATGAGATTAAGAGATTTCTGCAGCACGCTGACATGGACGAAATTCAGAGAACATACAGGATGTGTAACCTCCAGCTAATCTCGTCTGTATGAGAAAGGAGGGATCAGATTCCCTGCAGCCAAGAGGTTAAAGGGGCAGTGACACAAACACCAGGATGGAGTAACTCAGGAAGGAGAGAGAGAGAAACGATTGATATCAACACTATTCTCTCATTTCAGTGGAAAGGAGAAAGAGATTTACAACATAAATTACAATACAAGCTGATACGAAAGTCTTATAATAAAACATCATGTTTGAGAAACTAAAATACTGAATCGTCAGACGCGTAGATTCAACATTAAGCATCATCATATTTTATAATTTTATTCAAAATAAGGTTTTATTTATAGAAACAACATAAAGCAACTTGCCTGCAAAAATATGAGAACATTTATAAAAGCTGCAACAAATGCTGACTATTCTTTGCTCTTTCAGTTTGCAGATTATCCCTTAATTAATAAAATAGAATGCTTCTTCCAAAAAGAGTTTCCAGGTATGGTCTTACAAAGTCTTAATATCTAAACATCAATATCTGATTGACAGATATATGAAAACAAAGAAAAACTGAGAATCCTAACATTTAAAAAGTTGAAACTAGAAAGGTTTTTAAAGTGTTTAAATAAATAAATGACTAAAACAATAAAAAACACCGTTGAAACGGTTGGAGATACTTTTTTATTCTGATGCTCACAAATATGCAAAAGAGCAATTCAGTGTTCAGCTTTTTAAGTTGGGCAGATCAGAATACTTTTAGTTTTTCAGTGAATCTTTGGTTCTTTTCCTAAGTGCAGTTTTGTTGCTCCAACAAAACCAAAATACACCACACACACACACACACTCATACTAAACCATGCGTCTCTTCTTCTGTCTCTAGTTTTACGTCCAACGCAGATTACGCTGCACATCTCAGAGCTCCCCATTCACTAACAGCATTACTAATCATGTGTCCTTGGAACGGATGGATCCTAAGTTAATTAAAAGGATTGGCACACTGAATGCCTCTAATGGGATTACTGGCTGTAATGCAATCTAACAAGATACTGTCATTTCAATTTGAATGCGATTTGCAAGGCAAACGGCCTGAAAGGTTTAATCATACATTATGTTGCACAATGTGTAAGATGCTCATCTATATCGGTGAGTCGGGGCTGTTTTTACAATCCTGTGCATGTTCACTGATTCACGCTGCTTGTGTCTTGAAGGTCGATCCCTAACCTGGAGGAAGAGGACGTGAAGGACAATTTGAACGTCCCTGCGATCGATGGCTGCTCCTGTAACTTTCTCCTGAACAAAGAAGACTTCATGTTGCGACTTCGCAGCCGCGTGTTTGGACTCCAGCAGGACTTCGGTCGGTCCCACTGATGGCAGGAGCAAACCCACTGATCCCAGCTCAGAACACATTCCACAGTCGGGTATGAACGACCACACTCTCGTGTTGATGTCAGCATCTGATGACTGGTTCTGCTGCTTTGTTAAAGTTGCAACATGCCTTTTAAAAAAAGAGTTTTTCAATCTGTGAAGTGACAGAAAGTTGCAGGAGGTCTGGTCATGTGATTGGGCCTCCGACATGTCACTCATCCTCAGAGCCGTAAGTCAGACTCATCTAAACACAGGCAAGATACACATATTGTAGAAACAAATCAAATGTACACTTTCTGACATCATCACTTAGTAACAGAAAAAAGAAAGGTTATCGTCATGACTCCAGAACTTGCCTGAGAATCCTCCCATTTGAAAGTTGTCTTCAGTATCGCAGTGATCCACTGAGATTTGTCAGTAAACCAGTGGATACATTGCAAAGAGGAACCGCTAATATCTAGTTCTGCATGTTTTATACTCCACTGTGTCGTGGTCTGAACGGCACACGTGCTCTTCTCCCAGCAGTCTGCTCCGTGCACTCACAGCCTGGTTCATCACCATCGACACATGCATCAGCACTGCACCTTCCCCCCCACCCTGCACCAGTCCGCCACCGTCCCACACGTCCCAGCTGTGCAGCACAGACACGTAAGTGGTTTTCATTTAGAACAGAAACACACCGAATGATCTTTCTGCCTGTACGTCATCATTTTAGAGATTGAAACTATTTGATTTGATTAACACCAGTAAGAATAAAGTCACCATCTTACATCTCTTGCTCCAGTTGAATCACACCAGAGGAGCCATGGAGCCTCCTCTCGCTCCAGCCGCTGCCTTTCACACAGCAACACAGACGTCCTGCAGGACAGTGAGTCCACGATGCACCGAACTAAAACAAACTCGCATCTTACTTCTGTTTTAAAGCTCGAGTCTGACCGATGAAACTAAATTCCGTTTCTGGATGCTTTCAGAAACGAGGGAGATGGGGTGCGCTGCATGTTTGCATCGCATGGAAGATTTATTACCACAACAACTGCAGGTAATAATTGAAATTCATTGAGCTGTGTGACATGAAATAGTTCACTCAGAATGGACTGAGCCCCTCTTACTAATTGTGTCTGAAATTTAAGCCAGGGCGATGTGGAAAACATTTAAATGTAGATTTTCTTTTTCAAATATCTTTTGATAATTGTGTGGATCTTGTGTTAAGTTTGGATTATTTGCCAAATAAAAGGCTTAGAGTCAACAAAAGAATATTAGGGCCATCCAAAAAATGTATTTCTTCCATTTTTGGGAAGAAAAGTTTTTTCAGTCAATGGACAACATCTCCAAACTCAACTTTACTGAGCTACACATTTGACATTCACTTTGTACCCGTAGAAAACATGTTTTTTGAGTATTTCCTAACATATTTTAAATATATATGTGATTAAAATTCATTATTCAGCAGAAAATGCAGCACAAGCAGAAGCACAACAGTCTCCATCGAGAGCCGACACCTGAGAGTGTGTCTGCCGTCAGTCCACCAGAGTCAGAGCAGCATCTCTCCTGCAAACATACAAACACAGGTGGGTCGAAGTCTGTGATGCAAGAAACATCTGTAAAAGAGACATTTCTATGTTATATAGGTTTTTACCTCAACGTTGTGTTTTTACATCTGAACGTTTGTTGGTTTGTTTGATTTTAAACAGGATTATGCAAAATATACTCAACAGAACTTTTCAAAACTTTTGTGGAGGGGTGAAACGTGACTGAAGGAAGAACACATTCAATTTTGGATCAGGGGAATCAACACATTACATCCAAGAAAGTTGTGTTTTTTCTCCTGTCCATTTGATTGTTGGTCTGTTTGTTAGTTTGCAGGATTACACAAAAATATGATTGGACAGATTAGTGTGAAAGGTGGATGGAGGAGACTTGACATGACACAGCCCCTTGTGACATCATAATGCCAAACATTTGCATAATGCAGCAGGTAGTCTGACACGCCCCCTAACAACGCCAAGTGGCTTCAATATCCAGTTTGAGGAAAGTGAAAAACGTCTCCTGAACAAAATGATGATTTTTATTAAAACTGATCTGTCTCTCTCTTTTTCAGTCTCTGCACGTGAACAGTCAGTGGACAGAAACACTGGTGACGGGTGTGACACAGGAATCACCACATCTTCACCTGGCGTCTGCGACCAAGAGAGAGAAACTGGAGCCGCTCGTGCACCTGCAGTGGAGAGAGAAGCTCGATGACGACAAACGCAGGAAGCAACAATCTGACACCACAAAGGATTCACCGCCTGGAGACGACTCTTGGGATCGAGCGGCGACCCCTGAACTTGGCGGCAGGCGCGGCTCACATGACAGGAAGAGGCGGCTCGAGGGCCACGGCTTCATTAATGGGAAAAGGGTGAAGCAGGATATTGTGGACAACCAGTTTCCTTATGCTAAGATGTGGCCCAGCAATCAGTCTGCGTTCAGCGTAACTCACACACACCCGTCCTCCTGCACTGCACCTGTGCAACACATAAACTTTGGTGATTTGTCTGTGTTGTACCCTGACAGCAGCAGATTTAATGTTTCCAACTCGCCCGGACGTCTCGCCCTTTATCCAGGGGTGGCAATGGATCCCTGCCCAGCGGCATCATGGGAGCCAAGCTGGGACATTACCAACAGTAAGGGCCTCCACTCCGGGATACCGGTCGTAGCTCAGAGGCACAGGGAACATTTACCCGGTTTGTTTGCTCCATCTCTGTTTGTGCCTCTGGTTCTGAGGAGGCAGGAGGCGGCTTACATCGGAGGGTGGGACGCGTCACCAAAACTGTCGCCTCCGCCACCACAGACGGCCGTGCCCTCGCTCTGGCTTTCAGGCACATGGGGCGCTGAGTCTGCAGGGACCCTCTGAGGAGGAAGGAGAGCAGCTTCTCCCACAATCATTCACTTGTATACACTGTGTCTGTATACAGGTGAGTCACTGGAAGCGTTTAAATAATACTCGAAGAGACACTCTTTAAGCAGCTTTAAGTAGGCGATCATGGTTCCTAATAAAGCTCGCTGGTCTTGTAAAGATCTTTAGATTCATTTTGGCAGCTACTTGGTCATTCGGACACTTTGTTTCCTTTTAAATTGGTTAAATGATTAAATATATTCAGATGAGCATTTTTGGATTTATATATATAAAGTTATAAAGAAAAGGCCGTCATATATTCAGTATATAAAAATGCGTTTGTGTCAAAAATGTATTTAAAATTGATATCAATAAAATTATGCAACATTCAAAGGCTACAAAAAAACAACATCTGAAATACTGTGTTCAACATCAGAGCCTGCTGTGTAAACATGTCACAGAAGGAGCTTAGCAGTGCTGTTCACTCAAACTTTGTCGACAAGACGTCACAAAGCGTAGTGAGGCAGTAGAGTTAATAAGAGCTGCTACGGTGAAACTGTGTTCCAGTAAAGCCCGTGGTGAGAAGAACCATCTCAACGTCACATCACACACATATCAGTTTCCGGTGATGTCTCCACTGATAGCTTCCCAGCCAAATTTAATAAAACCTGGTGTGATTTCACCCCATCCAAAGTGGGACGATCAAACCACGTCCATGCCGAGGCCCCTTGCGACCTCGGTCAAGGCCTGGACGGCTCCAGACGTCCCACCAGCATCACAGTCCTCCTGAGAGAATCCTCCAGGCTCGTCCTCGATGTGAGGGATGGTGCTCATCACACAGTAGAGGGGAGACTCGCTGCCTCTGGGGCTGGGCTGAGCCGAAATGTCCTCCCCTCCAGAGAACTCTGACGAGTACGAGGACGAGGAGCTGGAGGAGGGCGAGGAGGATCCTGCCGGCGAGCTGCGGCCGCTCTCTGGCATCACCACGGCCCTCTTGGTCCGACTCCTCGTCCGAAGATTTTTCCGGAGGCTCTGAGGTTTTTTGGCCATGTTCTTCATAATCTCCTTCGTCACCTCGACAGTCTCAAATCGCACCATGTTTACTTTTAAGAAGCCGTCTACATCCTTCCTGTATCTGTGGAGGAAACATTTATATTCAGGTCAGAGTTTTATTTTTGTCAACACCAGATCCTAACATACATTATCTTAATGCACTGTGCATAATAAGCTCCAGCCATTACAACACCAATATGCTGCTGTGACTCACCTAAAGCGTGAATGTCCAGACGGCCATTTCAGCTCGTGCTTTTTACGGAGGTGAAGTGTGAGAGTGTAACACCACGAGAAGACTTTATCACAAATGTGACACTTGTACTTGGACATCCCCCCGACCTGTTGGTTCAAACAATCATCAGTGTCATCTTAGTTAATGATACATGGGACTTAACATGGTACAATACTGAGCTTTACTGGGTGTTTCATGTTGGTGCTGACAAACCTCGTGCGCTCTCTTCAAGTGGTGAGCCATGGTTTGAAACGTGTGACAAGAATAATCACAACCCTCGACAGTGCAGCGATACACAGTCCCCTCATTGTGAACCTCGGTGTGCTTCTGTAGATCTTGTTGGTTCTTGAATCTGTTTGAAAAATGAAGAAAAAAATCCATTGTTTAATGATTGTGAGTCCAACACGGATACGGATGAAAAAACATATTTAAGTATATCTGCTTAAAAACTACTGGACTCAAAGGCTTCATCAGAATAACAAAAAAACGTTTTCAGAGACTCCAAACAGTTCTAATGTTCTATTTAACGTTTTAGATTTTTTACTATAAATCAGATTAAAATATACCAGAGACCTTTAAACATAATCACACCAATGAGTTGAATTAATGAGTTAATTAAAAATGTACCATTTTCCAGTATTTGATAATTCAATCACAAGAGTACTTCCTTTCAGGTTATAATTTTGGTAGTTTTAAGTTAAAGCTTGTGTTTTTCTATATGTAACAGATATTAGAGGAACTTTTATAACAGGACAAATACAATAAAATGGACAGAGCAAACAGAGCATTAATTAATATTAAATTAACACGTAAGTCCTGTTTTGAAAAGTGCAATACAAAAAAAATGCCACAAGTAATGACAAATAACATATACAGATGTTTGAAGGTTGCTTTGTTGAATTAGCTCAAACTTTTATACTATTTTACACAATATAGAGGGGTCTGGTCACAAAAATTGACAAAAGTATTCCCAAACCCTGCGATTTCCAAGGTCTACCTTTTGTCGCAGAAGTCACACGGGAACGGCCGCTCGTCACAGTGACGGAAGCGGATGTGGATCTTCAGAGCTGCCAAAGTGGTGCAGGTCATGTCACAGAAGGGACACTTGACCTGATTCACTGAGAGTAAAAGAAACAAACAGAAAAAAACAAGGTGTTAATTTGATCTGTAACATAATAATGGTTGATTAACAACTTGGATAATTAGTAAAATTCAATTTAAAAACCTACTTCAGAAAAAAGACTTCATTGATAATTTGAATAACAGATCAGTCTTTTTGAGTAATAACATGTCATAACTGAAATATGAGCTGAAATAAAAAATAATCTGAAATGGATTAAATAAAATAACACTCTCCCCCTAAAGTCCTTCAAATGTATGTTTATATGTGTCATGTACAATTCTGTATGAGAATCATGATCGAAAATCTCATAACAGCTTAGAAGGAATTATGAAAAACAACCTCCTTCAATGTTTAAAAGTAATTTTGACATCATTCTAAAATTACTTAAAATGTGACTGCTTATGTTTTCTATTACAAAATACTACAGTTAATACACATGGACAATATAGAACATTTTTAATATCCTATATTAATAAGGGTCGGCCAAATCCCTGTAACAACTATACAATAACAAAAGTGTAGAAAGTTGTTACCATGCTGACGAACGTGATCCCTCAAAAGTCTCTCACTGGAAAAAGCTTTGCCACAATGTTCACAAACAAGCGACTCTGTGTGAATACGAACAAGAAAAAGCATTTAACTTTCAGAACATCTGCATCCTGGGAAGGTTTTACAAACCCACACACGTCTCTCACCCATTGGCTCGGCCTGCCTGTGGAGGTGGTCAAAGAGCTTTGTGTTGCAGGAGAACATGCTGCCGCACGTAGGACAGGCTACAAGTCTCTCCTGAGTGTGGCTCCGCATGTGTTCTCGCAATCTGTACCGGATCTTGAAGAAAGCGTCGCAGCCTGTCGCAGAGAGAAGAAACGTATACGTCACACAAACGTCGGAGCCAATCGACATCTGTTTGACCTCTGCTTGCTCAGTCATACCTGCCCAGTGGCAGAAGAGAGCCTGTTGTTGTTGTGAGAACGACTGTAACTCTGCACTTTGGATGTGATTGTCCACATGTCGGTAGAACCACTCAGGATTGTTGAATGAACTCTGTACCAAGAAGGAAAAATGTAAATTCGATGATTATAATGGTGCTAAAACTCATTTGTTGATCAATGAATAAGTTAAACCACAAACACCTACATCACAGTTCTCCCACTGGCAGACGTATCCATCCGATCCTTCAGGAACCAGGTTGTTGCTGTGTAAACCCTGGTTGCAGCTGGGCAGGTCGGGACGGGACTGGAGCAGCTGGGAGCCCACGAACTTGAGCTTTCCATGGTAGTTGTGAAAGTAAGCGTGGACCTCCAGCTCCGTGGGACTACCCATCGATATAAATTCACATCCTTTCCAGAGACAAGCGTACTCATCTAAACAGAGAGGGAAGGAGAAATTAATGTGAAATACACAGAGGACTTGAAATCTGAAAGTTTCACCCACCTAATGAAAGTGATACATTGAGTAACAATAAGTCAAACAACATGTGTTTGTGTAGATTAGTGTGACTCAAATAAAATCTACATTTATTGTTACTGGGCTAAATTCAATACTTAAGCTTGATCACTGATTACAAATGACATATGCAGGCTTCTCGTGTGCACTGTGGTTTCCCTCATATGTGTGTTTACCGTGTACAAATAAATTCCCTCCTCACTCACCCAGTTCCTCCAGGGCGTCACTGTCTCCTAGGAAATCCTTCAAGTGCAACGACATGTGGTCACTCAGCTCCTCCATGGTGCAGCCCCTGAAGTTGCAGGAAGCCCATTCGCACGTCACCTCAAAGTTGTCCAGCCTCTTAGTTGTCATCATGGGGGACCTGATCACCAAAGAACAGGACAGGGAAAGCAAACTCAATACTTTGACAACATTGCAGACGATAAAATGACTTTTGACGCCAACACAAATTATGGACTAAGGTTGAGGAGAATCCATGTTGACCGATCACTCTTTTATTGACCTTTTATCAAGTCACTGAAGGAACCGACTGGGAGGGATTGTCAAACTCTGCCAGAATCACCAACGGCACCAACTATCAATAATGTTTATTAGGTGAGAGCCACCTGAGATTCAAAGGCCATTTCAGCCACCGACTCATCACCCTCTTCACCCAGAGGTCTGTCTCGTGCCATCAGGGAGGAAGACCTGTCCTTACGCTCATTGGTCCCGTCAGCTGTCAGGTTTTCACACGACAACTGGATATTAGACGAACACACTCCTGATGTTTAGCATCTTTTAAATGTCAACTCACATTGTGCATCTACAGATATTTGGCCTGTATTTATTATTGGATCTCGTCTGTTTTCTAAAAGATACATCAAGACAAATCCTCCATTCAACTGTGAGCACAGGTTCACTGAAGAAAAGTTTAATATACATGGAAAACATTTACAAAATACTCTTTAGCTTAGAAACCACAAGCTAGCTCCAGCTAAACGTGTGTGTATTAACAGAGTGAATATTTATGCTAACAGAGAAGCTAACGCTGACGCCAGTTTACCGGGTAATCCCAACTCATCATTTCTACTAATTTCATATGGCAAACTTTGATGAGGTTTTAAAGAACAACATGTAAACACACTGACTGCGACACGTGTGATGTGTGAAGTTAATGTTTCTTACGAAGGAGCAGCGGCTCTGTTAGTGACTACTCTTACTCTTCTCTCTTCTTCTTCTTCTTCGTCTTCTTCTTCTTCTTCTTCTTCTTCTTCTTCAGCATCCACTCGTTTGTTTATTTTCTCCTCGCCGCCAAACCGGAAGTTGTTTTGTCCTCTTCCCCTGTTGTGAAAAACTTCAAGAGCAAAAGAGTGCACTGCCCCCTACTGCACCGGAGCCACAAATAAAATAATATTAATAAAAATAAAAATAGTAATAATGAAGACTGTAGTAACTTCATCTTTTTTTATTTCTCATTAATTTTTAACTTTATTTGAATGTGCAATACGTATTAATAAAGTAAAATATATGTACAATCCAGTTCATACTGTATAAATTATTTCTATTGTATATATTGTTTCTACTTTGTATATTATTACTTTTACTGGTGTTTCTGTTTTTAGTTTCTATTTTAGCTTTTACCTTTGATGCTTTAACACAACACATCTCCCCATTGTGGATTGTCATATCTTACCTTATCTTATCTTATCTTATCTTATCTTATCTTATCTTATTTTATCTTATCTTAGTTTCAAACATGTGTTAAACATCAAAATAATCTATTGCGGTATATTTCATACAAATCGAGACAACTGTATGAAAGCTGATTTCTAAGTAACGTAATGAGGCCATATGGGTGAGACGGAAACCAGCTAGACGAGTCTTGAGGAGGAGGGACAGAGCTCGGGCAGCTCCAGTGCCATCGCTGATCTCTTATTCAATATTTCATGCTGCTCTGGAAACATAAGGGCCCATAACAACTGAATTATTCATGCACTTTTATGTCAGGATGACTGATTCACAGGAAAATGACCACGGGCTTCCCAAAGCCAGTGGATGAAATGAGAAACAATTAAGTGATGTTTCATTTCTTCGAATTCAGATTAAATATGAGGACATTTTTCATCTCCTGATTAATGTCTGAACTGTTCAAAATGCACAGAACAAAACACTGATGACTTCTCACTTTAAGAAATGCACCCTGACAACAGTTTTGAGGATTACAACATCTGCAGGCCACACCCATCTTCCTCTGTAAAGGACTTCAGATAGGGGGAGCAAGGTAGGAACAAAATGTAGTGCTGGAAAATTATTTTAGACACCTTTAAACCCCTTTGCAATGTTTTATTTTATTTATTTATTTGTTCAAACATACCTATACCTTCTAATTTTTATAATAATTAATAAAACCATCACAGGGAGCATGATTTTGCACTTTAGGAGTAGTTCATGTTTGCTTCTATACTGTATAAGGAGGGGGCGACAGTTGACGGAGACAAAAGCACCACTAAGAGGATAAAGAAAATGTTTGATTAGTTAATAACAAATAAATACATTTCTAAATCCCATTTAACCACAAAACTACATTATAAGATATGTATCAACTTACAATGTATGATTTTTTACTACTATTAATTTCATGCTTTGATATATTTCTAATTAGAAAAAGATATAGTAGTTTTAAGGTAAGATAAGTAAATTACTCAATTGCATTCAAATGAAGTTGCATCAAACAAAAAATATAAAATATTAATTATTCAAAGCTCAATTCTCATTCTCACATTTTCAACATTTCTGCAATTCGACAGTTATTTTGTGAGATGATGGGTGTGAAGGTAGAATGCTGTTATTCAGTGACGAAGACGAGGGAGGCAAGAAGTCAAGAGGCGGGATTCTGTATCGTCATTTTAATTGGAGTTCATTCAGAACAAGCTGAGAATACGAGCACAACATCACAACATGTCTGCAGCAGCATGACATCGTCACATCGTCATTTCACTCGGGCCTGACGCCACGCGCAGTCCGAGCCAGACAGCATACGATGAGAGATATAGCACCAGGGTGTTGGAGTGCACAGCAGCACTTCTTGTGGTGGGGGTCAGACTTGATGTTAGCAGGCAGCAGGCTGTAGAGGTCATACACTGAAAAGTCTCGCTTGCACACGCACACACACACACACTCATACAAACACACACACACACACTCGTATTCACTCACTGAAGCTAAAACTGGAAGCAGGCTCACGGTGGCTGTAGTGGTCGTGACTGGGCCGTCGCACACTGCAGCCATGTTGGCCTCAGACGACTGGCTTGTGTTTGCAGAGAACAGAGGGACGGGGTGTGATGACATTTCAGTAAAAACACGTCATTGTCACGCTCACAAAGAACAGATGGGATTTTTGCGCATTTTCAGACAGCAGCGGTTTGAGGAGCTGAACTTCAAGTCCTGGCCCATTCCTTGTCCTTCAACACCTGGAGAGATCAGCCCGCTCGTGGTGAAACGTATCCAGTAAATACAACAGGTTGTTTTTTTAAGCCCATGAGCATCTTCTTGTTTTTTCTTATTTAACACAATTGCAGCGTCGCAGCTCAGAGGAGAAGATGGAGTACAATGCCAGGAAATACTGAGTCACTGTGGAAACTGCAGTATTCCTATTAGATTAAAGGAGTGGATCTCCATTTAAATTGCAAGAAATATGTTTGTGGGTGAAACCATATTGCTGGTGTGTTTACTTTATAGCTTCAACAGCCACTAGACTATGATGTTACCGACTGTATGCACCCTTTGATGTGATCAGTCTATTACTACTCATGCATTATATCTGAACAGGTCTTGCCCCTACACATTTATCTTCGATGGCTCAATTTACAAGCTAGAATGTGACTGTGACATACAGTATCGTCTGCTAAAAGTGTTGCTACTCAACCAAAAAACGGGGCTCTTGCATGCAGGCTTTTATAGCAATTATATTACAGGTCATTTGGTTTCTTAGCAACCAAACTGATGAAACCAGATATCATCCAGAACAATGAAATGAAAACCAGGACCATACAGCGGAGGCACTGTAACTAGGAACGCAACCGTAAAAACTGATTTTGCATTTTTAACAAAACCTCTCATGTGATTCCGTCTCGGAGAAAAATCTTCCCCTTGACATTTTCTACAATCATTTCAATATGGATCTCAAATTGTCATCCATTCAGACAAAGGTAAAAATGCCCTTTTATACACATATGACATGTGTACAGATGGCTCTTCTTATAGATGTCAAACACAACTCATATAAATAATGTGCAAATCATGTGCTCAATTAATATAAAGCGGTTCTGTGCACCAACACACACGCACGCGCACACACGCACGCACGCACACACACATTACAGTGAAATTATTTGCATTATTCTAAAAGCTCGACGTCAGTGCCCATTCAAAGTTGAACAATAAGTGACAGGACAGCAGAAACAACAGGTCAGAAGGTAAAAACCAAAGGGAAGAGATTGGCCAAGACGCGTCAGGCGACCTTTTGTTGAAGCACATCGAGGTGGTAACATGTAACTTTTTAATGCTTCGCCTCAGCCAGTCTGTTGCTGATCTCTTTGCTCTTCTTTGTGACCACGCCCTCCGGTTTGGGTTCGGCGGCGCCCACGGACGGTTTCTTCTTGGCTGACTGGGAACCGGCAATCTGCTTCTCCTTGGCTTTTTTCACCATCTTCCCTGTTGTCGTTGTCGGTGTCTTTTTTGGTTTGGTACGAGACACTGGTTTGTCGGCCTGAAAAGAGCAGAGAGGTGCAGGGCTGAGATTAAGCTCCATCTCCCAAACAATTCATCAGTCTTTCGACATTTCTGCAAAACACACTTATTTGCTTTCCTGCTGAGCGCTAGACGAGGAGATCGATACTACTCTCATATCAAGCTAAAGCCAGCAGCTGATAAGCTTAGCTTGGTTTCAACAGCCTCGTTAACCTACTTGTGACCACAGCTAAAAGTGGTTGAAGCTTTATATTCAATAATCGATATGACGTCAGTGTCGAGCTTCTTACCAAGAAAGCAAATATGCACATTTCTTAAAATGTCCAACTATTCCTTTAAATATTGAATTGCCTCTATGTCCAAGTCCTATTTTAGCATGCAATACATACCTTCAGGCAAATGACACCATATGGTACAGGTGAAATTTGCATTATGTGGTTAGTGCGATGGAGATAAAAGAAATAAAAACACAGCACAAAAGGTGTATTTGTGCTTTTCCTTTTATAGAACAGTGGCTCGTGCAGTTTTCCAAAGTTTAAAGAAAGTAGATGGTTAATATTAGTATATGTTGTTAGTCTTATACCTGTTATATTCATATTTTCCTTACATTTGACCGATGATAGTGACAGCAAATCCTATTGGTTTGACAGGCAGGTTTGCAACTGGAGAATCACCAGCTCAAATTATCTCAGTGATAAGAAAAAAATTGTGTGCAGAGATGAATGGGACCATAAGCAAGAAAGAGTTTCCACAACAGTAAAACTACTTCTGAAGAAGCTCCCAAATGATCTGTTGATATATAAATGAGCTGATGTACAGCAAATAAGTTGCATACATGCTCAACTTTTGCTGAATAAATAAACCTTAAAATGTTATAAATCGTAAGAGATGACATATGTGCGCAAATCGCTTCTTACAGAATAAATGAAGGGCTCTATTTCAATGACTGAATTAACATAGAAATCTGACATTAAAAGCAAAGAGGACAGCATCATCTGCAAACAAGTGTTGCCAATGCCTGGTATCAAAAATAAACTGCACCACACATACAACTGCCCCTCCACCCACTTGTAAGCAGATGTATTCATGGAGAACCAGTTGTGTGCAGATTTTGAAAAACTGGTGAAAATAATTTCTACTTTGCCTGATGTAATTTGCACCAAACACAGCCACTAAAATAGAGCCCTGATCAACACAGTTTGGGTTAAATGGAAATAAATGGACGTGTAGTGATTTTTGTCTTGTTGGCCTCAAATGATGCAATAAACCCAGGTTTTCTTCTCTGTTACATGTTTTCATTTGTCCATCCACCCTCTTGCATAAACCTTTAGTCAGTTGTTTAAACTACTGAGCTCCACAAAGAACAGTGGGTGGTGCAGGCTGAGAGGTGGGCAATCAGTGATGATGTGGCTATTAACTCATACTGGTGAGTGTGTGTGTGTGTGTGTGTGTGTGTGTGTGTGTGTGTGTGTGTGTGTGTGTGTGTGTGTGTGTGTGTGTGTGTGTGTGTGTGTGTGTGTGTGTGTGTCTGATCAGTTTGAGGTCGGCCTCCATGCCTTCTAGAAGAAACAGAAAACACACCTGACTACAGCAGGTTTACAACAGAGCTGCTCTCAGTCTCTGAGAAGTCCTACGAGAGTGAGAGAGGGAGTGGCCATATGAACACACTTCTACTGACACATGATTCAAGAACTGTTTAGTCTGAACTATGAACATGCATGTAGATACAAATCTATAAAGGTATATTATATATACGGGTCTGTGACTTGACATTTAACAACAGATAATCTGAGATGTTTCCTGGAAAGAAGAATATGATTTGGTTCTAATTACAGGGAACAAACAGTGACAGTGACCGGTTCACACACTCCCTGTTATTTTTATTCTAATATTGAGGCTTTTACTCGGTTGACGTCAGCTACACAAGCAAAAAGTGAAATGTGTCAACACACAAAAATAGTATTCAGCATAAATGCAAAATAATGAATAATTCAATTCCAGTGATAAATAAAGGAGTAATAAATATTCACTGGGGTTTAAATTGAGTAATTTCTTTGATAGAACTTATCAAACTAACTAATATAACGGTGTCACAACTTTCTGTCTATTTCCTCTGCAATTAAAACCAAACTACACAATTATTTCCAGGAAAGTTTCAAGAAATTATTAAGAAATAACAGATTTGTAAAATATTTTCAAATAAAGACCTACTTTAATGTTGGATATGTAACATTAAAACTGATGGGTAAAACATTTTCAGTATTAGTAAGTACAAGCTGCAGAATGACCTATTTATCGTTTGTTTAGTTAAAACTTACACAGGTTGAGAACTAAAACATTTTACTTTCTAAATTGATATTAAGTGATTTTAGTTGGCGTTTAATACGTCCGATCATTATTCTGGGGCGTGACTCTGATGGAGTGTGAAATAAAATCTAAAGCATGAAGCAGAGTAAAACTCCACGGACAGTGTGTTAATCACAAAATACTGAACCTGGGATATAGCACGGCTAATAAAGTTTTAGACATGACTATTAGGGAGGCACTTACTGTGTGTCAGTACTTAAAGGAGACATAACTCTGAATTTAAAAGGCAGCAGTATTTCCCAGAGCTGCAGGAACAGCCTGGGAGCTGTGTGGCGACATGCTCTCACCTTGGCCGGGTCCTTGCTGGGCTCGTTGTACAGGCTGCGTATCCTCCTGCGATCCAGCAGCTTGTTGTCAGTGGGCTGAGCCTTCACCTGCTCCCCCTTGTACGTGGCACTGTAGCTGGTCTCCCGACTGGTCTCCACCACGGGGGGTTTGTACTGAGAAGCAGCTTTGATGGCCTTCACTGGTTTCACATCCTTGTAGGCCTTGAACTCAGTCCTGGCATCAATTGAGGAGAAATAGCAAACGTAAATGTTTATGGGCTGCAACTTGTTTTCATTAATCTAAAAAGTAAGAGCACAAAACCCAGAGGTACGAAGTTTACTGAAGGAAAAAGCATCAAATTCTCAAATTCTCTGTTCTCCATTTCCTTTTTGAAATGTAATCAGAGATATTATAAAACATTCAACTTAATGACTATAGCCAATTATGTTAAATTAGTCATGCTAACTAAATAGCGAGTTTACAATGGGTGCGTCAATCAATATGTAGGCGTTTTGCTCGGTATGGATTGTGATTGACATATTGGCATGTCTATCCATCATCTATACCACTTATCCTTTGAGGTGACATTGGGCGAGAGGCGGGGTCCACCCTGGACAGGCGCCATATTAGCATGTGCCCACGTTAAGATAAGATAAGATAAGATAAGATAAGATAAGATAAGATAAGATAAGATAAGATAAGATAATCCTTTATTAGTTCCACAATGGAGGAATTTGGCCAAACGTTGAATGCTTGTAAATGTAAAGAAATATAAACAAACCGTGAGCTGCAGTTTTTAATATGCACCGTTGTCCATTTAGAAATGTGGCAAATATGAATCACTCCCTTATGGTTCCAGCATTTACAATGTCTCATCATCTCTGCTGCCAGTGTAACACTGAAAACGACAGGATCATACTCGGCTATTGATTTACAATTTGAGGTTTGGATTTACTACCTAAGCTCTGGAAGCTCTGACGTGGTACCACCTCTTTTCTTTTTTTTTTTTACACGTCCTCTGGGACTGGTAGAGTCAATAAAAAGCTGGAGTCCAGACTGGTTTAATTACACATGTTCTTGTCTTAAGATCAATTAAGAGTAGAATCAGTGCTCGTCTTCAGTAAATCAGCCAATCATTGCTATTTAGTGAAGTAACTGTAAATATTATTCTGTTTTATTACTGATGCTACTTTGAATTGTGTTTTGTCAGACACATTATTCCCTGAAAACAAAGGTCGTCTCCTTGTGGGGAAATTTTCAATGAGTCATTCTAGTTCAGAGATAAAGATGGTGTCGCCTCACGACATCTGAGGAGCCAGAATTTCACGCTTAAACATTTCTTATTTGACTTGATGTCTGTGTCTGTGTCCATCATCTGTACGAATGCTTCTGTTTATTAAAACAACATGTCATTATTTATGTAACCAGACTACATTCTGTTTTATTGCTTTGTTGCACTTGTCAAGACTAGACCTATAAAGTCATCTTGAATCTTATTTCTTAATTCAATTTCATCGGGAAAAGTTTCTATTTTACAAGGAAAATTAAAGCAACAACATATGTAAATATTTAAGCAGAGCAGGATGAGGCAGCAGCTCTTCCTCTTGACTTGCGTGCATCCTGCATCCTTAATTCAATTTGGAGGAAGCCTGTGCAGAGAAACCATGTTAGATCACATTCAGGGCCTTTTACTCTGCAGCTGGACGGTGCCGCAGGGACTTTATAGAGAGGAAAAAGCTGAAAACAAAAATCAATAGTGAAACGTTTATCTGTGGGGATATCGGGGTTGTAACAGGAGGCCGTGCAACACCTAGCATCCTGATGGTGGTGTGTGTGTGGATGCTGTCTGACCAGAGGCTGCTGCTGCTGCTGCTGCTGCTGGTGGTGGTGGAATGTTTTCAGAGATGTTGTGTAACTGGGGACACTTGATGATGGATCCAGAAATGATTGGAGCAAGTTAAGAACATATTTGCCCCCCCCCCCCACACACACACATACACACACACACACACATTTCCATGGGTCTCAGCGTCACTCACCTGTAGCTGCTGGAGGTGGACATCACCTCCTTGATCTGCCTGTTGAGAGCGTCTGCAGCTGCGCGGCCTTTCCTCTGCTCCGCGCTCACCTCCGCAGACACTTCTGCCTCAGACTTCTCCGCAGGCTTCCTCTCCGCCGACTTCTCCCTCCTCGCGCTCCTCACCGCCGCCTCCTTTGACTCCTTCTCCTGCAGCTTCTCCTCGATCTCGCTCTTCTCCACGCCGCTCTCGGCCTCGGCTGCAGGCTCCGGCTTCCCGCTGGCCGCGCTGCGCTCCGTGGTGGCGGCTGCAGCGGTGGGGCTGGGTCTGGGGATCCAGGGGTGGTCGTGCTTCTTCGGTATAGGCCACGGTTTGTAATCCTTCTGGTACTGAGTCTCGTTGTTGAAGGGGGTCGCGGAGGGGTGGTACTCGTTCCGGGGCTTGCAGCTGGGCTCGGGGCGCACTCTCCACGCCTTGAAGTCTTGGCGCATGACGGACGCAGAAGAGCCATCTTTGCCCGCTGCGGCACCGGTCGCGGGCGGTGCCTTCCCAGCCTCCTGCTCGCCGGGATGAGACTGCGTTTCTATGGCGATGGCGCCCGCCCTCTGCTTCGGCTGCGGGTGATAGGGCATATGCTGCACGTCGGCCACATCCGAGTATTTGGTGAAAACCAGAGGCACCGAGATGTCCCCTTTGTCCAGCTCCGTCCAGAAGCGGTTGATGCAGCATGCACGCGTAATGCACGGCCATGCCATGATGGAGGCTGACTGGAGAAAGACGCACAGACCAAAAAAAAACCCCTCTAAATCTAAGGATGAATAAACGTCCTACTCACGTCTCGGAAGACTTCTGCACGTTTCACCCTGTGGCCTCGCAGTTCCTGTCCAGTCAGGGTTTTATCCTCCTCTCAGCTTTTTATGTAATTCTCTGCTGAGAGAGTGAATCTCGATCTGTGCCCACTTGAGCCCCCTCCTCTCTCCTCCTGCAGGCTGCTGGCTCTTTGCTCAAGTTTAGACGCACTTTGCGCTTGGCCGTGGAGCGCACATTGCCGTCTGGTTGAGCATCGAGGCGACCGCACCCACATTTGTGTGATGCCCGGGCTCTGCACTGAGTGTGCACGGTGAACTGTCACCTGAGCTCGTCACCGTCTGGCCGGCCCGAGAGGGAGGAGACACGGTTTAACCCCTGCCATGTCACACAATGTCAGCTCGGCCTGGTACAGAGGATGGGGCCGAGGCCTTGTGTTGCTCCATGAGGAGGAAATGGCCGATAATGCAGCACAGAACCAATAGAAATGACATAAACCTCCACATGTGCACGTATCAAATGTTTGCAAAGATACAGTTTAAATTTGGGTTTGCAATATGGTGTTAAGAGATAAATAAAATAAAAGTTTGCATGCACCTGGGAGAAAAACAAGAGATAAACCAAATTAGGAGAAAATAAAATAATGAGAAGGAACATTTTTGGCACAAATCTGACTAAAAAGTGTTTTAATAATGTTCTGTTTTTATTTTGTATTAAACCAAACTGAAAATAGGCCTGTTTGTGAATATTTCAAGAGGCAGAAAAAAAAAAACATCACCACAAACATTAAAACATGAAACTGCTACATCCAGACGTGTGTCACATTTTTTAATACACCACCAGAGAAAAGTTGAACTTTACAACATATCAACAGATTTTTTTTGAACGGTTTCAGTGAGAAAACATCTCAACATACTGGGCTACGTAACTATCAAAGATATGTCACACTATGCTTACAAGAAAAAAAAAATGGCTTCCGGCTGGAGCTCCTTCAGCTGATATCGAGGGTAACTGCTCCCCCTTGTGCTCCTCCTGCCTCACAGTCACTGGAAGAAAGGAATCACTGTCCTGTAGATCAACAGGGCTGCTTGTGTTCATCAGGTAGTTTGATTTAAAAACACACATTTAAGAAAGGCTGAGTGTGAAGGAGCTACAAAATATTATTCATGAAGATCACAACATCATTATAGAGGCGGCTGAAGTGTAACAGCCCAACACAGATGCAAAACCGAAATATTTACAGATCATGTTTTGTGGCGTGTAGAAAATATTTTAATGTTTCCCTCCTGACAAATTTGATTATTTACAAGATGAGGCTAAGATGCATCTCAACACACTAATGTTTTCACCACATACAATCAGAGCAACGGATTTCTTGGACACCTCAGATCTTTTAACATTTAACGTTAAATCCACACAAATATTCAAGTGTAAATGCAGCAAAATACACAAGAGCGATCACAGCACGACATCTTTACGACTGACGGCAAAAATCAGTGCCATTCATTTCTGTCCCAGATATAGATTATTTAAGGTCATTATGATTCCATCACAGAATCGTCCTCAGTCGCAGCTTCCTCCACCGCCACTTCCTCAGCCACTGCTTCCTCAGTCGCCGCTTCCTCCTGCCGCCCCTGCTTCCTCAGTTGCCCCTTCCTCAACCACCCCTTCCTCAGCCACTGCTTCCTCCGCCGCCCCTTCCTCAGCCACTGCTTCCTCAGCCACTGCTTCCTCAGCTGCCCCTTCCTCAGCCACTGCTTCCTCAGCAACTGCTTCCTCAGCCGCCCCTTCCTCAGCCACTGCTTCCTCAGCTGCCGTTTCCTCAGCTTCAGGGTCATCCTCTGAATATAGTCTGCAGTATTTGTCTACCATGACGTCCAGGTCGTGTTTGACGTGCGTGTTGATGTTGAGCATCGCCAGACTTTTGTTCCACTGCTTGGCGGGCATGCTGTCCAGATAAGCCTGCAGCCGCTCGCTCGCTGTGTCACTTTTGTTTTCTTCCAGTTTCAGCACAGGTAAGGTGGAGAGCACCTTGAGGAAGGAGTTCACGTTGGGAAAGAACTTGACGTCCGGAAGCTGCAGGGTCTCGTGGATGGTGGTGGGCAGGCGCACCTCTTTGCCCCGGTGCTTCCACTTGATCCTCCAGCAGTGCAGCTCTGCCGGTAGCGTGTCTGGGTTGGGGAGGTCGTTGCGGTAAACATCTGCGTAGTTCTCCTCGGTGGTGTTGAACTTCATCTGGCCCATGACAGCAGGGACCAGTGACAGGCACTTGAGAGCTTTGAGGTTGGTGTCGGAGAACATGTCCTCCACTTCCTGCATGATGCCACGGATAACGGGGACGGTCACATACTCCTTAAAATACGACTCCGTTTGGATTTCGTCCATGTCAGCTACGCGCTGTTTCCGGAGGAACAGCCTCGGGACCTTCACGGGAACCTCCATGACATTGGCCACGCTCACGGCCTCCTCATACCAGAATTCATGGTAGACATCAATGTTGTCATTGACCTCGTTTAGTGAATGCAGCACGGCGGTAAGACTGTTGGCAGCAAAGAACACATCCAGTGTTTCCCCTTGGAGATTCCTCCCAAAAGCTCTGGTGAACGTGAGAACATTCTTCAAGATGACGATGGTGACGATGATCTCAAAGTCAAACAGAATTTCTGTGATTGAATACGCATCGGTTGTGACGCTGCTGGCAAACTTCCCATCATCATTGTCGCGAATGTTGTCCATGCACAGCAGCAGGGGCGGCAGCAAGTCCAGGAATATGTCAAAAGCACTGTGTTGCTGCGTCCAGCCTGAGCCACAAGCCTGTTTCACTGCAGTGACCTTGTCTTCGTTTTTCTGGTAGTGAGAGGAGACAGCGATCTCGAGCTCCTCCTGAGTGAGCGGCCGTCTGAAGAAAGCATCAACCCTCCTCAGAGTCTCCATGACAACCTGCACATTTGGAAAAGGCAGACTGCTGGCCAGGTGGATGTTCAGTGCCATGTGGGAGCAAGGCATGCTCAGAAGCAGGGGATACTTCTCCATCAGCAACACCGCCACAGCTTTCATCTTGGTGGTGGAACTCCCAGTGGCCTTGTGGGCCTGACCACGGCAGTCCTCCATGCTGAGCCCCCACCGGTCAGTCAGCTGGGCCTCCAGCCGCTCCACCAGCGAGGCCTCGTCTCCCTCGAACAGCACAAAGTCTAAAAACTCCTCCCGGAGAACGTTCTGCTGATTCACGAAGCGTAGAAACAGAGGAAGGTGCCTCTCGTTGGAAAACTCTACGAGGTCGCCCGTCACTAGGGAGAAGAAGCGACTCTCTCTCACTTCCATTATCATCTCCTCTCTCACCGTGTTCTCACACACATCCAGCAGCTGACTCTGCTGGGTCGCCGAGAGGTAGTCTGTGTTCACAGCCGTCGCCTCAAAACGCTTCTTCAAAGCTTCATCTCCGGTGTTCATGCGGTAATCTAGAAGGGCCTGCAGGTTGTTGGACTTGCGCTCAGGTTCGGTTGCTTGGTCCGCCACTAACGGGATGCTCTGTTTTGCCAACATGACCACGACCTCAAACAAGGACCTCAGGTATTCCCGGAACTCCTTCTCCTCTGTGGACAGCTGAGGTTCTTCCTCGTTGGTGCTTGTGCTGTCCTCAACTGCTGCATCTTTTTTGGACACAAGCTGCTCAATGGAGGACGCCACTGGATGAAGAAACACAAGAAAGCTCCAGTGATCATTTTAAGTAAATAGAAATCACATCAAAATTAGCACACAATTATTAGTGATCAAAACTAAATTTCCTCTTTACTTACATCTCCTTTCTTTAATCTTCCTTATGTCTTCTTCAGTCTGGAATAAAAAATGTAAGTCAACTCACACAAAACAGACAACACTTTGTCAAACTATTAAGATTAAGAGGAACAATTAAAAATAACACGACAGGTGAACTTAGTTAATATTGTTCTCACAAGTTCTTTGATCCGTTTGCGATGTCTGGTGTGAGGGTTTTTGAGATGGCTCGTCAGATCAAATATGGTTGGGATGGCTGTATCCTTCAGCACCGTCCTATAGGGGCTCTGAAATACAATTAACTCACGTAAGTGCCTTTTTGGGAATAACTGCTGCCAGGCTGACTGGTTACGGATCGTGTCAGATACTCACAGTTTTGCAAACCATGGCTGGATCGAAGTGTTTGGCGCATAATCTATAGTGCTTGTTCAGCTGGTCCGACGTTTTCGCCTCGAGATCTGCTCTGCGGCAGTTCTCTACCCAGATTCGACATCTGCAAACGTGAAAGAGAAACTCAGGTTTACGTGACATTTGGAAAAACGTTAATGTATCGAGAAAGTTGTCGAGTCTAGATGAGCTGCTTGTCTCGGATACATTCATACTGGACTAATGACAAACATAGTTCAAAATAACAACTCGCAAACCAAGTTTTTTGAGGGTGGTGTTGTCTCTGGTGTTGTAGAGATAAGAGCGACTGTATGAAACAGCAATGAAATACTCTGACAGGTTTTAAAAGCTGAGCCTTGATATGCAACATGAACACTCAAGTTAAAAGATTCATTTGCACAAATATTTAAATACCAGTAAAAAATGATAATTTCCTTCAACAGGATTAACTGGTGTTCAACATTTGCTTTTTAAAACATCCAAATTAAAAAATATTTGGAGCTGTTCTTTGGTCACAGCTCATTACAAACTGAGATTTTAATTATTATTTAAATTATGATTGTATAATCACAGTGGCCACCTTGAACTGTGTATCCTACATATTACAGAATAATGAATCAATAGTTGGAGCCTCTCCATTACTTTACATTAGGTGCTGGGAAGTTTGGCAGAATCTTAACAAGAAAACATACAAGTGCATTTCACCCACAGCTCGGTTTGTGCTTCACTTCTCAACCATTGCAAGGAAATAGATGAATAACTTGCACAGTGTGTTGCTGGTGCTGGTTGAGTGAACACTAGTAAGTCAATTTGATTAATAAATAACCTTTTCAAAATAAAAGTTACAAGGTGCCGTAGGAAACAAACATGGAGATTAAAAACAAGAAACCAAACAACAGATGAATAATAACAACACAGAGGGCCAAGCAAAAACAAACGGAACCATGGGGACTAGATCAGATAATGAACTGTACCTCTCTGGGTCCCGTGGAAACCGAAAAAAAGCCAAATCGGACTGAGTGCTCTTCCGTGTACAGTTCGGGGCCGCGCAAAAATTGGGCATGATGCTTGGGCTAGGTGGTTAGCTTAGCCGAGACAGCTGAGTATTGTCATCTGCGGACTCTGGAAGCTTCGTTTACGAACACGCGTGGACTCCTGTGGTTTTTTTCCTTTGAACACAGACACGCAACTGTCGCTCACTGCACCTGAGCTCGATTAGTTTCCATAAACAACTCTGTGATCACCGGGTCCACGACTCACAACACCACGGTTGAATTTTGGAGTTGATCGTTGTGCAGGATGATGTCCCGCCCGCCAGGCATCTGATTGGACGAGCCAGAAGCAGGGAGCACAGTGATTGGTTAGTCCATACTATACTTACTTCTTCACCCTCAAGACATACAGCGGAGGCAGCTCTTCGTAGGCGCCCTGCTGCCACCCACAGGATAAACCACTGCATTACAGGAGCTAGCTAGCTAACAGTGTCATTACGTTTGAACGTCGCTGAATTGATATAAATGTCGAAGAGGAACTGTTGTTATCTGGTCTAAAGTTGACAGGACAATCAAGATCAAGACATCTGGGGGACCCGGACCACACCCGCTCCAGATCTAACACATCTTTGTCGAATCTGCTGCAGATTATCAAAGAGAAACTCTGTTTGAAACGTGTGACCGTCTCTCTTCCCTCACTCTGAGCACATGTCAAAATGCTACAAATATGAAAGTGGGGTTTTAAAATCATACTTTAACCCTTTTATGTCAATGAGTGGTGCAAACAACGTAGAATCGGCGGCTATCACGTGTGTTTCCATTATGAAACAGAACCTAACTGTGACTCAGGGAAACTGTTACTGTTCTATAAAGGGTTTTTCCACTCATAATACAAGTCGAGGGTCTTTTTCCTGCAGTAGCACGGCTCGTTGGTCTAGGGGTATGATTCTCGCTTAGGGTGCGAGAGGTCCCGGGTTCAAATCCCGGACGAGCCCTTACCTTTTGAAAGGATCCACCGCAGATCGCGGTTTTGTGTGAGTGAAGCTCTGAAGGACAAAGCCTCTGGTGTCAGGTCTGATCCGAGCCTCCGGGAATCACAGGGTTCTGCAACCGGAAACACTGGAAACGTTCAGTCTCCTTCAAAATGACGACACACGTTTTCTCTGTTAGTTCCACTGGTGTATTTTAGATGCACATTTAAAATAAAAAAAAACACACTGTTTGCAAGCGGGAGTAAAATGACGCGGGCTCGTCCGGGATTTGAACCCGGGACCTCTCGCACCCGAAGCGAGAATCATACCCCTAGACCAACGAGCCTAGACGACCCTCACCACAGTAATACATAATATCAATCTTTACCGTGTCGTGTACACTAAACTCGTTCAGTTTCACATTTCCATCTTTGTAAACTACGGTATTTTACTGGATAGGGTTTATATTGGATTCGTAAGAGAACAATAAAGACACGCAGAGCATTTCAATTAACTTCTTTTTATATATCATACATAAGACTGTCTTAATATAATACAAAGGGCATTGTCATAAACACAGCAAAGTCTTGACTAGATCTTACAATCTGTGGATACATGGACTTATCCTTTCCCCCATGCTGTTCAATTCTATAGTGCATGTTGCATGTACAAAAAAAGTGAAAAAATGTGGAATCAAAAAAAAAGGAAAGAAAAAGAAAACAAACAAAAAAAAGGATAAATCCAAATTAAATAAGAGGATTTCAACTTCTGTTGGGTGTTCAGATATGTCAACAAGTATACGTGTTTGTGTGTAACCCACAAACTGAACAGGCTTATGAAAGATGGAACCTTTTTTCAACCATGTGCTTCTCATATAACCAAAAAGTAAGGTTTGTGATGTACATGCACTTACAATATACCCTGTGAAAATTATTAAGGTTTGAAGATCTAGCTTTCCCTGTTTGATTCAAACCCTACCTCATAGTGTTGTCCTGATGTAGTCAAGTACCTTTGCCAAAAGGCAAGGTTTTGCCACTAAGAAAACAGGAGTTCCTGCCCACTGAATGGTCACCAAATTGACAAACATAATCAACATACCAGCAGGAGCAAGGTAGTGAGTTCTATACTTCCTTTATTAAAAAAATATAAATATATACATAAATTCTATTTCAACTATTAAAAAGGGGCTGCATTTCATGACAACTGCTCTAAATAAGAGGTCAATCAGCATGATCTGAAATAGGCGCACACTTACGAGTCACTGCAGTCAATTTTTTTTTATTTTTCAGTCTTTATTTTTGGAATGTTTAGTACCAGTATGAGTGCCAGTCATAAAACCACTGGCGATTTCTAAATGTCTCAAATTCTGCGGGGTATGAAAAATGATTGCAAATTTGCAATTAACCTTGACATCCAGATAAAACCCCAATCTCAATATAGGTAGCTTTACATTTTGTTTGTGGAAATACCAAGCAGGATTTCTTATGATGGTTTCCCCGTTAAAATGACAACAGCAATACCTGTGGCCTGCCCTTAATTTGAATGGTGGCTGTGGGCAGGTTTTTTTCTATCCAAATTTCAAAGCTGATAAAATGAGCAACAGAAGAAAGAAAGCACTTCAAACTCCCTGATATAAAAAAAAAAGAATCTGGATATTGACTGTAATGTTTTGAGGACATGCATGTCTGCCTAGGCAAAGCATGTGATTGTGGGCTGATGGACGCCCTTTCCCTTTGAATAGGACAACAATCATGGGGATCTGCCCTACCAAATCAGAACAATGCCATTCAACACAAACTGATTTGCCACAATTATCTTAACGCTGCCAAGACAATGACATTAAGTCTTGCTTCATGGCAGAAACTAGCCAAGTTGACCAAATGATGTATGAAAGGCAGCAAAACCCTTTGAAATAGTATGATGGGGCAAAAGAAAAACGACGACACAGAAATAGAACGCATTAGTCTCCTTTTTTTTTTTTTTTAAACCATCAGCTTCTATCTTGCTACTCCGGAGCCTGCAGAGTAACTACCAAATTCTCTAACATACCAAGTTTTAAAAGACTCCCAAAATAATCTACCAATTAATATGGAAACAGTTTTGGTAAAACGTTGCAAACAAATCTGGCCAGAATACACAATAGCCAACGGTCTCAACAACGGTCTCCAGTTTTGCTAAAGTAAAATATTGCAGCTGTTTGTATTGACGTTAAAATAAGATCTTGATAAACTTTGCGTCAAAGTGGTGAACTGCTACATTATTGGTTACAGACACCTATATGCTATAAAACAACTGCTTTGGTATAAAAACATATCCAAAGGGAAAATAAATTCTTGTAAAATTCACAGCATAATTTGAGGAGAAAAAAGGCAGTCACTTAACTCGTTTTTTTCTTCAGTTTCCATGTTTTGGATGGAGAGACTTGTGCAGGTGGTTCTGATGAGGAACTACATGCAAAAGGGGAAAATAACAAAACATAAAAGGGTAGACTCTGGAATAGATAGTTCTTTCCACTGAAAAATCCTTAACCAGTGAATAAGATTCTCAAGGAAGTAATGTTTAGGAGGTTGTTGTGTACAATAAGACCCTGTTATGTGGGGCCCTGCTGAAGAAGTAATCTTTGTCGAGAAAGGCCTCAAATTACCATTCTTATTTACCTTTTCTAAGTTGTTTTAATTTCCTTAAAGAATTAAGGGCTGTCTAGAGAGAAAAATAGAGAAAAGCCATCTTAATTCAAATGATAATGTCCAGCTCCATCCCACTCCAAGTCCATGAGTCATAAGGCCAAAGGGTTATCTAGAACCAGCCACTGACTGTCTTCCTCTCCCTGGGCTGGATCCTTTCGTCTCCCGTGCCCATCGCTGCTCTCGTCTGTGCCGGGCCCGGTCGCAGCTCGCAGGACTACGGGGCCTCTAGGTCTGAGGGGTGGTGCTTCCCTCTCCTTTGACCCGGTCGGTGTCAGTATCCACCTGCGGGTTTCTCCTCTCCGACCGGCCAGCACACGCTATAGGGACTCCACTCCACTGCCGTGTGCTTCCCTTCGACAGAGTTACACAATACCGACCAACAACAAGAAATATCACCGCAAACACTTCCCCTCATTGTCAAGCTACAGGATTTACAAGCAGCTTTTACGTGAAATTTTCACTTAAAAGGGCAAAATAATTAAGAACCAGTGGAACAGTAATGTCAGGCAGTCCACATTTTGAATCGAAAAAGGACACCAAGCATTTCATCACCAACAGCTACCTGCAAAACAGCTTCAAACTTCGCTCTGAAATGCTCCTTAGAAGATTTTGCCACATAATACCATATGGTGATTACTTGGTGGTTACATGAAACTGGTGAAATGGTAAGATGGATGTCTCAATCTCACTATGGTTATTCCGCAGTATTATTTTGTGCCTAATGATTGCAAAAGAAAAACTGATGAAAATTACATATATACTTTTTAACAAAGATTTTTCTCTGTAGTAGCGGTTCAGTGATATCTCCCTTCTGACGTGAGCAGCTTTTGTTCTCAACACACCTTGTAGTAAAAAACACCACCTTAAAAATGACGCACAGGGGGAACACACAGCCAAATGTCAGTGCAGTCACGAGCTGGCCATAGAACTCTGCTGCACACACACTCCAGTCATTGGAGACTCCTCCCGGTCCATGCCCTGCCTCATGCCCAGGTGGCCTTCCGCTAGGTAGTGGGCAGGCCCTGTGTTCGTGCCCATGGAGAATGCAGGGTGCGCTGCCATGCCAGTCTCCTGCCGTGGGTTCGAGAAGGCACCTAGCCCCATACTCAGCCCACCATTCTGACCAAAGTCAAGGGCTCCGGCGGGCAAATGGCGGAGCTGGTAGGCCTGGTTGCCATGGTTCCCAGTGGAAGAGGACGATGTAGAGGAAGAGGAGGCAGAGGAAGACAGGGAGGTCATGGACAGATGGCCATGAACCACTTCCATGGAGTCCTGTGTTGAGGAGCTGTGTGTCGGGGAGGTGTAGTGGCGAGGGCGTGGCCGCGTAGCCATCATCGGCCCGTGGTGGTGATGAGCATGTGAGTGGGGATGCAGGGCCTTAGGGTGCTGAGGGGGAACATGGAAGGTGGTTTCCTGGACTGGGTGTGTCTCTCCAGTGACCGACTCTGGTCCAACTCCACCTCCCCACACCAGCGGGGGTGGGTAAGGCTGTCTTGCCTGTCAATGTCAAGCACATAACAAAGTCAGTTGTAGAACACAGCTGCATTGTTTTTCTAGCCTTGAGGCAGTAATGCTCAACTGTTACCATATAACATTGAAATAGACTTAATTTCAGTACAATGAAATAAAAGTTGACATGTTTGTCAACTGACACACAATCACACCCTTCATAACATTTCATTTCATTTCAAGACTGCAGTTTTAGAATTCTAAGAATATTAATCCTGTCTTGTATAAGAATCTGCCCTACAACAGTAAACCAAACATTTTAAAGCACATATTCATTTGTCTTAGATTTGTTCTGAAGAAAAAATAAAATAAATAAAAACTTCCTTGTGCTGCTGTGTCATTTGCAAATGTCCTCTATGGAGGGTCAATAAAGGTACATCTTCTCCTAAAACTACAAATATCCATCGACTTCCACCACAATATGTCCACTCAGTATCAGATCACATTCAGATCCCTCCATCGAACTCACTGACCTGTGGGCAGAGGCTGTCACTATCGATGGCAGGCAGGGCCGTGCCGAAGTGTCCTCCACTGTGCAAGTGGTGATGGGTAGGGTCTGATCTTGCTCTGCCACTGGTACTTGTCCCAGATGATCCTCCTAAGGGTTAAACAAGGTGTCAAAAGTGCAGCCTCAACAACAACACATTCAATATATCAAATGCTACAATAAGATTCGCTCATGTTTATCAAAACATACAACACATGTTATGATTCAAAGTTTCACAATGAAATAGATTTTAATCATTTGAAAGTTTCTCTTTCTGGCTTATAATTGGCTTCAATTGATACCAAGTTCCACAAGAGTCAACCCCCCTCTTACTGAAAAGATAATTGTACTGTTGTGATATGATATATGTCACATCTTATCCTAGACCACAAGAACTGACAGACTACATTTAAGGACAAGGGAACAGGTGCCCAATGTTTTTAGATGGGAGTTACCTGAACTAGAGGAGGTGCTGGACGTGGTTCCTGAAGACTGGGACTGCTCTAATGCAGGGCTTGTAGACTACGCTGCTGCTTGTATTGGTCCCCTCATCCGCAGTCTTCTTGAAGAAGCTGTGCTGCAGGGCATAGTAGGGCTGGATGCGGCTCTTGGGGTCATAGTCCAACATCCGGAGGATCAGGTCCTTGAACTTCAAGTAGTCAGCAACGGCATGGCCAGACTCCCCTGCCCTCCGGCCACCTGGACCCCCTGTCTCCACACCCAGGATGGAGTGGAGCTTCCGTGAGGCTGGAGGCTTATACTGTTAAGGCAAAGTGCACAAAGATTAGGAGATTTACTCATCAGAGACTACAGCATTTCATGTCACAATCTACCTTGGTTTTAACGATAATCATAAGCACACATTTTGTTTAAAGGCCAAGTTAAGCAAAGAACTGAGCTCACCCTTTTGCCATCTTTGGTCTTCTTTACACTCCATGTACCATCTGAAAGCTTCTCAAAGAACTTCCTGGCTTTTGGGGCTAGGTCCATTATGTGATTAGGTGGGATACCAAGAACCTCGACTATTTTGTTCATCTGGTCCACCTGTGGAAAATGTTATCAATGAAGTTACATCTTCATGCAAGCACAGGTACATACTGCAAAAATGTACATTGTAAACCTATAACTTAGACAGCTTGACTTAACTGCTTTAAACCTAGTATGTAAAGTTAAACATCCTTAAATGTTCTATGATCATTTAAAAAACATTTAGCTTCAGACAAGTAGCTACAATGTCAAACAGAATGTTAAGGGTTGACAATTGGGAGATGTGTGATATGTTTTTAACTTCACTTCTCAAATTTGGAGGTGTACATGATCTTATTTAAAGCTGCAGTTGCAATTCAAAGAGTGACACAGAACGAAACAATTTGATTGGTAATGTTTCAGATCCTTTCACCTCATTGGCTCCGCTGAAGAGAGGCTCTCCAGTGTGCATCTCTACCAAAATGCAACCCAAGGACCACATGTCAATGGCCAGGTCATAGGGCATTCCCAGCAGCACCTCTGGGGAACGGTAGAAGCGACTCTGGATATATTGGTATATCTAAAAAAAAGAAGACACAGAAACTCAGTCTCATCATTTGCTTAAAAACTCTGAATTGCCTGTTAAATACACTTGATCTTTACAGGCAACATCACACACATCAATAGAACATTTTGCAAAATTTAAATTATTTAATTGTTGATAAGGAAAACTGCAGCAACTTACCCTTTGTCCCAGTTGGCATGAACTGCCAAAGTCCACTATTTTGATGGCACTCCGCTTGGGGTTGCAGAGGAGGATGTTCTCAGGCTTCAGGTCACAGTGGATGATGCTGAGCTCAGGCGTGGCCAGGAAGAGCAGCGCCGTGCATAGCTGCTGGGCAAACTTCCGGGTGAGGTTGAGTGAGACGCCACGGAAGTTGGTATTTCGGAGCAGGTCATACAGGTTATATGAAAGCATCTCAAACACGAGGCAGAGGTGGTTCCGAAACATGAAGTGACGCTTTAGGTGAACTGCGGAAAATCAAATTGTACGCATGTTAGTCAGATACAAAAAGCCTTTCAATTTCCTTAATATGTCTTAGCAAATCAAATTTCAAGAGTAGATTACCGATGTAGTATTTCATCTCGGTATCATGTTTGTTCATGAGCTCTAGCAGGCGCACTTCAATCTGGGCTTGATTGAGGAAAGCTTTCTTGTTCTTGATGATCTTAATGGCAACCCATTCCTGCTCTGCCCGGTCATATGCTTTCACAACCTAAAAGATTCAAAGAAAACAGTCATTTTTAATGCTTCCCAAAATTAGATTCAAACTGCTTTGTGAACTATAGATATTAACACTTCTGTTTTTAAGTGCAAATGAGAAATTGTCAGTAAGAAGCATTGAATATTTCAGTTATTGATTCAGACAAAAATAAAAACCATCATGTGTTTCTCAAAATTAAAGACAACTTCCTCGGTCACATGTAATCAAACCAAGTTGTGCATGTGTGTCATTTTGAATTTAGTACCTGTCCAAACGATCCTTTTCCTATCAAGGAATCAATCTCATAACGGTCCATCCACTTCTCCCCATTCTTGACGATGTAGTCATAGTTATCATCGTCATAGCCATCATTAAAGACTTTCCTCTCTTTTTTGTGACTGGAGTCTTCACCCTGACCCTGTTGGTGCCGCCGCTTCTTTTTTGCATAATACACCTATAAATAAACAAAACAATACATATGGGCACACATGAATTCATATTGGTTTTCATTTACAAAGTTTCACAGTTACTTTATTACTTAGAATAAAAAAAAACAGATGATATCACGAGATTTACAAAATAAACTTACCTCATTGATGTGTTTGTATGTTTTGATAAGGTCAATGGAGAGCTTCCTCAGGGGAGCTGAAGTTGGGTCACGAAAGCACTGGGGCATGTGCCTCTGAAGTATCAAAAGGGAGATGCACAACATTTCATAAACAAACAATAAGCACAGTCCTTTTGTTAGTAACAGGCTTTGGTTAAGTCTTCTATGACATTCATTAAATATACTAGCACAATTGTTTGCATTCTTTTTCTTTCACCGCACATTAAAACTGAAAGAAATGAAAGAGCTGGGGCAGAGTACGGTAAGTGTACCTGATTGGCAGTGAGCTGTGGTGTCTGGTCGCTGTACGGTAAGACCGTAACAGATTGGTCAGTGCTTGGCTGGTGGCGGTCACTGTACTGCTGGTGCGTATGGGGCATTGGAGCAGCCATCTGAAGACCAGCAGTGTGTAAAGAAAAAGAGGGCGCAAGCCGGACGGACGAAGGTTTGCATGCTGAAGTCTCTCCTCCTGGAAGAAATGGCACTTCTATGAATTGTATCCTTACTCAACAGTATATTTATATTTATATATATATATATATATATATATATATATATATATATATATATATATATATATATATCACCACAGACAAAGGAGGAAAAGAGGTAATAATCCTAATCTAAAACTACTGTATTTCATCACAATAAAGGCCTCAAAATAAAGCAGGAAAAGAAATGTCACTTATTCTACAGATTTAATATGATATATTATCTGTGCTAACCAGTGAGAATTTTCATCAAAAAAATTATTTTGGAAAGAAGAATATATGCAAAGTGCAAATTATGCATTTGTAATATTTACATTTATGTTGAAATGATCAAGCTAAGGCTTTAAAACAGACATGATCACAAAATATGTTGAAATGAAGAACAAGGATTAATTCATTGTTAAGAGAAATGTCAGGTTAATGCATAGTGTCTTATGTTAAATCTGTTAAGTCATGAAAATGCATCAAAGGACAAGCACAAAATAAAATATAGCAGTAATATATCAACCTTTGTGAAGAAAAAGGAGCAAAACAGCAGCTTTAACAGTGAAAAGGGGTGAAAATGAAGCATCTCCACACTGTACAGTGAATCATCCTTCATTTTAAGCCAGAAGGAATCAAAAAATTATTAAATAGCATGTTCAGCTATCAGCATCTCTCACCAGACAACACAATTCACCAGTGCTACACAGTAACCACTATTCAGAATCCCAGCAACAGCACCTAATTAGCATAGCCTATCACCACAGAGATACAGCGTGATTTGGCAAGCCCATCAATGCACAGACCAATCACAACGCAGTATGCAAATAGCCTACTTTTGTTGCCAGGGCAGAGCTGCTCCCATTTTCCAATGAGAAAACAAGAAATAAACAAGAAATAAAATTGAACTTTGGCACACTTAGACGCTGCTTTCAACACAAGAGCCTGACAGCAAAATAGCTGCACAGCCCAAAACCTGCACTCCATCCGAGAGCGTTAGAAAGCTGACCCAGCTTTGGAAAAGGAGAAAATACACATCCACTGACAGAAAGAAGAGAAACTGTAAGGTGATAGAGCACAAGCAAAGGCTGTATTTTAAGAACCTTAACCATTTCGTTATATTATATAACACAAACATATATATATATATATATATATATATATATATATATATATTTTATATATATATTTATAAAATTTATATATTTTTTTATAAAATCCAATGTTGTAAAAATAGACTCAGCTATAATGTTAAAGTAAAACTACTTCAGTTAAATAAGTATTTTATACACATTAAATCCAAAGCACTAAAATGACCAGACAGATTTGTCATGACTAGTGTGTCTATTTTAATGCTTGTTCAGCTTAGATTTGCGAATGATGTCAAACCAATTTTAATCACTCTGAGCTCTGTCATCAAATAAGAAAGTTCAACTGAATTAATGGAAATATTTAATCATTAATATACTTAGTATTAATTTCACATTCTTTGACTTTTACTCTCCTTGGAATGAGAAAGATGTGTGAGTTTAGCTGCCTAATTCACAACAGCAAAATAAGAGAATGAGAAGAAGTTATTAAGAGCACTGCTTTCCCCCCAATAGGGTTAAAGCTTAATATATAGCAGCTAACCTGGATGCATCGTCTCCTGTAAAATTTCATATCATCCTGGGAGGAGAGTCCAGCAGCAAACCACAACCCACTACAAAGAATAAAAACAGATCATTATCAATGTGCATCTTTGGTGGGTTTTAACTTCATGGTGGCTAAACTTTTTTGAGAAGAAGGGACAGAGGATACCTAAAGAGCAGGGGACACCCCTAAACTTTTAAGAGTGTACTTGGGTAATTGTATGAAAAATAATGCTAAAATTAAAAAGGTAAGCTGATTGTGGATCACTGATTAGAAGCAGTAAGTTCCCAGACAATTAACATATCCAAACACAAAACATCTATGGTGAAACTGATAAGATAGATAGTTCAAAAAGAGAGGCACAGACAATGTATTACATGTTTTAAAATATTGTGGCCTTAATAGCACTGGATCTCCCCTCAGAATGTCCAATGACTTTAATATTACAAGGAACTTTAAGAGCTGAAATATATTTTCTTAAATGTGGTAGTCCAACTGGCCCAACTGAAAATATTGTTCAAGATTATGCAAATTGACAAAGAACTAAAAAAGTTTGGTTTGAGCCCATTTTACAAACACATACCCTAAGATGACTATTGGGAAAATCTGACATCTTAAGAATCACTAACCCTAATGGGAAAATTAAGGCTGTATTTAAGCACAAAGGCATTTAGCAAGCGCACTTGTAGCTTTGTACTCTCCCTTAAAACGTTTGATTAGTCTTCATTTTCAGTACTGACACATGAACAGTTCCTTTCCTGGCTCGACTCATCATGGCATCAACGGGCCTATTTAGGTGTAAATATAACGACAGCTAGCTTGCTATCGGTAGCCGTATCATATCATAGGTGATGACTAAAGATCTCTGTAACGACCCTGTGTGTCATCTTCTCACGCCCAAATGATTAGATCCATGCCGAAGCTGAATCAAATGTAACCGATCCAAAACAATTAAAAGCCTAACGGTCTTCTATAACGACGGAGCCCGGGTAGCTCTGTACTTACAGATGGGATAGATATCGTCATGGTTGGAATTTAGAAAGCATATTCAGTATTAATCTGCGTCCTCTCCTGCTACATATCGTTGGCGTTTGCTCCCAATCCCTCGTATAAATGACAATCGCATCCAGGCTCTCGTTACCGTTAGCAGACTAGTGTTAACTAGCTAGCGTTGTCGTCGTTAACGTTACCCTGAAAAACTGCGGGACAAGCGAGCACATCTCTCACCAACCCAGCGTTGACGTTAGCTAGTGACGCTGTGTTCAGCCAGCGGGTTGCGGGGCCCATTCAGCTGGTTCGTCAACAAGTCAACGTTAACCATTAGCCAGGTTAGCCGAATTAGCTACCAGGCATTAGCCTGGTTAGCTAGGTGAGCTTCCGTACTGTATGAATCTAAAACCCAAACTACACCTATGATGTTCATACAATGAGGCATTGCACTGACAGTGACTCGAACGGAGCAGTTAGCTAACACGCAACATTTGCCTCAATCGTACAATGACAGTGTCTAATATCGCGGAGTTAACGTTAGCTGTAACGTTAACGCCGTGCCAGCATGACTCTCCGCCAAAGCCCACACAATCCGCTGTACCCTCTAGTCCACAGCCAGCTGGAAATCAGCTCCCGTCTAACATCAAAATTAGTCCGTTGACCTACTGACTGGAAGCAAATGTTACCGCTGGCTTCTGTGGAGTCGGCGCCGCCACAAAATGTTAGCTAGCCGCCATACCATAAGCTACCATTCTCAACTTCACTGTCGCGTCCATCATGGTTTACCGTTCGCGTTACATATAGTGTGCATCTGCGAAAGCGCTAACGTGAGACGATGGGCAGACGAATGTCAAATAAAGCAGTTTACAGATGCTCACCTCTGATGGCACGATCTTCATTTAAAGTCCAATAACCTGTATGATGAGGAAACTTATCCAGCTTGAGCTTCTCCCCTCCCTGCACGGTTAGCGAGTAATGTTAACGTTAAATCCAATGCCCGTCCTCTGGCCGGCAAACTCTAAAATAATTCACCAGCCAGATTCAATACGCGTTTCATGTCCCAAGCTCCGGTGAACAACATCGGCGATCGAAGCAACTTTGACTAACGTTACCATCAGCTGTTGACTAGCACCATGCTAACGTTAACTAGCACGCATATCTTACTAGCTAACCCTAGCGAACTGGCTAGCTAGTTGACAAAATGAACGCAGCTAACATTAGCTACCTGCCCGGGCTAGCTGTAGCCTATCTGGCTAGCCCGAAGCTAACGATTCTAGCCACCGCTAAATAAACGTTATGCCAAATTGCGATTTGACGTCGTCTTTGCGAATCTAGCGTCGGCCGCTTCGATAAACACGACAATTCGGTCGAGCGCCGAGTATTTCCAACGCGAAACAGAAGCCGTGTCCTCTGATAATTTTGGTTAGGAATTTTGTGTCAATTTTCACAAAATGGCGCGCGGTCCAAACCTGCGCAGTGAACCGGCCCGGTGGACCAGAGACACGGACAACTGAGTTAGTGCGGCGCCGCCTAATTATTTCAGCTATGTTAAAACGTCGGCCTCTCGGTCCTCCTCATCCGATCCACTGGACGCATCTCGACACCCAAAAACGTCAAATATACATCCACTGACAGCGTTATTCCGGCGGGAAGGGAGAACATTTGAAAAGACTGAGCTGGGGGAAAAAAAACCCTCCTGACAAAATGGCGATGCTCTAGCTTGTTGCCATGGCAACTGTCAATCAAAAAAAAAAACCCCAAGTGCCCGGATGTACCAATGACGAATAATCTCCCTGGTCCGAGTTACAGGACAACACGCGACTCCAGCGGCGCAGCTCCGTGCGTCTGCTCATCACCTCTGCTCAGCCTCACTCTGAAAAACACTCACAGCCTTCAGCTCTCAGACTTTGTGACACACAAACAGATCTGACTGGGAAGAGATCCGTGTGTTCCCCTGCTGTTTTCCACTGTGCTGTCAGGGGATAGAAAGAGCATCTAATAAAGTGTGTCATATTTTAAGAGATAGATGAATGAATGGATGGATGGATAGATGGATTGATAGTTTTTTTGTTGCTGTAAGTTGTTTTATACGAATTGAAAGGTGCAAATTGTGAGCCCTAACCTCTCCCAACTCACTACATAAATAAATGACAATTAAATAAAAAAACACATGAATCACATTGAAAATATAATGTAGATTTTATATAAAACAGGCCAATGATTAATTCATTTTACTTCAACAATGTGTAAATAAATGAAGCCTTGAAATTGAATGTGAACAAATCACAGGCCTAAACTTTTGTTGATTTCTTACAAAACCTTTGTCCATGCAAACGCAATATTGAAGAAAGCTATATTACTACACCTTCCTGCAATAACAAGATAATACTGTGAGTAGAACTGCGTGTCGCTATCAGAGTGGTGAGAAAATCTAGGTTGGGACAAACTGATTAGGTGTTCATAAAATAATGACCCAGAACATGGGAAGAAAAGAACTGCACAGTCTCCAGAGCTAAAACCCATCGAGCTGGTTTAAGATGAACTGAGAGCGAAGGTGAAAACAAACTAACCTACAAGTGCAACACATTTGTGAGAACTTCAGGAACAGTGTTATTTTCTTGTTTTCTATATTGTAAGAATATGACAAGTGTGCTCTGATGCTGGATGAGTAAAAGAACATTCGATTAAGATTAGTTCAACAACAAGATTCCATTATTTCCTTGCTTTTAAAACGATTTCAAAAAAACAAAACAAACAATTAGTGACTAAGGGCACAGGTCGTCTCACAGGTCAGACAAGTCCCATTCATACATCTCATCACACTTGTAATACTTGTCTGACGTGTGAACACAGATAACTGACAAAACGGTTTCGGAGCAAGACATCTAAGGCCTTGGTGAACTGAATCGTATTAATCTCATAGGACAAATGTTTGATATCATTCACTGGAAAATGTTTGGAAAAACTGTACCATTGATCACATTGTCATACAATATATACTGTAGTGACGTGTTAAAAAAGGATAAACATAACAGACTTACTGCTAATTTAAGTTAAAATAAGTTAAAATAAGTTTCTAGTTCTAGTTTCGTAACCCAGGCAGAAGGTAACAAATTAAACCAGTTGGCTACAAGCAACAAAAGCAACGTGTCAGTGCATAATAATGATTATTTTACATGAGTGAAAAGTGAATTTATTACAATGAACTTTTCTGCGATAAAGTCAAAAATTATAGCCATTAACCACTTTGTTGGTTTCTTAAAACACCTTTTTATTCCATCTCAAACAGCAATGAAAGTTATATCCTCCATTCACAGGAGACTCAGGTGAAACTAACAACTTAGCAGATTTGCTCATAAAATAACTTTTTGTTTTAAAAGTCAATCCTCTAGTGTGACACTAAAAGCATTGAGTGGCATTGAAATATAGAAATAACAATTAAAAATGTATATTCCCTTTGCTCTTCAACGCAACAGATTTTTTTAGATGTAAAACACCTTCATGATCGTCTCTGCTTCCAAAGAGCTGAGGACAACATGATACGTTTCTGTAAATGCTGCAGTTACACGCCTGTTGAGTTCAAACATGGACAAGGACCAAACAAAGAGCTGCTTAACTCACTTTGAGTACATGTTAACTTTGTTTTCAGATCTGAAGCTGCCAAACAAAGTGTGATAGTTATACAAAGAGTTGTCCATCCTCCATTTACTTCAAATTAAATGATGTTTGTTGCTTCATTGTTCACTTTATCGGTCTCTATGAGGAGGCTTGATCCAATACTGGAGGATTATTAGTGTTCATGCTAACTAAATTTACCATGGAACCATGGTCAGCATTGATAATTGCAGCTTTTATGGTCACATCTGGCACATTCTTGAAAGTCAGCAGAAGACTATTCAGTAGCTGATGAAGAGAGTCATTGACAAGCCTTCTGGTCTTGTTTCATGCTTTGCACAAATGTTTCCACTGATCTATTTGTGGAGCAGAACAAATACATCTCACGATACGCCCACTTTAGGAGACCTCCCAAATTCATGGTCAGTAAATTGAGGGACATTGTTGCTCAAAGGTTTTTACAGGAAACAAAATCAACCCAGCATTTGATTCGCGTGGCTGTGCGCCATGAACATCCGTCACAGCTGAGCACATGAAAACTACACAAATGTGAATGGTTATTTCAGTTAGAACAGCTCCTCTTTTTTTATATCATAAGGACGGATACTAGCAACAAACACTTTCTTCTTTTTGTTGGAAAGTCACTTCAGTCGATCAAACGTCATCAACGTTTTTGTTATTTGTATCTTTGTACAAGTTGGTGCTATTCAGTGTTTAAATGACACTGAGAGCACAAATGTCAACAGTAAAACACCATTTCGTATTTACATGAGTTATTACCATATAAAGAGGTTGGTTCTATTATTGGGGGTTTCACGTCTCTGGACAGAAGGGAGTAACTGGAGCTGTGTTGAAAGTGAGTGGGTTGTATCATGGATCACGTCGGACTTCTCAGACAGACCGCTCACATGGTACCAGTCAGTCTGTTGCTCCCCTGAGATTTCCCCTCAGGTTTTAAAGATGTCTCCATATTTGTTCATGTGAGCAATAAAATAACTAAATATACACCTCAGTAAAACATTTCTAATAAAGATTGGGAAATTTGTTTTCAGTATTACAAATATTTAGTTTAGACTCATGATTAAAACTCATAATAGAAGAATTAGATCTTTAGATGTCTATCCTACTCACAAGCATTGTATTAATACCAGTTTCCATTACAATAGTTCAACATATAGCAAGTTTTACCAGCTTCTTTAAACATATTAATTGGCCAAGTTGCAAGTGATTATTCTAAAAAACAATAGTGTTTACGTTCACCTTTTTTCCTATGTTAGTCAATAACGGGCATTTTTTCGGTCATTCAACTTTAAGCCAAGACAAAAAGGAATATTTCAAAGTAAAATGATGATTTGGGACAGATATATTACCTCCTGAGCTTTTAACAGAAACAGATGTTCTACTATTTGACATTTCACAATAGCAGCACCAAAGAGATCCCCTGAGAAGCACGGGACTTTTGTTCAAAAAGTTAGATTTTCACAATACTACTAATGCTCTCATGGTCAGTTTTATGTTGTTATCTGTTCGAGCGACTATTTGGCCGACTATAGCTTTTACTTACCAACCAAACCAACCTATCTGATGCAGGATGTGTCTGAGTCACTGAAAAGAAACTGTAGCAAGTGTGGTTTACAACAGCAGTCTGCGTTCACCACAGAGAGCCTAATGCACACAAAGCGACGGGAAACAGGATAAATGCACGACCAGCAACTCGCCACGCCTAATGTTCAAGTCTGGAGAAAAAGAAACATTATTATGTGGTAAAAACTTATAATCAATAAGTGACTAAAATATTAGTTTACAAGTTATAACAAATGTTCCAAAGTCAATTAAGCTTTTCTTTCCATTTCACATTGAAGCTTCTCAACTCTTTTACATCAGCTGATCACTTTAATCTATGTATTGCATTAAGATATATATTTGTATGTTCTGAGAGTTACTGTAAACAGGTTGATGTCCCTGTTTGTCGTAATCACCAGTCACCAGCGACTTGCACGTCAGCTACAGGGTCAAAATAATTCAACCCCATTCAATTCAATTCTATTTGTACAGCATCAAATCATAATATATATGATCTCAAGGCACTAATATATTACTTTACTTAATTATATTTATCATACCATACTCACACGATCTCAGCTACACATTAGTTGTAGTTACAGGTTTCTAGCTTTATTTGTTACTGTAAAGCTGCTGACAAAAACCTGAATCCCCATAAAAACACATTTAAATCTGTTATATCCAGATTTGTTTAAACTTTAAAAACATGAAATAACCTTGAACTCATTTCTATGACCTGAAAGTTGAATTAACATCCCTGTAAAACTGTATCAAACCAAACATTATAACCATCACGGAGGAAGGATTTACGATATCAAATATAATATAAAGTTGAGAAAATGAATGTGAGATGTAAGATGCTTTCTCTTTAGTTATGTGCTAATAAGAGAATTACCAAGATATCTCTTCATCAAATGTTGTTTGTCAGCTAGACAAAGAGCACATGGACACTCTTAGGCTCATTTAAGATTTTGGTCGGCTGTGTCTTTCTACAGGCCTCAAACTTTTCCAGTTTAATCCTATACATACGTGTCATTTACCCATTCACGTTCATACACACACTCACACACTCATGACGCAACCATCAGTGGTGATGTGGGGCTCAGGATCTTGAGATGTAAGAGCTGTAAGAACGTAACCAACCTTCTGATCAGTGGACGACCTGCTCCACCTCCTGAGCCACCACTGCCGTGTATTTATATAATTTCTAAATCATAATCATTTTATTATTTAATAATAATTAATATTTTTGTCATTATTGTGGTAAACAGCCGTCAAAGTGTCAGGATTTCACTCACTTTTGACAAGAAAATTGTCGTCTCTTTACGACATTTTGGTTTTGTCAAGCAGAACTTTCATATTTCTTTTGTGAAACTGGTGATGTCATGAAAAGATATTTAATAATAAATGTTTTCCGAGCTTTGTTTCAGTCTGTATAACATTTTGATATTGAATTGAATATATCCACACATCCTCAGAGTTAAAATAACAGTCCACTGTGTAGTTTGTGTGTTCCAACTTCATTTGACATGAGAGTTCAGTCTCTGCGCCCAGAATAAAGATATTCCCTGGTTTCAACATACTCTGCGGCCACCGGATGGCAGCAGAAGCTTATTTGGTTGGCATCAGGCACACATGCGTGTCTTCAGTGGTAGTCTTAATTTTATCTAGAGATTGTGATGGAAATACAAATCCACAAGGTCAAAGGAATGGCTGCACTCGTGCCCCCTTTAAGTGACCTTGTAGTTCACGTATTCTTGAATCAAACAAATAACGTCTACGAAATATGTGAAAAGGTGAATGTACAGTAGGTTGTATTATAGTAGCTTTAAATAGATCACGTGTACCATGTCCTTGTTGGTATTCATGGTTCATGAATGCACCAGTCATCGGGCTATTCAGTGAATATCATGGTGTTTTTGTACAAAATGACATAATGTTAAAGCTTCTGCAGAGACACCCCCACCAGGTATAACATCATAGAGTCCAAACATATTGTCATGGCATCGTCTGGTATTTTAAGTTACAGAAGTACTCAGATCTTTTACTAAAGTGAAAGCAGCAACACATTGCAATAAAAAAAGTATAAAAATTATCATCATTACGCAGAATCATACCTCTCAGTGAGATATGTGTTATAGTACAAGCAGCAATTTAATATCTCACCTGTGTGAGGCAAAGGAAATTATTTACTACTTTAATGTTAAAGAAATTCCTCATTATTTATGTTGGTCATTTATTTTGTGCTTTAGGAAAGTATATAGAGCTGTTCCATGAATGTTTTAAGTGTATTTTGCTCTCATATGTCGTGGTATCGAAAGGTATTATAGCAGAAAATGGAAAGTTAAGTACCATTAAATTATATTTGAATACCATATTTCATACAGTCTCTCCATGTTCCTGGTCACATCGACAACAGAACCACATCTCTCTCTGTAGCCTAAGTTATTAAATCGTTAGGTACCACATTCTTGTTAAGGAAACAGTTATAGTAAATACAGAGGAATGTGTTGATAACAGTTCATGTCTTTTTAGATTCTGCCATTGACATAAACTCAGGTCAGTTCTTACATGCATTTTGGATCAAATCAGTTTTTTCCCCAAGAGATGAAAACATTTCTTTTCATACAGTCCGTTATTCCATCATTATTATCAAGTATCAGAATTAATCCAAATATATGAGATCTTATTCTGAAAAGCTTAAATTTTCATTTAATATTGAAGCATTTAAAATTCCATGTTAGATTGTAATAAACCTGCTTAGAGTTGATTATGTTTTAGAAAGTGAAAAGACTTTCTTTGTCCTTCAGAATTGTAAATGTTTTCCAGCTATTTGCTATTCCTCTTATGTTCACAAAAATACTTAATTCTTTTGAATAATATTCATAGTTTTGCAAAATTATTGAACAAGTGATCATAGTGAATCTACAGCATCGTTCCACACGTTCTCTCTCTGCGTGTACACAAGTGGAAAAACATTCTGCTGCTTTACATTTCAAAAGAGGAAAAGTGAAAGAACATAGTGACCATTCAGTGGATGTAACTTTTCCAAATGTACATTTTATTTTAAACAAAAGTACAAAAAACAAACATCAGATATTTACAATACTTGCATGGCAACGTTCACTTTCTTTGGTCATTCTTCCAATTTGATGGTTTTACACAAGGTAGGCAACAAACAGCAGCGTCAAGGTCGGAGATCACAACATGCTGAATCTGAATCTATTATTAAACTGGACACTGGGCCACCTTCTTGTAGAGTCTGCAAGCAATTCATCAACGGTTCCAATCCAAGATATGAGTTATGTGACAAATACTGAATTTGCCTACCAGGATATTCAATTTAGTTCAATATAAATAGCAAAAAGATAATTAAAAGCACATACTTCACGATTATATCCTGGCCTCGGTACATTTTCCGATTAAGTAAATGCTGTTTAAAGACCAAAAACATGTGACAAGTACAGCTGCGTGTATTCCATCGTATTCTACACAAATTTGAGCATGGAAACATGAACCCTAGTGCACGTCACAAACTGAAGCAACGACAGGTAGATTTTCAAAAGAAGGCAAACATACCATAACGGCCACTTTGAGACGAACATCCTGTCCACTCTGTGTCCTCGAATTATAAAATTATGCCATAGCTAAATAATGAACAGGCACACTTTCAACACTGAAGGAGCACAAATTAAGAATTAATTTACAACCTTGATGGATAAAACTAAAATATCCCGTCATGACTACAGGCTCAAGGACGTTCTCTTGAGAAAACGTGAAAACAACATAACAAAAAGAATCCGTGCAGCGGAACTAGAGCCAGTGGGTTGAATTAAGCTCATACATTCTCTCAATAATCTACCTGCTTGTGTAAATACAGTGGATATGTTGAATGAATGATAGATTGAAAAACAAAAACAAAATGAGACGGGGCATGAATGACGAACTGTGTCCTTTTCTTCTCTCGTGGTTACTCTCCATGAACGTACACACAATCAAATAACAAGAAAATCATGAAACACCAAAGAACTCACATCACCTACTTCCTGCATGTAAATCAGATTACCATCTATTACTAATGCCGAGTATAAGAATATACCCTTAGCCCTTTCTGGAGTTTCATCTCAAATTTCGTGACCTTATTAACGCCTGGGTAGAAATGAATGAACAGATTTATTTGAAGGCAGACGCCGTTTGACTTCCATGACGTAAAATAAAGAAGCGGTGGCGATGACGTCCCCTCGGCCCCCTGCTGTGTCTCCGAGGGCCAATAGAGTGAAAGGTGGATTAAAACGGCCTACACGTCCTCAACAGCAAAAGGCAACTGGTCTAGAAGTCATTTTACTTTGCATCGACTAATACAACCAAAAAAGATTTCGAATTTTCTCAGTTTCCCAAAGGTTCCTTTCTAACAAACATGAATCCTAATAGTAGACGAGTTTACACATGTATCAGTAGTGCAGACGAGTTAGTGTATAATCACATACAGTTTCCATTCATTTCTTTTCTTTTTTTTTTCTTTTTTAAGGGAATGGAGGGGTGAGGGGTCAAGGGGGCTCTGGGAGGGGGATGGGGGGTGTTTGGATATGCTGTTGAGTGAAATTCTCCCTGAAACCAAATCCAAACCATCTTCATCCCAATGTACATGTGTGTTTTTCTTTTCGTTTTTTTCTTCCAAAGACAGAGGTGAAGAGAAATGTGCAAAAGTTCCACGTTCTCACTGGGAAAGAGAAGAAGACATTTCAAATAAATTTCGATTTCATTAGAGCTATAATTACTTTTTATCTTATCTTTTACTATTTATCTAAGCTGATGATGGAGAAGTTTTTTTTTACCTTTCACATTCCCACAGGATGTTTGCTCTTTCTTTACACCTCAGCTTTTTGGCTGTTCTCCTCCACTTTCTCCTCCAGCTTTTTCTCCTCCTCAGAGGAACCGTCCTCCTTCTCGCCTGTCTTCCAGCTGCCCTGCCTGTTTACAAGAAAACACGACAGGATGACAATGCTTCCTATTACACTCATCTGGACATTGTGCGCTGACAACACACCAGCCCTGGTATTGCTGCTGTGTACTTATATAAGCAAGTGAGAGTCTGTGTTCATGATCAATCAAGAGCTATCCCTTTGAAAATGTAAGGTTGATTAGCAAGTGGGCACTAAAATCATCCTGGCAGCACCTTCTAACGCTCACTAAGCAACACGTTAGTGGTTTAATCCAAACAAAACAACATCAAAATGATTTACTGTTCATTTTCATTTAAATGTTATAGATTCTCAGAACAGTAAAAACCTGACATGAAATACAACAGACAGGTATTGGAGTATCGTAGTATTGCTATCTTTGCATGTACTGAAACTAACATGTATAGTCTGCTGTGTACTTGATGGGTACTTTCTGATGACTTGGTATACACCATGTATCTCATTTAAACCAACTAGGTGTATGTGTTTATTTCATTAACATATCATAACTGGATTGGGAGCAATAGGTCAGTTACATATCACTAGTCTCGATGGCTTCATACTGTGTGCTTGACTATACTGTCATTTATACTCCTTATATGTACATGCAGCTTTTAGCTATCGTCAGAATACACAATATAACATTTATCACAATATTCTAAATGTAAATTAGTAAAAAAAATACAGCTTGATTTGTTCAGCACCTCGAAACAAAACTAACAAGATATTAAATATAGTATGAACCTTTTCTGTATAATTCTTATTGATTAGTGGAGACCACTGGGAAATTAGCAATGTTGCCTGATTTTTTATGAAAACATTGGAGCTTGTGAATATAACGAAGGGAATCTAATTGTGACTAGGATAAAAAGATTGGCATTAGGCCATATTACAAACGTGTATTTGTGAATACACAAATGTGATAAAGATTAGCGTCATTATTAAGAGAATTAACATTTGCATTGACTTCTTACTTGGATTTCTTCACGTACACCAAGTATGCCAGGCCAATAACGAGGGTGGCGACGAGGAGGCCGACTACGACTCCAACCACCAACTTGGTTTGGTCGCTGTCCTCCGATTGATCTGCTACAAAGACAAAACAGAAACATCAGACATGACTCTGCATGGAACTCCAGCCTGGGCTCATGTGAATTTCCCCCCAAAAAGAAGCCGTTTTGTGCCATAAATGCGCTGATGAATGGAAACAGCCGCATGGTACATGGTCATGACTCACTGAGTTAAATGTTAATGACAGGTATTCTTAGGTTATGACTCATTTCATCAGCCAGTGGGATTATGGACAATGCTGGCAATTTGTCAGGATGCTGGTAACTCCATTCCTCTTCCTCCTCCTTCATCATTCAAGTGTTTTATTAACAGGAGCACACTGTCCAAACATTAGTTTTCAAGTACCACAGTCCAAGGTGATGTTGAAGGTAAATATTTGCTATAGAGCCTCCGTTCAGTGGACATTTGATTCCCCGGGGTCTTTGGCCGCCGCTCCCTCCTCCCACCGTTTCTTACAAGCAAGAAGACATCTACGACTTACCTTGTTTATCCATTCTCACCTCCACAAATACTGAAATCAGATATAAAGTAAAATTAACGTCCAACCAAAAGAAAACAAAAACAGGCTTGATGTCTGGAAGAAAATTACTACTCTACTTTCTATTCTACGTTTGCATGCAAGTACTTCAAAAGAGGGAACAGATTAAATCCAGCATCCTAACACAAACAAACACACACACACACACACACACACACACACACACACAGCCACATACTGAGCGAGGAGTGTCCCAAACACCCATGAGTAAGCAAGAAAAGGGAGGATGATGAAAACAACAGAGTGTACTAAGTGCTAGGTGCATGCATCCGGTACATTTTGACAGTGACATAGTGATGATGAGTGACGACGTTCACAGTGACTGAGGAGGCAAACCATCAACAATATAAACAAATCAAAAATCTGTTTAAATCCTCAAATGAGAGATGTTCCAGTACGGATACCAGCGTCAGATACTGCAATTTTTGAAACCAGCAGATGAACTGTACTGCCACTTCCATACACAACATCAGCTGTTATTGTTTGGGATGTACAGCTATCAGATCGGTACTTGGTATCGGGCGATGCAGTATCAGAATTGGTATCAGGAGGGAAAAAAATGGTATCGGATCATCCATCCATTATCTATACCAAGGGTTGCTCGAGCAAAAACCCAGGTGACATTGGGGTACACCCTGGACCGGTATCGGAACATCACTACTTCTAATTTACCCATCATGTATCTGATAGTTTTTCTTATCATCTTTTATAATTGAACCTTGTAATAAAAAAAAATAAAAAAAATTCTCTATCTTTCTTGACCAGTCATAAAAAAAAAGAAGAAAAATCTTAAATTAGGTGGGTTAACACCTGAGTACATACCTGCTGAATCGTTGGACTTTTTATAAAAACAGCTCAATATTATAATCGACATGCAGACAGAGAATTTATGAGAGAAGTAGGAAAACATGTACGAAGGCAGAGTGCGGCTTAAGGAGGAATTTAAAGCGGAGGGTGACGGGAGGAGCAAACACTTACGGGATGACACATTTAAAGACCTGGTATCCGCGCCAAACTCATTGATCACTGTACAAGACACAGTTAGATTTGCAGAGGGCACAACTGTGATCTTGTGTGTAATCTTTCCGTTGACGAATTGACTCTCCTCGGGCTGCACAGAGAGAGACAAATGAAATAAACACAAGTGTTAGCTCTCACACATCCAGCATGGGGGAGTTTAAGGATCATTTACGGCACTAGGAGGCGATGTTGTTCCGATGAATGACTCGGGCTCTCCTTGACAAAGACTCAGCGTGTGTGCCTCTGGGTTATAGACACTTGAGTCTCAGAGGAGAACCCCAGACACAAAGACAAACTGCCAACACCCTTTTCACATCCTCTACATATACAACAAGAGGAAGTGGCAATTTTGTAAATAACCATTACTGAGCCTGTAATCAAGTCGTACATTATTCTCTCAGCGAGCAGGGCTTTGAGGATACAAAGGTAGGAGGAAAAAAAATCTACTTTGACTGGGATGTTAGAAATGCGCTTTCTCCAAAAACGCATTGTCCTTGAATGACAGAGTTCAGTGCTTCAGTGTTCATTGATTAATTATTACACAGGGTTCAGCTGTAATTTTAAGGTGAGACACTGAAAGGGCTGAAAAGAATTACAACGGTCCCACATGCCCTCAAGTTCATTTTCACACATAATTCACACTGTGTCACTGAGTGGCTCTGCTGTCAGTGCACACTCAGGTGCACCACCGCTGCAAAATAATTTTTCTGTCTCTTGTGACAGTCTGGTGAAAAATACTGAGTCTGAACCTCAGCTGGAATTAAGAAACTTACTCCGGGAAAAACCATCGAGAAAAGTCTGGAGGAGATAAGTTAGAAAATGCGTGATGGCTGGGGAAAATACTAACAGTGCAAACCACCGTGCCCATGACAGGGAGCATTCAGTCACTCTGCAATACAGGGCAAACCTTGAATTGTTTTATTTTTTTGCTTCCTCACAAACTCCAGGGGGAGCAGGCTCGAGCAGGCTGCCTCTGTGTAGTCGCACCACATCTCTGCTGATGTTATTCATAGGTTTGTTGTGAGGAAAACAATACCATTACATTTAAACAAGTATATGATCATCTCAGTGGTTTGTCTTTGTTGTTAATGGAACTGTTTATGGCGTCCTCACACTCAATAAGTGAATTTTAAGACGTTGTTTGATGAAGCAGACGCCAAAATAGCACACAATAAAACAACAAAGTGGATTCCAATGTTCCAAATGAAGCAAAAATTGGTTTTCTATTCACCTGCCGCAGAGAGAAATCCACAGCAATATGTTCTGTCCACTTCAGATGCTGTTGCTACTATAGGGCTGAGTGATACAGCCCAAAATGATATCTGGGTAAAAATGTTCATACCTGTCGATATTGATTATCACTTCTATTAAGTTTAAAGATGGATGTTGGCTGAATGAAGGATGTGGTTTTAAACTCTTCTTTCTGAGCTGAGAATGACAACACACATTCTTCTACGACAACCACCATTGATTAATCAGATAATGAATGACACAAACAAAATTCAAAAAGAGTCAAAGCATTTTGAACAATATGATCATTTGAAAACTTAAATCAACCCTAAGTGTGTTTCTAGCTGGACCTGAAGAGAAGCCACTTATTAAAGCTGGCGTCTTCTTTTTAAATCAATAAATCATTACATTCAACTGTTAACAAGCACATCAGGGGAAACTCTGTCTCCATAAGCTGCGCTTTAAGAAAAATCTGCTTGTCAGAGCTGTTGCAACCGTCTGAGATGAGAGTGATGATAAATTCTGTGGTTCAGTTGTTCTGCTGCGTAGAACTTCACATTCTGGTGCATTTTCCAGGTCTTGCAGAGGCTGGTTCAAATTAAGTGCAGGCGTCTACAACAACGACAACCTTCTGAAGCAGCTCTGTCGTTTCTGCTGTAGTGGGTTGTCAACGAGTGAAAAGATACAGATTTCAGCTTTAAAGTTTGAACCCTTGAGATCTTGGTCCATGATATTTTGTAAGTAATAGCCCCTCAAGATAAGTACAATAATTAATCAATTCTCTACAAAGTAGTTTGCAGCGACAAGGAGGTTATGTTTTCATTTCTGTTTGTGTGTCTTTTAACTACTCAATTTATCTTCTTGAAACTTGGTGGGAGAGTGAGAATACAAATTCTGGCTGGCTAACTGGCTAGCTTGTTTTTGTTTTGTAATTATGTTTTTCCATAATTTGCCCCATGAAAGTTACCTTGAATAAAATTGGGTATTTCTCTGTCTTTCAAAATGATTGGAAACATTTTGGATAAGGTCAGTAAGCAAGTTAACAACATATCTAACACAGGTCGAGTCGAATTGTTACATATTATAACTTTAATTCAGTTTTCAGTCATAGATTGATTCGGTTCAGGAACAGAAAGTGCGCAGACGAGTTTGGCTGAAGATCAAGTTTTGGGGTTAAAATAAACACTTTCACATTTCACACACTTCTTCCAGGACTTGTCCCATGTGACTCATTATTTTTGGTCCAGCCGAGCCTAGAACCAGGATGTAAATATCCACATTGGTTATCAAATAGCATCTGCCAGATTTTAATTTTTTATATTTGCAGTATTTACATAACAATCAAAGCACTGCAGTACGTGTTACTGTTAATAATCTGTGTTTCCCATCAAGGTCTCTTCAAGCCAAAAGAATGTGGAGACTTTTCTGTGCGACTGACGGCAGAATAGGTTGAATGTACTGTACATAAAATCTTCTCGCGGTCGTGATGAATAAATGTATGCGCAGTTATCTAACATTGATGAATACGACCTTCAGACATCCTAACAATTATGAGTGGAAGGACGGGAACAAGGGCTCGTGCTGTAACTGCGTGAGTGTGCATACCGAGGTGCCGTTGATGCTCCAGGACACGGCCGGCTTCGGGGCACCTTCAGCTTCACAAATCAGGACCTTGTGCTGGCCGTCTGCGCTGCGCTGCTTGGAAAACTGTCTGATCACTGGAGCACCTGCAACGGGACGTAACTCTTCAGATACATCTGAATGAGAAAGTGATTTGTCATGGTTGCATTCATGGACACGGCTAAAACCACCGAGACATGTCGTTGATTAAAGAGCTATCTACCTCTGCCAAGGTGGCTATGTTTTTAGCCCTTTGTTAGTTAGTTGTAAGCTCGTTACAAAAGAAAATAACTGAATGGATTTCCACAAAAAACCTGGTGGAAGGATGTGGTACAGGTCTGGAAGGAGCCCATTCAATTTTGGTGCGGATCTGGATCAGGGGGCAGAATCAGCAATTTTCTTCCACATTGCCAGATATATATATGTTATGTTATCTATAAGCGTGTGAAATTTGGTGCGGCTTCATTGAATTTAAAGGGGCTGTTGGGCCTTGATGGGGGTATGTACTCTACGGAGTTCCCTTCTAGATTAGCATATGTCCTTCTTTGCTTTCTTGCTGGGATGAGACGACAGACATCACTGGCAGTAGTTTTATATTTGCTGCACAGACATGGGAGAGGTGTCAGTGGTCTCATCTAGCTCGAAGCAACGTGGCGAATAATCCCTGAGTTTCCGAGTTTCAATCCTTACCTTTAACAAGCAGCTCAAAGGAAGCTTTTTGGCTCAGGTGTCCCATCTTCACCTTGCACTCATAGCGGCCAGAGTCAGAGTAGGTCAGCTTGGTAAACTTGGGCTCTTTGTTCAGTTTAACATTATCCTGGATGGAAAGAAAATGATATCAGCGCCGTAGATAACAAGCACAAACGTTCCTCCATTGACTTGAGCTTTGTTGAATCAAAAGCTGCTTTTTACCTTTGTCCAGGACACCATGTATTGTCCAGATGCATCAATCTGGAGCGTTACATTTAAGGCCTCATCAGCGCTCTGGACGATATTCCCAGAGGGGCTTAAATTGATGTCTAGGTCTAAAAAGAGAAAAGAGGCTGGTGAAAAGATGGTTCACAGGCTTGATAAGGGTCAAAACATTCCTGTTGTTAACAATACAGCCCTGCTCTTGGCTCACAGCCCTGCAGATGCAGCTTATTAGAGGCAGCACGACTGACAAAACTTTTTTTATCCGAGAAGCACAGGAAGACAGGTAGGCTGGCAGAGAGAGATATTGGGACTTTTCTATTCTCTATGAAACACTTCCCACTTTCATAGTGAAAATCACACCGACATCGGTATATATTTTAGTTTCTTACAGTTGACGGTGACGTCCTTAGATGCTTCCAGCGAGGGGTTGTTAACGAGGGAGCATTTGTATTCACCGGTGGTGTCACGTGAGACGTTGGTGATGGTGTAAGTGTCAGCATCTTCCACTTTGACCATTTCTCCCTTCAAAGACAAGCGATCAAACAGTTGGCGATTAGTATAAGATGCCAAACAGGCAGCATCAATAATCTATATATGCAAAGTTGCAGAGGCATGAGGAGAGTGGATTTCCCTTTGCAATGAGATGTTGATGAGCACATGTACCTTAAGGTGGAAGTTAAAGCTGGTAGGAGCCGGGTTACCATCAGCAATACACTTCAGAGTCACATTGTCTCCTTCTACGAGAGGCTCCTGAGCGATAACCTTGAGGACGATGTTCTCTGTGGAGTCTGAGCAGGAAACAAGAGACAGAAGATGCTTTCACACATGCACTTAATTCCTGGGCTTATATGTGAGAACGCAAATGGACAGTTTCCTGCAGCGTTCTTCATATGTGAAAGGCAAGCTCTGGAAAATATCATTCTCTGGAGTCTGAGTGCAGCTCGTGCCACAGTTTTCTGTCCGAGCCAGAGAGAAAACTAACCAAACTGAACGTGAGAGGTATCCTGGTTCTAGTGTCCAAAGCCGAACCGTGCCCAATGTTTTTCTGGGCATGGGTAAAAAAAATGTTGTCCAAACCCCTTCAGGGCCCAAAGGTTTTGGGTTGAATATCCACACTCGAGTGTAAATGAGGATGGGCAGGTGTAAAAAGAGTGTGGCCCAAACAGCTGACTACAAGAACTACAGAGACCAACTGCACCTCACAGAGAAGCTCTATCTTGGTGTTTCGTGGTTAGTTTTCACCAACTTCCAACTCCAGCTGAGGAAACTGTTGAAACAGACTCATATTCCGAGGCACTCGAGCAGACGATCTTCTCAAAGCTCAATGTTTCCGCTCTGTCTGAGACAAACTCGTGAGATTTCTCCTAAGAAAAATGATAAGTTCACTTTAAAGGCCACATGGAGCAGGTGACTTCAATACTTAATGCTGCGTTCAGCATGAATTCCACCAGAGTTCAGAATCCACACCTCATTTTCCCCCCATTGCTGTTGTCTGACTTGACTTGAATCAAAACATGTTATAAAAGACTGAAAAATGACAAGTTCCTGTCTCGTTCAGTTTATAGAGACTTTTGTATCTTGTATAAGAAGTTGTGGGTCAGACTGAAAAACCCGATGAGACACTGTGTGATCTATGAATAAGTTTTCACTGTATTTTTAAAGTTGTGTCACTCACTGCATAAAAAAATACATTTGGCAGCTGTACTCAAAATCACATTAGAGTCAATAAAAAACTATTTAATAATTCAAGCTAAAAATTGAAAACAGCACTACTGAATCACTTCTGTCAATTCTTATAAAATTTGTTAATAAATTGTTTGGAATTCTCACAAGGAAATAAAAATGAACAGATAAAATCAACAGTGAATTATTCTGAAACATATTGAAGGGGTGTAAAAGTGTAAAAACAACTTTTCTCAAGCTTTTCCCCGTTTTTTACCAAACTGGAAGATATTCAGAGCTACTACGTCCTGCAAGACTGCACAATTTGTCTGGAGGTGGATCTTTACCAAAATACACAGGGTCAAACACAATCTTGAGACACAAGTTTGTTGTTTTTGGTAATTTCTTTCAGTTTCTTGGTAAAAGTTGGACGTGAAGATCAATATCACTTTCCTACCTGTCTGTTAAATATGGAGCTGCTGCAAGAGGCACTAAGCTTTGCATAAAAACTGGAAATTAGGAAACAAGAAGCCCGGTTCTGTGCATAAACTCCTCGAATCCACACAAAAAACAAACTTTAAAAGTGACGAGCTCTGGTTTTATTGGTCCTTTTGCTGACTTCCTGTTTTTCCCAAAATGTCAAACTAATCCTAAAAATAAAGTCTCTTGTTTTGAGTCAAAGCTTCTCATCACTGCCGCTCATCTGCAAACAGAAAGCGAGTTCAGTCAGTGTGTGTCTTGTTAATGGAGCTCTGAGACTCACAGGTGATGGTGAAGTTCACCGGAGAGGACACCAGCTCTACACCCATGACGTGCACAGTGCTGCAGGTGAACACAGCGTCCGTGTCTTCCTTTTCAGCCGAGAACTCCAGTACGGAGGAAGTGGTCGAGAGGCCAGTAACCGGGTCGATCACCACCGACTCCTGGATGGAAATCCCTGGACAGAAAAGAAACAGTTCTGTCTGAGAACACCAACAAGGAAACAATGTTGTAAGGACCAAAACACCGTAGTTACACTTCCACAAATACTATGCTTTAAAAGACACCACCATTGCTGGTTAACCCTAACCCTAAAACAGAGAACTTTAAAAAACGCTTTAGTTTGAAAACTGCAGGGCTGTGTGTTGGTGTGGACGGCAAAAATGGAGATGTTCCGAAACGATGACGTCGTCACCTGGTTGGTGGTGAAGGCAAAATGCAGTAAATACTTTAAGCTTAAATTTTCAGACATGCACTGAAGTCCAGACATTTTCCTGAAATTTCCCAGAGGGGCTGAATGTATGAACGCAAATGTCCGAGTCAGTTGCTCCCAACATTTTCTGGGGCTTTTCCTGCCAGTCAAATTTTTACTGTTGGGTCCTGACAATCTGCTTCCTGGTTACACCTGCATGCTCATGCCCAGTGTGCGTCAATGCTACGTGTACGGACAGGAATTATTACACAAACACGTTAGTAAGGATGTAGCCTCAGAGTTATAAAAACATTTGTGTATTTGATATGTGTCAATGTCAAAATTGGTCCAAACTTCACCGTGGTGTTGTTTTGTGATGCACTGAAGCAACAGGTCGATAGGTACATACCTTTCCCATCATCCTCCAGGGGCTTGTTGTTCTTTAACCATGTAATGCTTGCAGCTGGATTGGCATCGCGAGCGACACATTTTGCTAACTGTGGAACAAAGGAAATCCAAAATTGAGAGGAAATTCACAACTCTCAATAAATGACCACACGTCAGAGCAGATGAGCTTTTCTAGAGCCTTGCTGCAATTTGTCGACAAACAAGTTTTCTGCGCAACAGACCATGAAATGCCCAAAGCATTTCTAAAGCCGCTCAGATCCTCTGGGTATTTTAATTGCAGTGGGTGGGGGGGGGGGGGGGGGATTCTGCTCTTTACTAATTCATGATCACTTCAAACAACTCATTACTGTAGTAACATGGTCTCTGCTACGCCTCCAGATACCTTAGCTCAAGTGAGGGATTTCCCTTGATGATTTACTGCTTAAAATAATGTATAAGCAATGTTTATCATTAAAAACTCCACCTTGGTAAGTTTGCCAATCTCCAGTTCCTCAGCCTTGTCAGAAATCTCCAGCTCGGCTGGCGTCTCTGAAACACATTCAAAAAACGTGCAAATGAGCAGGATGGCATTGTGAGTGATATGAACGCTGACACGTTGCTCTCGTCAGTCACCATACAAACAGAGGAAGGTATTTCAGGCTTGCATCGGCTTGTACTCACTGTTGATCAACACATTCACAGGGTATTCTGTGATGTCGGCACCAGCCACCACCATGCAGGTGAAAGTCCGCTGGTCGGTCATCTTGGCCTCAGAGAGCAGGAGGCTGCAGTTAGCGGCCATGTTGACACGGTCCTTGTAGTCGTCAGTGGCGATAATTGAAGTGTTCTGGCCTTTCTGCTTGACCAGCAGGTATCCTGCAAGTCCATCCCCTTTGTCCTGGGAAGCATAGAAGAGTGCATTTGTTACATGTCTGTCACACGCGGCCTCGGCTTCCTGGTCCAATAAAATAATAGTGTTTTGCCCCCCCCTGGCCAGTGTCATATGGCGTGACAGATGCATGCTCTAATGCACTAGCACATGCACTCAGACTGGGTGTGGTTCAGACATGATAAGTGGGTGTCAGCCAGACTTCACCAATTTGAATCTATTGACCTCTGCTGTGACTCACGTATTTCCATTTGGCGATGAAGACGTCCTCGGCTTTCACGGCTCCATTGTTGCACGGGATTTCGAGTGTTTCCCCGTACTGGCCGATAACAGTGTCCAAACCGCTGACTGCAAAAAGAGCAGAGCAAAGCCACATTTTTCAATTACTTTTTCAGCTCCGACACAGCATGGAAGTTTGTGACTGAAAATTGGAAACAGTTATTATTCTGAATGCTTCAAAGCCCCCAGCCCCATCTGCACATATTTGACTGACGTTTATCAGCACTACTTAGTGCTCGCCTAAAAACACCAAGAGCTGCAGTTTCTATAGAGTTCTGCTAATTTTACAGCTCCCCATTGGTAAAGAAAACAACCTTTTCTGGCCTAAATTTCATTGAAAACATCGCCATGGAGACAAAGTGCTTCTGAGGGGGATGGGGATGGGGGGAGGGTGGCAGCAGAAGTGTCTCAATGGGCTGCTGTGAGGGGTTAGAGCCAGAGGGTGGCTGGGGAGGGAGAGAGACCGCCACGGTCCGACTGAAAATGAGGTGCTGCTCAGTTCTTTGGTATTCACATTCACATTTCAGCCTCTCAGAGTTCAGGCTGAGGTGCACGCACGAGTGGGCGTGTGGAACATCTGACAGCTAAAGTCCAAAGCGGCACATCAGCGGCTCAGCAAAGTGGACGAGGACAAAGAAGTGGTCGGCCGGTTTTCTGTGCATTGAATTGCCGAACAAAACATTGTTGGTGTATTTACAGAAAAAGGACAACACAATAGAGATGCTGTGATATTCTGAGTGCATTCAGTCCTGAAACATATTCATGCACAAAACAGCTGCAACTATAATGTCATTAAAAGCCTTTTCTGCACCAAAACAAACATTTTACTTTTGCTTTCCTCTTTCTGTCTTCAGACTTTTCAAGGTGTCATGCAAAGACGGGGCTGTTAATATATTTGCTTTGTGCGTGATGCTCATTTGAATCCACTTTAAATGAAAGTAAATACTTTCGCTATGGTTACCATTGTGTGCACTGGGACAGACTTACAACTGATGGAGTATTTGCACAGCTCGCAGCCTGCACAGAGATCTGCTTCCTGCTCTGACTGTGTGTAGTTTCCCACATGTTAAAACCTCCTGTCGTCTATTGTCATTTCCACATCAAGACAATTAAACAAGTTCATAAAGTAGTCATGTACTTGTCTTGTGTTTTTACTAAAGACACAAACACATAAAAGACTTTGCCTGGAGTCAACACGGTCTGCTGCCGACTGATCCCGACACTGAAGTTTACACTCTGATGCTTGTCACTCATCTTTACGAGCTGTCGACTCCGAGACAACAGAGTCTGAACAGTTTAATAAAGTATTATTATACAGGGCAGGCAGCTGTATGTTTTAATACAGCTTTTTTAAAGTTGTCACTATTACTGACGTGACTTCTTTACCCTGTGGCTGATGCTTTAATTTAAAAGGAATATTTTCGCATTACGGTAAATACTTATTTCTCTTGCAGAGAATTAGATGAGAATATAAAATATATAAAAACTGGCACCGTCCAAATTTGCCTGCTAGCTCCTCTTAAGGCGCCTAATTAAAACTCTATGTCTTGTTTGTCTCTAGTTGTGATTTAATGGTTGGGCCAGAGGCGAGGTAGCTGTTTACCCAGTTTCAATCTTTGTGCTGCAACAACAGATATGAGAGCGATATCGATCTTCTCATCCGACTCTCAGCAAATTTGTGAAAAGACACAATTCTCAATCTCTATGGGACCATTAAAGTGAGTTGGGTTTTAAGTTATTTTAAGCTATCAAAACAGGGTGAAACATCCTGATTGACAGCTGAGATTGACTCGCAATTGGTCGAGGAGATGTATCGACGGGACCTCGATACCGTGGCTCAATCCCCTTATCGCTACTGCTCAGATAAGATAAGATATAAAACATTTATTTTGGAGCATCCATTCTGAGTGTCCTTATTCTTTGAATCTTTCTTATTTACCAAAAATCTATAAGAATTAAAAAAAAGGTGGCTGTCGCTGGGTAGACTGAACCAAATACTGTTTCGGTATTTTTAGTACTTAACCAGTTTTCCTAATTCAATGTGACAGCCGTACAAAATGAGCTGGATTGATGGATGCGGAAAAACCTGGAGAATTACAAGCACAGAGGCTGAATTTTGAAAAAACGTGTGAGCTGCATCTGTGTTGATGACTATTATTACTGCCTACAGCTCTGTTACATCCGTGACACAGGAGCTGCTTAAGTGAGAATCAAATCAGTGTAACGCTCCCAATAACAACTGTTTGAGAAACACACAGCGCTACCACAGCACTTCACCCACATAGTTACAGTCCCTGCATTTAAATAAGGCTCAGCGACATTTAATAGTGACAGCACGGGACAAAACAAACCTCAGTACATCTCCACTGCTGACAGTTTTAGCAGTTCTTCAGCGAACACACGGATGAAAGCTCTGTCACCTGTCAAGTGAAGTGCGATTAAAAGTATTTACTGCATTGATGCCTCCCATTGTCCACGATTTGTCACACCTGAAATCTCTTTATCTGGCAGTGTAAAGTAAATTAAAAGGATTGAAAGCTCGGTGCGTTATTTTCTTTAGTTAAAATCTGAGTATAAACAGTCAACAACTTCATAATCTGCTCATTTCTTCGCTGTATTCATGAAATAGTTTGTTTCGTAAGCATCTGATGACGTAAAGCTTCAGAATTTTCAGTTTAGTCTGAACCAAAATAACAGGCGTGAAAGAGACATGAACCTTGGTCCCTAACTTTCATATCTGAAAACGCCCTAAGACTCTGAGCGGTACATTTGCCAAACTGTGAATCTGCTTCTGCATTTAACAGTCATGCTAAAATGGGCGTAAATCTGCCCGATCCACATGAAATGCTAATGCAGTCTGCTGGTGCAGACACAGTATGCTGATGCAGCCATCCCACACTGCCTTGTTTTGTCTTTCTAATGTAAATCTAATGAAACTGACTCCCATGCTTGAATGGGCCCCAGCTAGAGTTTGTGGTGCACAGACACACAGAGGAAAAAGGGAAAGTGCATGGAGACATTGTGAATCCATTAAGAGGAGGCAGTTAATGAGCTCCCTGAGCAGGACATGGCCACATTGGTTTTGCATATGTGTCAAATTTGATAATAAACTCCTACATTTCATTGTAGCAGATATTTAGGCTGCCAGAAATAATCTGTCACCAGCTTGATTGTGTGCTGCACCTGCGCGTGTTGCTGCCAGAAAACTGTAATGGTCAAGGAAACATCCGTATTCTACTTTTTTCAGCCTTTCGTTGACAACCAGGTCCACATGACGTACTTAAACTCCTCAGGAGAGAGAGAGGGAGCTACACAAATATGGCTGCTGAAGCCTGCAGTTGTTTAATAACAAGAGTCAGTTATATTCAGGTTACACTGCAAGCACTGCAGTGTCGGAAAGGTTATCGCTCCTCCTGTATAATAGACTCCTTACATTTCAAATTCAAATAGACGTTTTTTGAATATTCAAATAAAGCCGGGTTCAGCCCCTCAGAAAACTTTAAAAGAGTCTGTATTAAGGGAAAGGTTTTATCTGCACAGATTACACAGTTACACAATGAGAACTCAGCGCACATGTTGAGTTGGAGAAGACAAAGCTCCTGCTGCTCACCGAGATAAGGTAATCCTTCGTCACTAAAGTAGGTGAACAGTGTGAGTTGGCATTGACAAACGCATGCACGCACGCACGCACGCACGCACACACACACACACACACACACACACACACACACACACACACACACACACACACACACACACACACAAAGCATATAAAGATGATCTCCTCTAGCAGTTGTCTATGTGATGAAGGGACAGTGAGAAGTGGCCTCAGTTTAACCTGTTGTGTTTAGTTTTGATTTAATAGTTTCTTATTGTTTTGATTCCCACATTGTTGAGTGTGTACTCTGGAAAATGGAGCGGTAGGAAAAAGCTCAGCAAATTGTCGAGAGCAACCGACTCGGACACTTCTGTTCTCACATACAGCCCCTCTGGAAAATTTCAAGAAAATGTCCGCGGTGAATGTCTGAAGCAGCAGAGAATGTCACCCTGTATAACGAGCTAACTGAGGATTTGGGTCAATTTGATAACTGAGATTATAAAACTAGTCAAAACTACACAAAGACAAAGTCTAAATAGAAAAAGAATGATCATCAACACCAATTATACATATAATGCAGATGAAAAAACGTTACACCACATTTGAGACACCACGTAGACGTGTCACTTCTTTATTCTCGACCTCTGACACGTTATTAGTTTTTAAATAATGTGTTAAAGTCATAAAGTATCCGGCTGCTTTTTTTGTCAATTCTCCTGCATTTATTTTAGAGTCACTATTCTGGACACAAAAAAAATGTGCTAATACCCTGGCGATGGTAAATAAAGTAATAGACAGGCGAGTGACAGAGACAGGAGGCAGCACCGCAGGAGACACTTTCATGTTCCTGATTAAGGCGCCTCTTTCCCCGAGAAGAGACAGGTGACGACAGCTCAGATATACGCTCACCAGGGAAATCAGCTACCTCCCCACACTATTCTTCTCTATCCCTGTTTGCTCCCTTTACGCCCTCCCATTTGTGTGTGTCAGTGGAGTGTGTGTGTGTGTGTGTGCGCGCACACCTTTCAGCTGCAACGTCCAAAAGAAAACGGAGACCCAAACTTATTAAGTGCTGAAAATGAGGATTGTGCAGTGAATGGAGATCTCATGGCGCATGTCCACAAAGACTTGATGGCAAATAGCCTCGCTCCGGCGGTAAAGGGAGGGCAGCCAGAACCATTTCAACTAGATCAATAATGCTTGAGGAAAGGCGAGATTCTTTTAGTGATCGCTGCTTGCCTAAGAAGCGAGAAATCAAAGAGAACCTAACCTCCCGTGACATTCTGCTCCTCGTCCTCGTCTTTGCTTTAATAATTAAACAAGTGCTGAATTTTGATTTGCCATATCAAGTATCTGAAATGAGAAGAGATCAGTGATTTAATAAGCTCAATCTCTCATTACCCGACGACCAGCAGAACAGAGGGACCGCTGTCCCGTGGGGAGGTGTGGGAAGGTTTCAGGACATTTCTCAGACTTGGGTCCACGACGCTTCCTCCCAGCTATTTAGTAACATACGAGTTCCACAGGCTGCTGTGTTGTCAGCTCTGTCGCTCTCAGCTCGTTTGTTAGCGACTATGATGAGCACATGAGTGTATTTAAAATGGAAGTATTCCAGCTCAACTCACTGAGGAGGGATTTTTTTCTTTTTGTTATACACAGCCTCATCCTGACTCTCTCCATCTGTCTCCCTTGATGGAAGAGGTGCAGTCATGTCACAGATGGATAACTGACAGCGCACGTGCACGACATCTCTTTCACGTGGCTTCTCTTTGTGTCGCAGGCTGAAACGCGGATGCGCCGTTCCAAACCGAAAGTATCAGACTTTCTTCTTGCCGACTGTAATTGCCTGTCAGAGTCTTTATCGAATGAAACTAAGTGCATCAGTTCGTATTTATTTGCCAGGCCGTCGAGAGCCTGCTACAGAAAATACTAACGTCCATAACTGAGTAACTCTGACGGAAAGTACGCACCACAAACTGGGATGTGTTCTGTTCTGTACATCCCAGTGAAATGGACGGTGCTGGTAGTGTTTTTCTTTTGTGTGTTGATATTTTGCTTGTTGCCTAAACCATGGATCCTTATGACTTTGTGGATTCACAGTTTCTTCTAGTATTGATGAAGTTGACATTAGAATCATGAGCCTTTAGGTTCTTTGCAATGAAATTAGTTACAGACATTTGTCCCCTAATTTAGTTCCTTGTCCTAAATTGGTTACAGTTGCAGCAAACAATTACCATATTGACCCAAGTACAGAACCTTTTCTTAATCTTGAATTTAGCTTTGAAACAGTGGGGGATGTCTTATCTTCGAGAACTGGACAATTAAGTGTTCATGGGACATTCTTTTCTTATTGCGAGAGGACCAGTGGAACAGTGTTTTATTAATCCAGCGATAGAGGAAATAGATTCAAGATTAATTTAAACATGTTAAAAACTAAAAACACATCGAGTCTTCCATTGTTTCAGCTGTAAGAAAGAACCATAGACAGAAAAATATGAACCATCAGAGAAAAAGATGCTTGCTGCTGAGAGGAGAGCGTGTTGTTGTTGTGGGTTTGACATACTATCTTCTTTCATGCTTAAATGATAATAATGCTCTTCTTATTATTATAAAATAAGTTTTGTTTCTGAAAGGTCAACAAATAATGACATTTGATTTTTCTAAAGCATAAGATGACGTTTTCGGTCTACAATACAAATCTATTTCTCAGATGTGAGTAGAAAGTATGAGCCTGTTGAAGCACTATGGTATTGACAAAGGCCACTTTATGTAAAATGAAGTGCGCAGAGTGAGACGTGTAGATTCAGAGTCATTTTCCAAGCCTCGCTTTATGTCACACCATCTGTTTCCAGGCTCAGAAAGTTACCCAACACCCTAAAGACATTGCCCTGGGTCTTTCTGACCTTCAGAGTGGAGTGAGGGTCTTTTAGTGGGAATCAATCTGAAAAGATGGTCCATTTATAAAGAGAAAGACTTGGGACAAAGGTTTCATTTTCTGACGATAGTCCCCACAGGCTCTATCTATGGTCCAGCTGAACTGATCCTGTCTAGTCTTTTTTTTTTTTTTTAATAAGCGATTCACTCTCCGCAGATTCTTATCTCCGAGTTTCATGAGAAACGTGGCCCAAAGTCTAAAACATTTATTAGTTTTAAGATGAAAAAGAGCGTGTGATATAATCTGACATTATATAGCACTAAACCAACGCACAGCCATGAAATGAAACAATATTAAAATGAGAAATTAGTCTCAAGTACAGCAGACGCATTTTCTATTTTCACATTTCTCCTTCCACAAATCACTGTGACCTCAAGCTTTGAATGAATTCATCCACTGCCGACATCCAGACTAATAAAAAGTTATTGTCCTCATTGAAATAGCGCAAGATTATTTTTATGATCTACGTTAGAGCTGAAACAATTGATTAAATGGCGAAAACATATTTGTGATTCGGTGGATTTTGATTAGGATTTGGGCAAAGTTTTGTTCCAAAACCTGATGATTGATACGTCCATGTGTGCAGATTAAAACAGGCAGTTGTAATTATTGACAAGGGATTTATCTGTGAGTAATTTCTTCAGTTAAAAATAAAAAATAAAACAAGCAAATTCACACATTCACATGAAGGAATCTGGAATCTTTCCCTTGACTCTTACATTAACTACCATTCCATTATCAAAACAGCTGCATTGCTTTTGCTGATTGACTAATGCGCTAATTGAAAATTAGTTCCAGCTCTATAATTGACTTGTTTATTGTCAAACACATGACAACCTTAAAAAACTAGAGGAAAAAAATTAATAAGAAGTCCCCACATTCGGCATTCTCCAACAGTCGGCTCTGTGCAGAGGCGTATTTGTCACCTTGGGGCAAAACAAGCCTGTGCATCACTAAGGTGGAGGAAAAAACAACAAATAGAGAATTATGCAGAGTATCCAACACACAATATTATTAGTGTGAGTCTATTACGCATAATGGCTGCACTCCTTCACCCCGGCAGCATGGACACGTTTTTAGACCACTGCACTTCCACGCCACACAATAGCGTTCATGCCTGGCAAACATAGCAGCCAATCACAGAACACATGTTAATCCTGCTTGTCATTAAGGACAAGAACTCTTATGTGTATGGAAGAGGTTTGATAAAATATAAGAATGCAAAGGCACAAAGGAGCGAGCCTCTGCAAAACAACCCCTCGTGCAGCTTTATACTTCAGTGTACCTGAGCAATGAATAGCCCAGCCTGCCTCACCCTCCCGTCTCGCTAGAAGTGAAATGCAGTTTCCAGTGTGAAATAAATAACGTTTTTTTTTTCGAAAGAGACATATAGATAGCTCTCTCCCCCTCAGGCGAGGAAAACAATGTTCATTTGCCGCATCATGTGTGGTCAACAGACACCCAGAGACGACAGCAGGCGGGAACAGGGCTAATGGATTGCCTGCAGTCCCACCTGTCGGGTCCCCATTGTTGCCTTGTGACTGCAAATGCTGGCTCCATTTTCTCTGATTTCCGACTCGTTCTGTGGAGTCCTCAGTACTTGTGCAGACCTGCTGCTAGGGGATCAGGTTGCTGCTTCCGCCTCTCATCGGGGATTGAGAGGAGAGCACAAAGAAAGAGAGGGGCGGGAACGAACACTTCTGTTTTAGCAGAACTTTAAGTTTAGGTGAGGACAAAACCGAGGGACTGGCATCAAAAACTGATGTTTCCCGCTGATGCTTCAGATAGTAAAGCTTTCCATTAATCATCACCGAGGCTGAAGTGGAAATATCTCAACATGATGTCATGTTGTCCATTACTGAACCATCGCACAAGGTGATAAGAAGAAGGCAGAGTAAAAAAAAACAGACCTCGGACTGCTTCTGGTTCGACTTCTAAAACCTTTTCGTCATTAGATGTGTTTTTCTCACACACTCAGGAACACTCTGAACCAAACAATCTTAATTTCCGCATCATTATTAATTGACTATCATTCAAGCTTTGAAGCCGGATAATAAGCGACATAAAGACTTACAGAATACAAAAAAACTGCAATGGATTCAAAAACCTCTTACATCTTTCCCTTTGATGAACGAGGGACTTCAATATAAGATTTTGAAAGGCGACCATTGACAGATGCTTTTTAATAAATGATGTTCAAGTTGCTTTTAATGACTGTCTTGCTCTTAAGATGCTGACAGTGCAATCAAAGCAGACAATCCAGCATTGATTTAGCTTAAATTGTTCAGCTGAGTTTCATCAAAGCTCTGAAAACTAATATCTGTGGGGGGTTATCGGTTACTGGAGATAAAAGGAAGTTCGAATAAATGTTACCACAAGGCTTAGAAACACATCTGCTCCATTAGAAAGTAAAATAGACAAACTTTTATGTAGAATATCTAAGGAAGATTGCCACTTTTATTTCAATTCAATCATTTATACAAACGAGGGGAGAAAAGGTCATTTTCTAACTGTAATGAAGAAACACAAAAGACCGTCTAAAGTAGTTTGCCTCTCGATCCCATAGAGGGCGCTCACTAAAGCAGCTCGACCTCCTACATGTAAGCCAGAAATGTTACCTTGTTTTGCTACGAAGGACGATGCTAGTAACCAAAGAGTTCCTTAGTCAACGGTCACGAAACCAAAGTTTGTCTGAGAAGCTGTTTTGTGTTCAACACCCCAACCTGCTGGCACCACTGCAGGAGCAGCCCGTTGAGCTCTCACTACTTTACAAACGTTTAAAAAAAGTCCTTCTACAATTAAAAGTTGAATTAAATAAAAGTTGTGAACTGAAGTGTTAAACCTCGAGCAGAATCCCAGAGTCATTCTGCTGCATTTGTCTCTGCTGGGTGAGACAAATGGGAAGAATAAGGGCACATTACAAGAAGGGTGATTATCACTCTAAATGACTTGCCATAAGGGTTTCTAGAAATTGATCCTATGGCATAATCATTAGTCTTTGAAACGTTCTCCTCGGTACACTCAACCACACAAGCGTCCGTAAAAACCCTCTTTAAAAATGTCATAAATTGTGTCAGCAGATGAGCTGCATGGGTGAGGGGACGCGCTGCTTTTAAGACAGCAGCCTGCCGGAGTGATCAGGTTGTATAAGTGCACTCAGAAATCATGTCCATTATGTAGTGAATTATGTATTTGAGGGGCACAGGCCAAGCAACCCAAGGGGCTAGGTGGTTTGCGAGATGCCTGTGGGTAGACGTGGGGCCAAATCATAGGAGAACTCTCGGCCCTGACACTAAACATCCAACAACAGCTTCCATTAACGGTGGGCCATTAAAGGCAGCGTTACGCCATTAACAAAGCACAGCCACACCACTTCCCACTTATCCATTAACCCATCCTAATGCAACCCTGTGCCTAATGTCTCGAACCAGAAGAGCTGACATTACCTCACTCAAGTGTCTTGCTTATGAATGAACAGATTTTTAATATTCCCTATCAGTACCGGACATGATTGGATGCTGATGGATCTTCACGTTTGCCGCTATGTCACGATAACAATGTGTCTCAGGTAAGAATAAAAAAAAAAACTCCCATCACAAAAGGAATCAACGCTCGCCCTCCCTCCCTTCAAAGTAATTTCCCTAAAAATAGACACAGCCCCGCGAGCATTATCAAATAATTTCCAGCTATTAAAATGGAAAAAACTGGGCTTTGCCTACTTGAATCCCGCTGCTGCGCAGATAAAGCTTGTGTTAATTAGAGTGGAGATTTGCAAATAATCATTCTGACTGAGATCTCTCTCGAACAAAGTCAACATGTGCCGAGACAGGTCAATCAAAACCTTTTCCACATTTAATAACCCCCAGAAATGGACGGAGGATCTGTATCTATATACATTTAATATATATAAACAAGATATAACTCTGCAGCCTGATCTATGAAAGGAAGAAGTGATTCAATACCAAAGAGGACCAAAGAAAGGATTCCTATTAAACTTGCTTATGAGTTAAATTTAAATGCAGCTTTTGTGTAAAGGATAGCAAGGCTGAGGCCAATTAAGTCTTAATTCAGCTAATGTGATTGGAAACCACTCATTTACATTTAATTCTTTCAGAGTCATTTAAATGTGATAACGCTCTCATAGGCCAAGGAGCCTTCAAACTTGATTAAACTGGAGCATCCTACGAGCTTTATTGAATTTGTCCTGCTCGCTCATGCCTTATGATGAGCCAGCGTCCACATGCAACAACTCTTGTTTCTAATCGCGCGGGCTTTAAAATTAATGCTGTTAATCTTTCAGCTGCTCGAACATTTCTAAGAGTAATTCATGGGAGCTAAAGTTGAGCTGAATCTTAAATACAAGGATGGTTTTCTCCTCCGTTCTTTCTTTGCCAGTTGTTTTAGGGACAAGTGGCAAAGCAGACTTTTATTTTATTTTTTCAAGAATACATGAAGAATCCTTATCCATATACGCAGTGGGTGTGTGATGGAAGTCTAGACACTAGATCTTTGGGGTTTCAGCACATCCAAGTAAACTCCCAATTTACATGTAAAGGGAAAACTGCAGTCAAACTGAGAAGTAAATAAATGTTTACACTCTAATAAAATAAGTGCAAGGGTTAAAGAGGTGCAACAGATGGCGTGATACCCCAGATGGAGCCTCTAACACTGAGTAATGCTTCTTACTAATTAATACGGTGCTCTTTGAATTTCTGAAGTGTTTAGAGCGATATCAAAAACATCGGAGTGCAAGAATCTTCAAGTTCTTAAAGCGTTCCCCCCCGTTCAGCCACATGTCTTAATAGGCAGCTTTAAAATATTCCTGACACATTCAAAACAACCTCGCTGACATCAAAGTACCTCGTCGTTTCACCGGGTCTCTTCAAGTGGTATCACATCAGACAGGCGGTATCAGTTTTTTTGCACACAGGCCATAAAGCTGCCAGCCTCGCTCGCCTGGAGCAGCCCAGCCAACTAGAGCAGCACCGACTTTTAGGGTAAGTGTCTGCTCTCTGGATTATAGATTGAACATCATTTGTAGTCAGTGGTATTATTAGCCTAAAAGGTCCTCAGCACTCACATCTGCCAAGAGGAAGAAACAGGAAGAGAGACAGACTGCGACTGCGACCGTTTATCGATTAAGTGATTAGTCAATATAATAATGATAATCAAGACGGACCAATATGGGCTTTTGGGGAGATGATGGTGATACCGATATTGGAGGATAAACTATTTTCGAATACAAGTATATTGGCAGAAAATTGGGAATTGTTACTGACTCTTGATATTTTACATTTAAAAGTACAATATGAAACTTTGTAACTGTCTCACTCAACACAATAACAAAACATCTATTTTGAGGATGCTGTGAAGCAGCGTGGGATCCTGGGAGTTGTTGTCTTCACCACCTTTGCATATGAAAATCTACCTGACGCGACTCCGGCATAAATCATGTTCACGGATGAGATCATGTGTTAAGTTTTATTCAGGTTAAGCAGGAAATGGCAACGAATAATAGAGATCCATTACACGTGACAATAAGACCAGTGGAAGGAAAAAAACTGCTGACTGGCTAACTGGCTGACAGTGAGTCCTTTGTCATACGACACTTAACCCAGAAGTGGAGACGGGCAAAGCCAGTGGTAAAGCACGTAAGACGAAATTAAAAGGCGACAAAATGAAGCGTCACTGGGGACTTCTCAGAGGTTAAACATTGTTGGGTTAGGGGGTTAACATTTTTGATAATTTGTGTACACAATTCAACAAAATATTGAATATAGGTCTGGTTGTTTTTAGACATTTTAATAAAGAATTGTTCCATATTGTATCTTAAACCATAAACTTGAAAGCTGACACCAATATGTCAGTGAAGGTTCTAATTACATCAGATGTTTTGGGGGCCAATGAAATAAATTGGACAGGCTCCAGAAATGATAAACCATTTTAACAACTAATTCACTTTAACTGAAAATGTCAAACATGATACTGCTTCCATCTTAAGAGTAATGTTTCTCTGGTTTATATAACTATACATGGGAGATCTCTGGGCTGTTAGTCAGATGAAGCAAACAATTCAAAGATGTAACCTTGAACTACTGACACTGTCTTGACAACAATAATTAATTGCTTCATTGTATATAAGGATCTTTTTTTCAATTAAAACATTATTTTGTTATGAAACTAATCATTTGTTGAAGTCAAACCAACACTCATTACTCACTCCTACACAACATTAGGGCTGCAACTAATAATTATTTTCATTTTCGACTCATCAAATGACTTATTTTTGTTCGGTCTGTGAAATGTCAGGAAATAGTGAAATAGCGGCATCATAACTCCTGGGAGAACACGGTGATGTGTGCCTGTCCAGACGGCCGCTAAATATCTATTTTACGGTGATATAAAAAAAAAGACAAAAAAGAACCAAGTCCCCATGAGAAGCTTGAAATAGACTGGTTGACATTTTTGCTTTAGAAATACAGAAATCTCGTATCGATTACCAAAGCTGTCAGTGATTCACTTTCCACCGATCGATTAATTGGCTAATCGCGTCAGCTCTCTATTGATTAGTGAATTCATTTATCAAGAAGAAATGTCTGCTAAACGTTTTTTTTCTGTTTTACATCATTGCAAATTTAATATCTTTAGGGTTCTGGACTGTTTTCCAGATGAAGCCGGCGCATGCTCTGGGGAACATGTGATGAGCATCTCCCACTTATTTTCTGACAGAAATTTGACAGTTGAATTAGAGATGGAAATAATTGTTAGTTGCAGCCAAGACACATGACAAACCCTTACGCTGAGTATATTATTTAATATTTATGAGAACAGAGAGAGCCCTGCAGCAGGGTCAAGGTGGAAAGGTCCAGCACACCATCAGACTAAAAGCATCCTCCTACTGGTAGACATTTGGTGAATTTGATTATTTTTTGAAATATTGATCGAGCTGGCAGATACAGATTCCACTAGTTACTCAACTGCATTCAGCTTTTTGTTCTAGTACCTGCGTGTCTATCTACCAGTATGTGTTTGTGTCTTGTGTCGGCCCAGCTAGGAAATCCTTTGAACATTTGTGGCCCATTGGTCTTGGGGGAGCAGTTGTGTTTACTATTATACTATCTGTTTGACCATATTAGAGTTGCAGTTGGTGCCCCGAGGATACCAATCAAACCTGCTGTCACAACACACCCTGTTCCAGGTAAACGGATCCTTGTCCGCACACACAGCAGAGCTGGTAACAGACCCACACAACACAGCTAACCCTGACCAGAGCTGTGGAGAAAGAGGGAGATGAATCTGCCCAGGGCCCATCACATTTGCTATGTGGGCAAACAAGAAAGCATCCACCTATCGATCTTAAAGTGCTTCATTAGATGCTGCATGAGGCATGATAAAGGGAAATATGTGCAATTAGTTTTATCATTGTCTGAATTCAATGCAGAGCACAACCTTCCAGTGTCAATAATATATGCCTTGTTAGGCTGTACACAAGAGAAAATGTTGATATTTCATTTGTGCAGATGACGGCTTGTGAAGCTCTCATCTCTGGTAATTGCAGTGGCGCGGCTGATGCTTCCACATTAGTTGAGCAAAGAGTTGTGTGTGCTGTTGTGCACTAATAATGACAAACCTGACCTTCTAACCCTTCACTGAGAAACAGAGCAGGCAGTGCTTCCCATTCCAATAAGCCAAGCAGCCTGGTTGGTATTAGGAAGGCATGACGGTTTCGAATTGTGTCCTGCTTCAGGTTCTGGCTCTGGGGGGGTCCTAAAGCCTCGGACGGCTGAACAGAGCAGAGAGCGGCGGGAGGAATACGAGGAATGCAGATAATACACACAAAGGATTAAGTACCTGCTTGAACATCAAATCTGTGTGGTTTTACATATAATACCCGTAGACCAAAATCTGCTTTGATGGAGTGCTGTGAAAGGTTGGACATTAACATGCACTGTCACACCAGCTGAGTGTTCACACAACTTTCAGACTGGTAACACGATTTGTCTGAAAACTGGTGTGAACTCCAACGAACGGTGCCAGGCTGATGATGAATCTGTGTACTCTATAAAATGGCAAGCATTTGCTAATGTGAAGTAAGCGTAAACAAAAGACATTTTATCTTTTGCCTAAGCAAGGTCACTAATGGTGTTACCCCCCCCCCCTTCTCAAAGACACATGGCAAATAAAACTGCCACGATAAACCCAATCTGACTCTTTTATTAGGGCTTTTTGTTTCTGTAGGATGAGATAACCCTTCTCGGTTTATGTAATTTGGCATATGTCACTGTCATCTTGGATGCACACATCCTTTAAGGCACAATAATTTCATTAGTAGTGGCTATTACATTTTCCTTTCTTCCATCATGGCATGAGGAGAAGCCATACATCAGGGTAAGTGCTTTTAACCATCCACCACTGTGCTGCACATCCCCCCCCCCCCCCCCCCCCCCGCTTCTTGTCATGTGGTGTACATGCAGAACATGAGTATGAGAAGCCCTGCAGTTCTACCAGACAGTGAGCAGCAGAGAAAACACCCCATTTCACACAGAAACCTGTCAATAAGTACAAATGCACGAGCGCCTCCTCCACCAGAGAAAGATACCTACAACATATCTACAATGCGGCCTCAAGAGTTCAGGAGTAAAAGTCTCCATAGGAATGTTCTGCACATACTTTCCCGCTTCGAGCAAAATGAGTCAGTGTGGTGTTCGGAGTCTTTTGGAGCGACGGGCTGCTTCTACTGCAGGGTCAGACAAAAGGAAAACAGGGGCCTGAGGGTGAAAGATATAAATTGCAACAGAACAAAACACCCCTGATGATTTGTAGCACCTTCGCTGCAGTAATAAAAAGTAAAAAAAAAATATATTGGAAATTGTACCTGCAAATATGCAATGTGAATAAAGTTTTGGCCAAGTTCGCAGTGTGGGTACAGATGCTGATGGAAGTTGGTCCACTACTTTGGTCCTATACTGACAGCTCTATATTTAAGGAAGCTCGAAGTTAGACTCAATAACATGAGAACCTACTTAACAGCAGCATGTTAGCATTGTCACTGTGAGCATGTTAGCATTTCATTCCGTGTTTCTGCATTTTGTCTTAAAATGGACAAGATGCGGCAGTACCTCCAAAATCGAGGGGGGCAGTGTAGCCAATAGCAAGTGAGATGACCAAGTGAGGACACGAGGAAGAAATTTCAAAAATGGCAGAACTTTTTGAGGAGAAACTTTGGGAGACGCTAACGTTACTTTGCCTCGGCATAAGGACGGACTCTTTACAACATGCCCGATATTGCATCTTTCGTAAGAAGTACATTATCAAGAGGTACATAAACAATCATGCCAACTTAAAGGACTCAGATATATGTGGGCAGCCAGTGACGGTTACATCGTCTGAAACGGACGTACCTCTTTCCATATGTAAAAGTAGAGCCTTAAGGCTTTTGTCAGATTTGTTTCTCAGAACAGATGCTGAGGACCGTCCACACTGCGATCTGTGATTAGAATGGATTTGTGTGCCCAGATATCACCAACCTATCTGTATGATTTGCTGTAGTATAGACGGGCTTAAGTAGCTACTGTCAAACTGGATTTGACACGAGTCTCGTTGTCAGTGCATCAAAAGACACTTTGAAATCCAAACAGTCAGAGCATCTGGACTGAGAGGCATCTGCAGAGAATCAGATGTGTCAGAAGTGGAATCGTGTTTCAAAGCACTTCCAATGTGGTTTGGTTCTGATTTGCTAAAATTGCATTTCTTGTGGTTTTTCACTGTCCAGACTTTCTCAAATCAATCTGGGTAAAATCTGAATATGCCGTTTGCCATATGCTCATTTAAGGTTTCAGTCTGAAAAAAGGCCTTAGTCTTGTTTTATGGTTCATTAAAAGCTCTCAGCAAAATTGCACAAACATGCTGACTGCAAACAGAGCCAGAGCGGGAAGAATTACCTCTAAAGAACTAATTCCTCACCTGCATTCACTGTTCCCAGATTTTTTTTATATGAAGAACATGCATATTTAAAGATATAATGACCTGAGATGAGAAAAACACAAAACATTACTGAGGGCAATAGGAAATATGTTCATCCAAGCACGATATCACAAGAAATGCCACCCTGAGCGGGAAGGTAACAAAGTTGTCTACGGTAATTATTAGAAAAAACGCTCAGGGAGATATTATAGTCTGAACAAATATCCTCATTGTGACAAAGATTGTGATCTTGTCTTAGTTTGGTGTGTTCGTGTGTTTAGATAAGCGTGCTGTGGCAAGCCCTCCACAATGAGACAGGTAATCCTGAGATTTCTGCAGAAAGAGAGTAAAAACATCCAGGGCGCTTTACCCTAAAAGTCCCTGCCTTCACACTCACTAGAGGAAATGACTGCTCATTTTTCACCGTCACATTTTTTGCTGCTTGACCCTGCACATTCAAATGAAATCATAATCATTATATGAGGAAATGATGTGTCATCTCCTCCGTATCTTATACTTGCGTAAAGGGAAAATGAATGGTAGCATAATGGGTTATGGCATCTTCATAGCTCAAAATTAAACACCGCAAAGTTCATTTAATAATGTCCTCGCTCTATAGACCAGCCAGGCATGGTAATAATGCAAGTTTGATGTGACAAGGGCATCAGGTAGACAGGCTGCCTGGGAGTTTACTATTTTCCTTATGCGACCGCACTGCAGTGGAGCCAGAGTAAAAAAAAACAAAAAGGCATACTATTTGTACTAAGAGGATAAGTCAGAACAAAAGTCGTTATTTAAATTGCATCAATGGGATGTGTAATGCTTGGAAATTCTCCCCGGGAACACGGGGCTACTTGACCTAAGACGTCCCATTAGAAAATTAAGTATTGCATCCAATTACCAGACAAGTATCTCTTCACCCTCGCCGTAAAGTCTGGCAGAGGAACAGCGGAATACTTAACAGCCAAGCAGAGCGCCTTATCATGAGACATCTAACACATCCACAAGTCATGCATTAGCCAGTGCATTGCTGCTAGCGGCGGCAAACCCCAATGCGAACAGCCACCGCTTGGCTTCTTTGAATAAGTACTGAGGTGGATTCTGAGGAAACAGTGCAGCTGCTGCTGGTGCGTTCAGCTCACAACCAGACAGATTTGAGTAACAGTTTAATCTGTTGTGAGGATTACATGTCTTCTCAATTAATCATGTTTTTTGTAGCTTTTTTTCCCACGAAGCTGCACATTAGGAAGAACATGCCCCGAGGCCAGGTTGGAAATCGTAACCGTCCAAGGACCGGGGTGTGAAAGTGTCTCGCTTTCAAAGTGGAGTGAGGGATATTGATTTATGTACCTAGAGAGGAGAATTTGTGTGTTTAGCAAGAAAGTAGAGAGAGTAGTCACACTTTTTACATGTTTGATGAAAAAACCTTATATCTAATATTTCATTAACTATTTCACATGTTGGCTTTTAGCGAAATATTTCAACTGTCTATCTATCACGTTTAATTCATTCATCTTAACTATTTACTTTTAGCTGTATCACTTTTTTTTATTGTTTTCAGTATATATCCTCTCTTATTATACAAACCACCTATTAGGGTTGGACAATCAAAAGGTATCAATACAAGAGTATAAAACCACAACCTTCACTCAGGAGCAAGAATTCTTCTTTAAACTAAAAAAACTATGATATTGTGACATTTATTGTGCTAATTATTGATATCTGCTTACATTAAATGTTTTGTCTTGATATAATTTATTGTCTCATCTCCCAGCCCGACCATTTATCCATTGGTTGCTTTATCCGATGACAGTGGGGTGTTAAACCTGACTCAGGTTAGTGGGAGGTGTGTGCTGTGTCATCCGTCTGTTGTTGTAGCTCTTTGCTTACTGGTTCTTTATAAATATATCAATAAATTCAATTCATGAATTCACCCAGAGCAGCATCGAACCAATTTGTTATACGATGTGAATCATTATTTTCCTCCTTAGCACACATTTGTGAAGATGTTAAATAATAATTTCTGCCTTTTTTTCAAATTAGTTGGGCTGCTCCAAAGTCTCTCCACGTACTCGTGACTTTAGATGAACCCCTGATTGGGAATCTCATACATAGACCAGTTTGAAGTCAAGTAAAGTAAAATATAACTAACATGGTATGAAAATAACTACCTGTTGTAATTTAAATTTAAAAATGACATCTACAGTAGTTTTTTCCAGGAGCTTGTTTTAGACCTCTGGATAAGTGAATGGGTCCCGAGAGTATAGATGACCTAAAGAGACAGGAGGACCACCACGGAAACTTCAATCCTGTTTCTTATTTAGGCACTAACTGACTGACAGGCTTTTAATTCCAATCAGAAATATCCCCTGTGAAAAGAGAGTCTCCCTGAATGAGAACTACTGTCTCCTGCAAGTTCAGCCAAAGCAGCATGTAATCAAAGAGAGCTCGAGGCACTGCAGCCGGCTGCTGCAGCCCATGAAGGAGGGATGGCGGACATCAGCACAACACAAAGACACAACTTTCAAAATGGCAAGAATGTGAATGATGAGGTCAAACGGAGACACAGGACCATTCTGTCGATTCCCCAACACAAGACATAACAGGGAGCAGCGCAACGTTTCATGAGTGAAAAAAAGGCCAAACTGCGTCAAAATGAATAGAGCATCTTCTCAGTATTGCGAGAGATTCGGATGCAACAGAGGCTGATTCAGAGACGAACGGGAAATACAAAACTCTGTGTCATGTTGTTAGTTGGCCGGAGGCTGGAAATGAATGTTCACCCTTTTGCACAAAAGCTGTGTCAACCCCGGCCGACATCCATGAGCCTCCGACAAAGTCAATACAAAGGTTTAATACAATAGCCACCTCCTGTCTCGCCACTTGACTCTCATAAATACGCAGAAATAATGACTTTATGGGAGTGAAGGCATAAATATCAGAGGTTCACTGCTGACCCTCTACAAGGGTCAGATGGAGCCCCTGCTGGTGCTGCTGCTCCCATGTGGAGACACTCGGCTGTCGGCGGTGTGAACAGTATTACTGCTTTGTCCTTGTTGTATCTGTGAGATACATTATCATGAGAAAAAGAAGTTAGTTAAATGTAACTAACAAAAACAAAGGGCACATAAGCACCAATGGATTTCCATGTAACCCCTTCACGCTTTTCCTTAAATATTCTCTGGGGTGAAATGATTACCATCACAGTTAATGGGGGAGAATTCATTAAAACAGAGCAATGACTCTAATGGAGGATTTGAACAAAGATCCGGGCCTTGTTAAATATGGGTGTGGCCACAGGCTTTTCATATGGAGGAGCAAGGCCCTCCCCAAACACAACCCCCTCCCCCCGCCGCCCCCATCGACACTCCAGTTGCTCATGTGAAGTGAGGGGACCGGCAGCAGCTCCTCCGTGCCCCCTCCAAGGGGCGTGTGCTGTTCCATATTAATGACAAAGAGAGGAGCAGGAGCAAGAAGTCACTATCATACATTCATTTGTTTAAAAGGAGCCTGCCTCACAATGTAGTCGGCGGGAGTCCACAGGAGAGCAGTGAAAGCCGGGGGCTGCGTCAATGACAAAAGACAGAAACAACCTCACTTTTTTTGTCCCTGAAACAAGGGCTGCCCAATTTCAGAGTGCCGTTGGTCTTTCACCAAAACCAAGGATACCTTCATGCATTTCAATGGGGGTATTCCTGCATAAAGAAAGAAGCACGACTGCATAGCACAGTCATCTCTCTCTCCTGTTGTTAAGCCTTTCTTTATGGCTGAAACAATAGCACTCTGGTCCCTCCCCTTTGGATAACAAATAAACCATTATTTTGCACAGCGGAGCAAGGAACCTCTGTGCAAAATGAGGAAAGTGATAAACAGGCGAGGGAGATGTTTGGTAACACATTGTAAAGCCTACGTCTGCTTAAAATGTTCTCACCTCAGTCTAAATAAACTGCAAAACAGCATGCACCAGAAGTCATTAAAGTGCTGAATTCAACCTGCAGGGCAAATTAAACAAAAACTAAATGGACAGCTGAAGGGTTAGTTTAACAGAGATTATAAAAACTGAATATACCTCACACTCTTGGTCTAAAACTGGGACAAGCCAGTCACCAAAGTGTAACTAAGATTCACTTGCTGCTGTGTTACTGATAATTCTGTGTGTAAAACCGTCAAAGGCAAACAAAAGACCTTTTTTCTCACTGAGTCATTGCCCGGGAGTGATTACTTTTGCCATACAGGTCCTTTCATTTTCAGAAGGCGAAGCCACTCACACATCTCCTCACTCAGCGAGCCAGCAGTACAGGAATTGCTCCCTCCGACATGGAGGAAACTCAGCATGTTCCTGTGGGGGCTCATATTTCTTTACTGCTGTCCCACAGTTCGGTTCATTGGTGCGACATTGGAAGAAACTGCTTTAGTGCTTTACAAAAAATCAAACCTCTTAAAGTTTTAATCAATTGTTAAGGCAAGATCATTTAGCTGAATGTGAATGATGGGAACACACAGCTTTTCTTCCAACAACTGCACTAACAATCAGGAGCCATAAAGAGACACTTGCCCCCTCGCACGGCCCTAAAAACCAACACTCCTCCACCTGTTCAGAGATCTGCCGGGGGTGGAGAGAAACTGGGAGGGTAAGCAGGGGTGGGGGTAGTCGGTGGGCGGATGGTGAGCCCACTGCGAGATGGGTGCAGGGCAGACAAAAGAAGAAAGAAACCAATAATGCATATCTATATTAAACTGAGTTACATCAGAAATACAGTTTAATGGAAGAGTGCTGTTGGCTCCTTATTTGCATATTGTCAGACAACTGATTAATCTAAATTTAATTCTAGGTCTACTGTATGTGACACACCATACCATATGGTATAAATATGCATATGTTATAAGCATCATGTCTCTGGGGACAAGCTGATGCATTGGCCTGCTGTCTTTTTTAGAAACTGTAAAGATGGGAAGCAGGTTACTGATCGACTCTTGAAATTACCCAAATGCTAGATTTGTACAACACACTATCTTTTCTCGTTTTGTGCTGCTTAACAGATTATGTAATGGCCATGTTTTCATTTCATCATAACTCAAGGTTATTTATTTATCTTAGCTTTACAGCACCCACAAATTCCATCCTTATTTTCCCTTAGTTGTAATTTAAAGCTAAATTTATAATGTTAGTAGTTAATTAAACTTGATGCTGACATCTAGGCTTTAAAGTGCTGCTGCTTCCAGGGGCACTGGGAGGAATTCTGCACCCCCTGATGGGAAGTGACACTGGGCTACCCCACCCTAATGCTGCCTTAATTTACAGTACAAACTTGGTGCCTGAGCGGCCCGCTTTGCCTAAGGAGCGCACAAAAGTGTCCCCCTTCCTCCCGTTCAATCAGCAGCACCTCTGCCCGTCTGCTCACATTACCGCTCACTTGTTATTCCAATCGAGGCCCGAGGAGCCGATAATGCACACAAACGAGCACATGCAAACTTAATCCTCCTTACCCAACATCTGCTTCTTTCTTACATCCCGCTCGCTATGTGATTCCTGGTTGAGTGATGGCATCTGTCTCTCTTTCTGCCCAATACTGAGGTTGTTTCTCACACACACAAGGAAACAATCTGTGTAATACTAGAGAAGAATCCACTTCATAGTTTCGCTCAACACAGAGGACTAAGGGAGCCTTTTCAGAGATATTATGATCTGCCAAATCTGGGCTCTGCATCCAGTAGGATAATGGCACACATAGATGTCACCTTTGAGGCCATTTTAGGCATTCCTGTTGTAAAAAGCGAGGGGAGCTGTGTGGTTTAGGACATGCTTTGTTCATTTCGTCAGTTTCAGACCTTGTCAGTCAGATAACATATGTTTTGAGGTTGAACTTAATTATTTAAAGACTGCAGCTTCTCCTCTTTCCTCGTGTTTTCATCCTCGTACTCCAAAAAATCCACTGCGTTCTGCAGTTTGCGAAACTAGCCGTTTTCTAAATTTGATGAACTCACACAAACACATAAAGTCCTTTGGGAGGGGAAGTATTAAAGTGATGGCACACAGTTATGTACAGATGCAGCATTTCCATTCAAAGCCATGTTTCAGTTGAGTTGCCATACTTCTCGTGGCTGCAACTGAATTTTGCATGAAGGGATACAATACTGTGCAAGTCACAAAGAAATCTCTCTTCAAAGAGGTAACAACCACCAGCAGTCTTCAAACATCAAGAGAAAAACCTGCTTTAAGCAAGATGGGACACGCACCAGCACTCAAATACACAGTGGTACAAAATCTTAAATATCACCATAACATACAATTACAGCAGCTCCTTCTTGTTCCTGTGCATTAGCGGCACAGCATTAATGAGGCAAGTCTGGACGTAACCTAGTTTAAGATGATAGAGGGGAGAGTGAATCTCTCTCAGGTGAAATTGGGTGACCCATGCGGGAGATTAGCCCATTAGCAAAAGGGAGAGCCCCACTTGCTTGACAAGTAATACCAGCTGTGACACCGAGCGCTGTGTGTCTGTTCAGGAGGGGGCGGTGTGTGGGTGGTGTGGGTGGTGGTGGTGGTGGGGGAAGGGTGGAGACAAGGGAGTGAACAAAAACACAGACGCATCTTTTTTCCAGACTGTTTGTTCTAAGACTAGTTCAGACCTCTGTTTTTCTGTTCTCTCCGGTTGTGGCCGCGGCTCAGCCTTTAACACTGGAGCCCCTGGGGCTGTTGTTTTTTCATCTGTTCAGATATAATAAACACAGGCCTGTTTTTATTACGAGTATCGATGCAGTTTTTATTGCAAATCTAAAACTCAATAAAAACCTTTCAGTCGGGATTTCCCCCCCCCCCCCCATATTTAGAAAATTGCCAAAGAACGAGGAATATGCGTGTTTTCTTGGAACTCAAAAACAACTTCACAAGGTTCACTTCTCGTACGTCTTTGTCTGAACCATCTGTTGTGAGCACACATTTCGACCATTAGCTAAGGCAGCATGTCTGCTAAACAAACAGCAGTGTGGGCAACCATAAAGTCTGAACCTCAACACCAACTCACTGCTCTCAAGTACACGACACTGCAGCAGCACGGCGGCGTCAAAAGCACCTTAAAAGGGCCATTCGTTTCCTCGCAAATAAACCACCTGCGCCTGACTGATAGGTGCTGCCTGGTGTTAATTTACAACAACAGGCGCCACTGTAGTGTGACATGGTGGAAGGGAGTACAGTGGGATCAAGCTCTCCGCCCCTTTCCTATCCAAGGGAGTGCTCTGAGCTCCTGTGCAGCTTTGCTTAATGGCCTGGCTGAGTGATGTGAGCACATGGCGCTGGTACCTGTTGGCCCGAGGGAGCAGACAAAAAGGAAACCACAGAAAGCCCCGGGTCTAGTCTGCATTAAATACAAAGAGCAGAATTAAGAACAGCATCCTTTGCTCTTGTTTCAACTTTTTCAGACAGCCACCGTCTGTTTTTCAAAGTCTATTTTTAAATCACTACTTAATGCCAAGTTGCTGTGCACATCATAGCCAGGGAACCACAGGTCTGTGCTGGAACTTGGAAGCATTCACTTGTACGAACCATTACAACTGCCCACATCAAAAAATGACTCCCATCCAATGTGTAATTACAAGAGGGAGCCTGTCAGGAGCGCTTTCCCCACCCAACAGGCAGCCCATAATTACAATAAATCAGACAGGATGTGCACAGCAGCATCATTCTGCTCCACAGCTTGCGTTAACAGGGGGGGGGGGGGGGACCACATAAAAAATGAGGGGCATCATGATGACATCATGGCATGAGCGCATGTGAGGACTGGGTGATGATGCCTCACTGCCTCTCCCATCTTGTGAGGGGTATAAAAAAAAAAAGAGGGGGGGGGGGGGTAGCACAATGGACCAAATCTGATGTCTCATATAAGCAGTTTATACACACAAAAGTCACTTTTTTTTAGAGGTCTGAGCAAGAATGTATCACATTAGATGGAACAATAAACCCTTTGGAGGTTTGGTGGACTCATGAGAAGCATTGTGTTCTGTTTAAGAGGATTTTCTTTTTTAGAATTAATGGTCAATTTAGATGATTTGGATAATTTAACACAAGGAGGAAAGTGAGCAATGCGTAATATATCGTTTATAAGAGGAGAAAGCCAACATGAATGAATGGTTTGTGTGGGGGGGGGGGTTAAGAAAGGGAGGGACACTTCTATTCCTATTTATGTGATTCAGCCACATTAAAGAACACATTTAAAATAAACACACACGATATGAGCAACAGTAGAAACTATATATTTCAGCTCGCTAACTTAGAAGTTTAAAAAAAACAGCGATGAGCCGGTTCCACTTCTCCCGCAGAGAGGTGGCGATAACCCGGCAGGAAGTTTTTTTTATGGAGGCACCTGCGTGCGACAGATGGGACTGTTCACCCCCCCCCCCCCCCCGGTGCCCGCGGCTCCAGCGGCCGGGGCGCACGGCGCGTGGAGCGCACCGCTGGCCGGTGGATGAAGACGGGGCTTACCTCGGTGGAGCAGCGCGGTGATGAAGAGGGCGCACACGCGGCTGGCGGACAACAAGTGCATCCTTGCGGAGTGTCTCAGATCCTCAGCGGCTGGCGTTTGGTCTTCAGAGGTTTGCTGGTCACCTGCTGGACTTTCTTTCTCTTTCACTTGAAAGGTGGATTCAAATGGAGTCGGTCCTTGCGAGCGCAGGGAACAACAAAAAAATGCAGTTCAGTTCACTTCAGTTCAGTTTCTCTCAACGTGGCATGTGCTCGCCAACTCGCGCTCGCGTCAATTCTGGTGAAACAGGTAATTGCGACTGGCACAGAGAAGAGCGAGGGCGGGGGGTGGTGTCTGCAGCTCCGCCCCCCCTTCCTGCGCACACACACACACACACACACACACACACACACACACACACATGAACCCCCCACCCACCCATTTTCTTAAAACTCGGCTCACAACTCGCCCACCCCCCTCATATTCCCCTCCGTCCTTTCCCCTCTCTCTCTCTCTCTCTCTCTCTCTCTCTCTCTCTCTCTCTCTCTCCCACCCCCTCCACTCTCTTCTCTCACCACCAACACCCCAAACCCCCCCCCCACTATCACACACTACATGCACACACATGCACGCACCTCTCACACTCACACATGCAAGGGGAAACCCATCACACTTTGTTTCATTCAGAAAAGGCTGGAACAAGCAGGAACAAGTGCCAAAAGCTTTGGAAGTGCAAGAGCACATTTCAGCAGAGAGGTAGTGATCTGAAATGAAATGTCAGAAAATAGAAATATATCACACATTTTCACTCTGAATACAAAATATGAAAGAATTAAGATTCACAGGAGATTATCGGAGCAGCAGCAAAACCTTAAATTTGAGGAGCTGGAAGCCGATAACATGAAATTAGTTGCAGATAAATATTCTGTCAATCAACTGAATGATTATTTGCCCTATAACCAAGCTCCCAACTGTGTTAGAATACTGATGTCACATGAGTAATGCAAACCTTTCAAAACAGAAAACATTTTATGAAATGTCAATTGATTGTATTGAAGATTTGACATTTCAATTTTTCATTCCATTTTAATTGAAAAAAGCGACATTTTATGAGCTTATTACAGCAATCAGTCATCTGAAAGGAACTTGTATATACAGGCACCATACAGATTAGTAAACAGTACTACACATTGAACTTTACCTTTACACATTCTGCAGATGCCTTTATCCAAAGTGACTTATAACTGAAGGACAGTTCAACACTAACGCTTAAGTACAGTAGGAGATCTTGAAGTGTTCAGCAAGAAAATGTGTAGGAGATAAGGTGAAGAAGTGTTTTCAAAGTCTACAGCAAGTGCTAGTTGGTCATGTTAGGGTGTTAGGAGAAGAGATGCTCACAGATGAGATAAATCTTCAACGGCTTCTTGGAGATAGAGAGGGACCACCCTGCTTTTATGGTGTGTGGGAGCTTGTTCCACCACTGGGGAACCACAAACAAGAGCAGTTTTGAGTTTTGTGTTCTTTTAGGCTGATCCTCTGTAATGGTTTCACACGGTCAATGCGGTAGTCAAGGCCAGATAACTATGGCATTTACCAAGGGCTCATCATACTCAGTCAGGTGATGCCTGAGTTTTCATAAGATGTATAGTGCAAAGAGGCCCGACTGTGGCCAGAGATTCATAGTTGGTCATCAAACTTCACACTCAGGTTTATTTTGACCTAGGTTGGAAGATACATCTGAAGAACAAGCAGAGATTTTTGTCAAGACTGTCGGGTCATGCAAGGAGAATTACAGGTTGGGTGTTGTCTGCACAGCATTGATATAAAATGCCATGCAAATGGGTAATTTGACCCAACGAAGTAGTTCAAATTGCAATGAGAAGGGGCCCCACCACTGAGCCCTGGGGCACCCCATGGGTGAGGGATGGGATAATGATGTTTGACCTTGCCATGAAACACTGCAGTAGCATCCGGTGAGATAAGATTCAAACCAAGAAAGCACTTTGCCTGAGATGGCCATATCGGACAGTACAGATGGCAGGCTGAGGTGGTTCATTGTATCAAAGGACTGGCATGATAAAAACTGCCCGTAGGGCTTCCGTCACAGATCCTGAGTGGTTTGGATTGAGAAGGGCGTTCCATGGAGGAATTATATCCATCTAAGATGAAGTAAAACTAGATGTCTCCCAAGATGGAAAGTGCCAGAATCTCAAAATTGTACTTAAGCACAGTTCTTGAATACTTACTTTCCACCTCTGCTGACTCCATCTTGAACTCTCAAATACGCTGACAGCAATATGCATACTGAGGTATACTTTCAATCATACCCAACCTTAGACTTGTTTCAAACAGTATCACATCACTTTGTGCCTCGCAGGCAGAAGTCAGAAGATTCATAATGAAACAACCTATAGGATGTGGGTCCAAGGCTAATTATAATAAGAACCTTATTTAATTATTATTAAATTCCTTGCTCATGCATCCTTACGTTTCACTTATTTCAAAGAGCATATTCAAGAGCTACACCACAATTATTATGATCCATATAATTACTTTGATAATAATTTGAATTAATTTGAGTGCTTTGGTACTGAGAGCTTTCACTTGTTTTCACTTGTACTCATTTCCTCCGTTTAGTTACAAAGTATGTTGTGGCTCCAAGTCAGGTTTCTCATGTAATGACAAATAGATTGTGGGGATGGGTTTCTGTTGAGTTTCCAACATGGGTATAACAGTGACAACTTCAGCAAGTCCATTTCAGAAGTTGATAAAAAATAACATCAGAGCATGTAAAATGTCATTAAAACCACACTTGCTGAAAATAAAATGATTTACCACTGCAGCTGTAACTGCATGATCATGCTTGTCTGATCAAAAAATGTGTGTGTCTGCATATGTGCACAGTGTGTGTTGAGCTTTTTGGCTAAAGAAGTAAGTATTCCTCACCCTGGGTGTGAAATTCATGTTGGTCTGTGATGGTTTGTGCAAATGGAGTGAGGGCACAGGCTGTGAAAACCTAATGCAATTTGATTAGAAGTTAACCGCAAAGCAATATTTTTCCCGCCTCAGTGCGCTGAGAGAGAAAAAAAAAGAAGTATTTGCTTTTTTCCGTGTGGGTGAAAGTGAATGAGAACGCCCGATGACCAAGCCTGGAAGCATGGTGTTCAATTACTAAACAATACCACCTCAGTCAGAATTGGGATTTCAGCTGGTCAAAGATCAAACGATGGAAAAATAAAAACACAAACAGAAAACACAAAAAACAACATATAAACACAAAATGCAGATAACCAAAAGAATCTGTGATCAGCTTGTGAGCTGGTTGTGCTTCAACGACATGTTATGCTTTGGCTTTTCACTGGAATGAAAGCAGCTGAAGCTCAGGTTGATTTTGTATTCACTAGAGAGCATTTTCAGTCAGTCCCCATGACTGGAGAAAGAGATTACACACAGAATAATAAATTACAATATATCATGTCACAGTGAGAAACTGTACCAGCGCCTGCCGTCTTTTATTTAATGAAAGAATGAGCATTCCTATTTTGACATCTTGTGAGACATCTTGTGACACCGCGCCTGCTATGAGCATGGAAACAAACAACCTTGCATTGCCATGGACTCAGGCAATGAAAGTACCGATTTTTGACATTCGGAGATGCTGCTGACAGGAAATCTTTTTTCATTCCTCACACTGTCTCACGCTGTAGGTCTACACTAATTATTTCAAGTATAAAATTTATCAAATTCAGCTTTGTCAGAAAGAGCACAACAACAACGATAACTAGAATTGACAGTAGAGCAAAGGTTACAGACTTAACAGGATACTACTCATTTGTGGCCCTGGAGTCGTCAATTCTCTTTTGCATTATTTAATTTTCACCCTGGTTGGAGCATCAAATATGGCCCAGGTTAATTTGGCTCCTCGCCAGGTTTTAAAAAATCTAATTTCTCCCCGATCCCGCGGAGATATCGGCCTCCTCACAGCCGCTCCGGGAAGGCAGACGAGTGATGAGTCTCCCACAGATTGGGCTTCTGTAAATTGTGTCAAGCAGCGAACAAAATGACCCTGACATTTTCGGCATGGCCAGGGGAGGGGAAGATCCACTTAATGGCCAGTCCTGTGCTGGCCGGCAGCCCCACTTTGGATCGATAATTGCTTCATTAGTTAATCTGATTGAGTGTGTGAGCAGCCTGTAGTCGATGCAGAGTTACCTCTCTTTCTGTGAGGAGTCTGTGTTGTATTGATTTCATTGTTCTCTGTAGAGCCCAACTTTCTCCGCCCAAACTAATCCTCACATTTACACGAGGAAAAGCTGAAATAGATCTCTTTGTTTGAGTTCCTTATGGCATCCATACCTCGCTTATATCAGAGCTGGTCAGTTGCAAATGCTTTTTGAAAGCAACTGTGAAACAAGAGAGGAGACTAAATGGTTGGCAGGTTGTTCTTTTTCTGAATGTTTAAAACACATCTGTGTAAAATGCATTAATCATGCACGCAAAGGTGCACATATGGTATTTGAACAGTTTTGTTCAGTACATCAGCTCATGACAGATGCTGTGTACGAGTGACTAATGTCCAATTAGTCATCACAAGTCAGACGGGAAAAATGTACAATTTGTCCTGCATGTTATTACACAGGATCAATGCACTTGCAATAATTGATATATTGGGCACTTCGAGGTAAAGTGCAACAAGCTGTAAACACAAAACTGACATATTATTATCCATAACACAGCAACCGTCTTAGCATACTGTTGCTTGTTCACAGCCAACAGGTATGGAGAAACATTACAAATGTAAGTCACTCTCTTTTAAGCTCTGTTTTGGCCTCCAACGGTTCTTAAGGAAAATATCTGGCTCTTTAGCTGCTAAATTATCACACATTAAAACTGTGAGCTGAACGAAAAAATGGAAAACTGTGAGGGGAACTGCAGCGGGTGTGATAATTCTCTGTGAATTCATCATTGAGCGAACTCACAGTAAATATACACTACTCAAGTTGTTAATATCAAAATATTGATTACAGCAGATTTAATTGTCTTCAGCCTCCATGTTGCCTCTTGTCAGGTTATATTCTGGCGTCCTATGCAGTTGAAAGCATGTAGGCATACATTCAGCTTTGTGTTACATCAACTATACTGACTGATGCTTCAAGGCCACTGACTGTCATTGGCTTCCTTGTATCATTTCTCTGTCTTTCATGGTTCCTTATTATTCTGTTGTCAAATCTATTAATAGCAGAACAATGGCAGTGTGAATAGAGGGACCAGAACAATAGATGGCGGTGACAGAGGTCTATGATACTACATGAAATTTCTATCATTAAAAAATAAGTGGTAAGCCAAACTTAATGTTCCCCTAATTTATAGGAAATATGTTTTTGAACACATAGAGATGTTGATAATGGACATGAAGGAACACTAAAGCAACAGAACCAGGTAATTCAATGTAAGTGTCGTATGCAGAATCATAAAAATCTATTGAATAACACAGATAAGAAACAACTGCATTCGGGCCACAGAGTTTACAATACTTATTCCATGAATGGTCAATAGTCATCCCATTGAATTGTTCTTCTTGTTATTCATGCACATTTTACCATCGTTTTGAGTATTAACTGCACTTCAGTCTCTTTCAGTAAGTCTTGTCATCACGTGTGAGGCTTTTACTCACGCTGCCTCGAGTCGGTTAATCCTGTATTGTCTTGCATGTCTGCACAAAATTACCGAGACAAATTCCCTGTGAAACTATTGTGCCCGGTGAAAGGAAGTGATTCCCTCAGGCCTAACACCTGTTGGAAAGATGCTACAGAGAGGCGACTGCAGTCAGTGTTTGCAGAATGGTGCTTTCCGAACACGGAGAACAATCAGTACGACATGGGTGAAAATTACACACATTTCATGTGTACAAGGGATTAAACAAGGCCATTTTCTAAGTATGTGCGATATGTTTTGCCTTGTTTGCTTATAAACCTGTTCTCCCACACGAACTCTGGAAAATGTCCAGGTTCATAAATCTTCCAAGGTACGTCTTTCACCTCTGATGAACGCAGCTGGAGATTGTCCAGATCAGGAAATGGGTGGTGCCTGGGTACAGCATGCAAGAGGCGGGACATGATGTATGAATTCTGTTGTGGAAAGCAGTGTGATTTTGTTTACTGCAAATCGACACAAATCGCCGTTGGCCCTTATCACCAAAAAGCTCCTGTGTCTCCTCCGTGTACGTGCGCTCTTTTTCCTCCTGACATATTTCAATTATTTCCGTTTCACATCCGTCTCATGTCAGCTGTGTCATCAACATGTCAACTAGTTCACCAAGTCTTATCTGGATATTTTCCTGCTGTATTGTCACACGGACAAATGTGGAAAATGTCATACAAATGTCCAAACTTCAGTAGCATAACATATACAACATATATTTGTCACGTTACGAACCAGATTTGCCTCAACACTGTCCGAACCAAACGGAGAGATCAACTGACAGCATTCAATCAAATAACTACAGGATTGATTGAGGAGGAAAAAGATAAGAACCCAACCAAGCCTGTTGTGGATCTTTTCTGTGAGTGAGAATCAATTACACCAAAGGCTAAAGGGGAAAAGAGTTCAGATGTATTACAGGTGAAACGTTCACACTCTCTCTCTCTGCCTGGGCTCTGCAGTGAATGCAGCTGTTGATGTGTGACATATTCGACCCAACCAGGTAGTTTTTCCCAAACTATCTGGTTGTGAATACAAAAAAAACATAATTTATTGACAACATGAAAGGCTGAGAAATTATTCATGAAGAAGTAGGCCGGTCTGCTACAACGCAGGCATCTGTCAGCTGTCAGTATTGTTTATTTCTCACCTAAGCCTCAAACTATTTGTTGGTGTGCCATAATGGCGGCTCGTTGTCAGTGGAATCGGCAGCACTTAAATGCCGCCTGCTGCAGGCTGATGCTTTGCACAACAACGCAGAGTAAACACACATGGCAGATTCTGGTTATCTCTCTTTAATATGCCAGTGCATATTTTGGGAACTCGTCTCCAGCCACTTTTCTCATAATGACGCACAACGCCCAAATGTTCCGTGAAATTAACTCTTAAACAAAAGATAAGTCATGTTATAGCAATTCTCCTATTGGAATTAAAAAAGTTATAACTCTCGCCGCCGTAGAGGGATTTCAAAGGCGAAGTTCTCGGAATAATTTGTCTGCGCTCTGCAATCATTCGCCGCTGATTTTTTTCTACCTCTTTATTTTCTCTCTCTCTTTTTTTTGGGACAATACAGTGGTGAAAGCAGGTTGACATTCTGTTTGCCAGTTAATCTTTAAAGCAGGAGGTGACGATACCAGCCGAAGTGAGATACAATCTCCTGATGTATATTGGAGTGAAAAGGGCATGTCAAGAATATCAAACGGACGACAGAGTAATCAAATATAAAAGAGGAACACTTTTTTTTTCCCTTTACAACTGAATCAGCTGGTGCCATTTGTGGTCTGGGTGAGAAGATTACTTAGGATTTGATCCAAACGTAGGAGAACTTTCACTTTCATTCACTGAGGCCTCACTGGTCTGTTTCTGAGCTTTACAATCCTGCTCATCATGTCACCAGATGCAATTTTTAGATTTTATTTGGAGAATAGTGATATTGACTCTAGTGACTGTTAGACGTATATTTAGCAGCACGGCATCCACAGCTCCTGACGAATCCAAACAACAAAACAAACGCCAGAATGCCAATGTTTCACACAGTGGAACCATACAATGCCCTAGATGCTCCTATGTGACTGTACCAGGATTCCCATGAGGTTTCATGAAATCACTGAGCACCTGAGGAGCCTGGTTATGTTGACATTCACAGGTGAGTTTAAATCCAGCAGATATGGAAAAATATTAGGATTCACTTGGAGTTGTGTTTGTGGACATCTCATGACTATAAATCAAATATGATATAAACTCAAATCCAATCTTCACTCTTCTTTTAGCTCTGTTTTGTTTTCCGCCAAGTCCTGAGGGAAATATCTGACTCTGGAGCTGCTAAATGATCCACTCACATCAACAGCTAGCTGCTAGCTGCGTCTCTCTGTTGTTTGATGCTGGGCACTTGGTGTGCTGAGGGTTTACTGAAGCTTTACGCTAAAACCATTTACCTGCTGAAAACATTTACCTGCTGAAATCAAGCTTATTAGAGATTGAACTGTGATGTAACATTCTACAGGTGTAACCCGACATTGGACTGTTCACAGTTACAGGGTGAATGAACCAAAACAGTCATATCCAGGCAGTAAAAACTAAAGCAATGCGCTCAAAGACACTAAAACTCTTCAGAGGTAAAAGGAATTATGAATCTAAAGCCGTTTTCAGACATGAACTCTGCGTGTGGACATTTTCCTGAGTTTGCCTTTCACATATTAAGAGGGTAGCAGAGGATTGCTTTCGGGGGCGACACGTTCACAACAACAGGAACAAGTCTGGAGCATTGAGGTGAAGGGTGGTATCTGAGTAAAAGATGCAGGAGGCAGGACATGATGTATTGATTCTGCTTCTGGAATCATGTTTTGTTTACAGCACATCGACACCTGCGTTGGGCCCTTAAAGCCAAAGGTTCTCGGATCTCCTCGTCTTTCCAAGTCTTCGTCAGGGTCTTCAACGTGTATGCCACCTCTTCTTCGTCCTGGACATTTAACTAGGGACCTGGCAGGAAAGAGTTCCAGCAGAACCAGGGACATTTGAAGCCCCTCCGGAATATTCAGTGCATGTCTGAAAGCAGCTTAAATGTGTGAAGGTTTGTTTTTGCAGTCCTGCTCAACCTTGACTCATATTTTAATTGGGAATCTGACATATTTGTTATGAACAATATAAAAATTGGATATTAAGGTCTACTCCAAATGACAATTAGTGAATTGAAAATTGAATGTGTCTAACTATATAGTTCCCTGACAAAGCCATTACAACCTCGAGAGTGCTGATTTCTTAAAGCCTTTTCTTTTCCACTTTATTTGTTAAAATAGCTCGCCTATCCTATTGGTAGCTGCCCGACGTTTTCTGAATTCATGCTCATCTCCAACTGAGAATAGGACTTGTCTTTTCTTGTGAGAGGATGGCATCTGAACGCACTGCTGCTCATGATCCCTGTGCAGATCCCAATTTGGTGACAGTTGAACACAAACATGCTGCATGCATTGTCATTATATTTGGCAATTATTTGCAGATTGAATTGATTGCGTCACGTGGCTCAGGGGTGCTGCTCTTTGTTTTTGTCCTTTACTTGAGGTATTTCTACCAACAGACACTGGTTGATTTCTCCACAGACTTTACTGATTGCTTCTTGTTTGTAAGATGTCTTAAGTGTGTCCCTAAATAAACTCCACATCATGCAGTGATCAAATCAGTCAGTTTGAAATGCTGCTCAGAAACTTCTGGCTCGTCAGCTCGTCACTGAATCCCAGTATTTTTCATTTCCTGAGGATTTTTCAACACTATTAAAGGCAACAAATTAAAGTTAATGAGAGATCATTTGGAGTTAATGGTTTCAAATTATAAACTGCATTTACTGTAATTTACTTTACCTCTATAATAAGAGGGTACCTTTGTGTTTTTTATGGGTTTAATGCTTCCACATTTTTACAATATTGTCTGTCATCATGTCCTTTCTTTGGCCTCTGACTAGAGAGCTCTTTGTTGCTCCTGTTTTAAAAAAAAACGTCAAATAAATGAAGCTAGCTTGCTTCCTTGTTTGCATTGTGTGACAGGAGCACCTTACAGGTGTCACCCTACACCGCAGCCATGAAGCCGCTCATTGTTTAACACAACAATGCGGATAAAGCCCTGCCCTCAACAGTCAGACCCAGAGATCTGATTAAGACTGTTTAAACAGCGGCGGTTGCACTGCAGACGAGGGGCAACTAAAGCCCCCTGACTCTGGAATGTGGAGGGATTGAAGCATCTTTGCCCTGAAGGTTTAATACTGCTCTGGGACAGGAGCAGTGGTGGTGAGCCACACCCTCGGGGGCTCTGGATCTAAAAAAAAGCCATAGAGTTTATGCTCATTGGCGGTGACATAAGATTACATAGCGTAATTAGCCCCACCTGCATTTGCACTACATCCAAACAAACAGATGTTACCATAACAATCAGCTCTGTTTTCTAACCAGTTTTCCCTTCCCCTCATGCCGTGTCCATGACAATGCACCCTCAGCTGCAGAGCGGCAGCCGACTGGTGCAGAGCTGGCTGCAGTCACAGCTCCCTATAGAGGAGGGCATGGTGTGTGGCATTGTTTCCTTCTCTGGCTGCTTGAAAGAATGCAAATGACCCCGAAACCTGCCCGAGGCCATGTAAGGAACCTAAACAGTGTTTTTTATATATTACTTTGGGCAACAACAGCTTCTGCATGTGAACTCGTGGGACATTTATAGGGTAGTTCATTACTGAAGCCGACCCTGCTCTGCTGCCTTCATTCTCCCGTGCTTACTTGCTCCATGCCTCATTTTAAACAATTACTCTTTGTAGCTAATTTTCCCCATTGTTTTGTGCATTACATATGGAGATTAGTTAGCAGTGCCATTCAACCCAAACCTGCTCGGGTGAAACATCTCTGAATTTCTTATTACTGAGGTTGATTGACTCCAAATAAGAAACTTTTTTAGATTTTTTTTATAAAAAAAGTAAAGCAAGAAGCAGCAAAACCTGATAATTCCAGATACAGATGGTGTTTATTAGAAATACTTTGAGAGTGGTGATGCCAGGCTGTAATTTGTAAACAGCTAATTTAACCAGTGGTTAAGTTTCAAGTTAAGTTTTCAACCTGTCATGCTGAGTTACTACATAAGTAACCCCAAGTTTAAGAAATGAGAATTTACTATGACCATCTACAATGGCCTTCCTAACCCTCTATTTAATTACCCATTATTCCTCTTCTAAACTGAATTCGGGGCATTTGAGTTCCTGTTCTGTGAAGGGCAAATCTATTATTTCAAAAACATACTAAACACTAAAATGGCATTGCATCCTCAAGGCTCAAAACTCCCATTACATAACCACATTTGAAATCTGGAATTTGATCTGGATCTGCATTAAATAGCACAATAAATGGGTTGATAAATATCAATCCCCTAAAACATAATTCCTCTGAAAAATCAACGAAAATATAAAAAAAAACACATTCTATCTTACAATGTTAATACGTTTTGTAGAAATCACTTGAACAAACATCAGTGTGATAAAAGAACTATGTCAAGTGACAGACACCATCTTTGACTTTTTAATTTGGTCGAGGTCCAATCCACTAACATGTGGAAGGCAGGAGTATATACACTAAGATACACTAACATCCAGGAGATACCAAGCAACATTCTAATTATTTTGGAGTCGTGTTACTGACTGCCTTATCAATGAAAGTCCAATAATCAGTTTCCTTTGAGCACGGCTCTTATCTAACTTAGTTTTGTGCTGTTTTGTGCGGTTTGTGTACACTCAGTTTTAGAGCCTCTTTGCTGAAATCATCTCTCTGCTGCTGCTTGAAACGTAGTTGAAGAGACTAAATCCAAACTTTTGTATGTGGAAAACCAAAGTGATAACCTGTTTTAGCTATATATAGGTTTTAAGATGAGACAACAGAAGCAGGTGATAAATCTCTGCAGGCTGGTCCCTTGAGCAATACCAATATAATTTTCTATTTGATAGTCGATGTAAAAGAAATATTGATTTGGGCTGCCTTAATGCAAATTAAAAGCATATATTTGCTGTAATATCCAGGGAGCAGAAACATTACTAAATTAACATATGCATTCTGCACTTGCCATTCTAAAACAAGCCTTACATTTCTGAAATGGAAACCATTTAGTAACCCTCAGTGAAGCAGCTTGTCGGGTGGCTGTCAGGCTGAATAAGGAAGTGCTGCTTATCATGCACTGAAGAGGAAGTTTCTGCAGCATATACCAAACAAGACAGGGCCAGACAAAACAGACCCAGCAAAACTATATTAAAAAATCCTTCATATCCATCAAAAGCTCTGCACTGCTCTTTGCAGCTGTGAAACCTAAACCTGCTTCTTTGTCCCCGACTTACACCACGGGTATATCCGCGATGACCAAATTTTCATAATTGAATTTATGTGGCAGTAATTCTTTACCAGATTAACCCCAACATTCACTTAGGGTCAAAAACAGCCCGAGCAATCGCTCAAATTTGTATTTTGATCCACTCAGAGACTGTTTGCTGTTGCAATTAAGTGCAAGCAAATGCATTTGCAAAGTAAAATAAGATTATCAGTCCCAGGGCTGGGCTGCTCTCATAGTAAGTGGGCTGCTTACACCTCCCGTGAACCTGCCACACCTCCGAGCACACATGCAAAGTATTTAACATTGGGGCTAATATTACCAGAGCTGAACGAGTTTTTCTACTGCACGTACCAAATTACCACAGAGAATCATAATGGCAGGTTTGCATCTTCCATTTCATTATGTACAAAATTGTGTACACTTTACTTCACTGGCTATTTTCCAGGACCAACCACAAGACTGTAGATTGATTTCCTATCATCTCGCCAGCCATTCTTTTCCATTCATTTCATTGCACTATTAAAATCTGCCTTGCAGGGGTTTGAAACTTACATTGGACAGGTAATCCATCACTGTGAACAACTTGCCGCCTCTGATTTAGTAAAAGACTTGTTTGCATCAGGAACTAAAGATTGTCCATTGGTGCGTTCAAGGACTCTGACATCTGGCTTTTGACATGTTAGTTGCTGCAACAATACAATAGGTTGATTAATTGATTTGTAAATCGACTCATCTACTCTTATTAATAATTATTTCGAGCAGAAAGTCCAAACATTCGATGTTCCCAACTTTTCCAATATAAGGGTTTGATGCTTTTTAGCCAGGCAATGTGGATCTAGGGATGGTAATCTCAGTGACCCCAGATTGAAATGTCTCGACAATTATGGATGGATTTCAAATAACCTTTTATTTCTTCTGAAATTGATAATCCTTTAACTTTTCTTTCGAGGATCATGTTTGAGTGTTCAGTGCTTAGTGAGCAGGTTTACGTGCCATCCAGGAACTGTGGACTTAAAGCACCACTTCACCTATATGGCCCCACAAAACTGCAAACATGCTAAACTGAAACAGTGAACATTGTAAATATTATATTTGCATTTTAATATTATCATTGTGACAATAGCATTTATTGCAAACCAGCATTTCACTTACACTGCCACACTGAGCCGCCAGTGTGGCTGTATATTATATTGTTGTCTAATTGAATATTCATCTGAAACTATAAGATAGAGAAGACTATTTGTCATTTCAATTTCAGTACCAGTATTTTCTTTTAAGTATGTGCGTGTCATATTGAAATGTTCTTTCACTCGGCTAATATGGGGATATTGGCACTCTTAATGCATACTGTTGCAATGCATAGGGGAGATAGAGGTGAGGGGTAATGCAATTACTCACCAGCGTCAACCCTGTTTTCATGTCGGGTGCCTGTATGGGTTGATAATGAGAAGGACTGCCTATCGCTTCCTTTAATAGGACAACCTCTTTAAGTCTCCTTCTTTTTTTGTATATTGGAGTCCCTCTCCTGCAAAAACAAGCCACATTTCATTCATCTTCCAGCAGCCTTCCACCACGACAACAAACCGCTAATCTGGTCTAATACGTGAACAGCATAATGGCCCGAACAGACCTGCAAGTGCCTCTGCTCTTTGAAATATCTTATGTGAGATATACTCCAGAATAACAAAGGTAAGCCATGGTCTGTATTTGTAATACAGACCATGGGGAGCAGTGTTAGAGACTGTATACTGTAAAGATGTGGACAAAAATGCCTCTGTATGCACGGGAAAAACTAAATCTTTGAGTATTAAAAATGCAGTTTGACATTTTGTGAAATACAGTGTGGTTATTTACTACCCAGCTGAGAGTTAGATGAGATCTCATGTGTGAACAGAGGACAACAGGATAATGGGACCGTAGACGATAAAGATGGACGATATGACAGCTCCCAAAAAGATAAAGCATCTTAATCGCCACCTGGTGGATGGCTTCAATGAAGGTCATAAATCCTGCTTACTCCATGTTAATGAATGGGACATGGACAAAAATAAAAAGTACCCCCGAAAAGAAATTCTCAAAGATGATCTCAGCCATTTTAGTTAGTTGTAATCACACTGACGTATGTCAAAGAGTTCAGTTTTCCCTTAACTTTGGTTATTTATGTTGTTTGTTAGTTATCTGCTATAAAAACGGGTGAAACGTCCTGATTGACGACTGAAACTGACTCACAATTGGCCAAGCAGATGTATCAGCAGGACCTCGCTGCTCTGGCGCCATCCCCCGATCATTAATGCCTCTGTCTCCAAATGCCCAAGACGTTCGTATCCAGGATATTTTAGCTTTTTTTCAGGATTGTGGAAGGAAGTGGACACGTCATCCAAGATAGCTTATAGCGCGACAAGGTGTTAAGTTAACTAGCTTGTACTAGTATAATACTTGGATTGGCTGTTAAATATCTTGTCTGCTCATTCAACTAACACATTCTCAAACACGAAGCACTCTTATGAGGGGACACATCAGAATAACACAAACCCTTCTTCAGCCAAGTGTCCCATAAGTCAACAGCTCAGGGCTCCCCTACTGGAGTCCTCCTGTTACTGCATGATTTCAATGTTGGATATAAGATAAGATAAGATTAAGATAAGATTAAGATAAGATTAAGATAGATTAAGATAAGATTAAGATAAGATTAAGATAAGTCAAGATAAGATAAGATGAGATAAGATACGATTTCTTGTACCGACAACGAGGAAATTTGCTAAAACACAATTCCACTTCTGAGAAGCAGCTGCTGCGACTGTAATAACTGTCCAACTACCATGAGGCTACCTGAAACAATATCAAAATATGGAAATATGAGCCAGTTAAACACTGGATAAGTACATTATTCCATCCTACACATCTGCAGAGGCTCTTTCAAAACGTATTGCTCAAATTACCTACAGTAATATTCTGCAGAGCTACATTCTGGATCACGATTAACCACATACATGTAATTTTCCAATGCGACACAAAATCAAGGTTTGTTCACCTTCATTATCACATACAAGGATGTTACTTCATCTGTGTGAAAGCGGATGTTGGTTTACATTTGCGTAACCATCTCAAGGTTCATATTTCTCCCTACGCTGAATTCCATTTTTGTGGTAAAGTAAGACCCAAACTACCAAAATAAGGTTAAAACCAATCACAGTTTCGTTGAATGCCATGTTGTATTATCTCCTGTAAATGACCCTCACGGTGAAATCTCTGCTTCCAGGGACGTTTTAGCTGCTGAGGCCCCCACACGGCCTTCTGGCTGTTTCTCTCCCTCCAAGCCAGTCGTCCTTGCCGACACTGAGCACATTCCACACACTGGGGTCAGAGGTCGCCTCCCCAGCCTTCCCTGAATCCTGACAGCCGGTACCCTCTCCAATTCAGAGAGGAGACCTCTATTTCCAGAGGCCTCAGAGCAACAATGAAGTGCTTGTGAGCAGGTCCATCAAGTTTCCTCGGTAATGAATCACCGGCCGCTGCTTCCACATTCATCTCTCACTCACTCACTTGTGATTAGTCGACTGCAAACAACACATTTTGTAAGAAAATGAGCGCCATGAGCCTGAGGTAACCCCGAAGCCTTCTGAAACAACTGCTTTTAATATTTCACCTCATAAATCTTTATTTCTCACGTTATTATTTTTGTTCTCATGGCTGCCTGTATTGCTCTTTGAGGAAATATTGATATTGAAACAAATAAAAAAATAAAACATCTGATTAAAGAGATTGAACTGATGCCTGACATTGCTCCAAATAACTTTGGCTAAATCAGTTTTACAGCTAATTTGGAAATCGTCGGGTGACACACTCCTCCTGCACCTTTCTCATTTACATCGTATGACTTTATAAAAAAGGAGGAACTTCCCAAAGCTTTTACTCCAGCAAACCAGTGGAGAATTAAAGGGCTGAGAGAAGGCTTTGCATTTTGATTCTCTGACAGAGACCAATTAAAAGTCAGTGGTGTTGTCCAAGGCTGCAGGGCACAGGCAGACTGACAGCCTCAGTGGAAAACAGCCCACTCAGGTGCATGTGATCCAGCATCCTTTAAAGTGAAATTACACCTCTCATATATCATCACACTGCGATGTTTAATGCTCTCTAGGAGGTCATTTGTAATCCAGAGCTATAATTTATTTTTTCTCTTAACTCAATATGTGTGTCCTTTTATTTTACCTTGGAAAATGTCTCCCTACATTTCCCACAGAATTTCCTTATTTTTATGCGTCCTTATATTTATGTACGTACATTTCAAATAATAAAATAGGGCCGATTGTGGTGAAATCAGCAACAGGACAACTAATGGAAAATGAAAAGAGTCAGGCCCCCATTTTCAAAACACATCACGGCTAATTACGTAGAATGCACTGGGCCCACATATAGATGTTGCCAGATATGAAGGTGTCCAGAAAATTGGGTCCTGATATTTTATGTAATCAGCTTTCACATAAATCTGCGGCAGGAAAAGTTCGGGAAAAATGTCCAGAGCATCTGACTCGGACATTTACGTTGTCACACTTTGGAAGCTTTCAGGAAAATGTCCTGAGTTCAGTCCATGTCTGAAAGCAGCTTTAGTAAATGCAGGGAAAGAAATCAAATGTTTAGGGAACATTACCATCAAGTAATATTTCCCAATATACCAATTCAATTTCAAATGAATATTTCATCACTAGTCAATGTCAATCCATTACTTTCCACCTTGCATTAGTCCAGAGGTAATTGTAACTAAACCTTGACTTCCTGCCATATATTGTCTGAACTGGTCCCCACAGAGGTTGCTTCTGGGAAACACAAGTTTTATTTTGTGCACAAGCATTCTATGAACACACTCGCGTTAGCGGACACATCTCCAAGGAAGAAGTTCACACACCAATTTCACACAACTGTTATTTGCTGACCTCCGACTTGGACAATAGAGAACACACATGATTCCGGCCCCTACAATTTACTGTCATTATGTTTTTTATACTCCATGGTTCCAATTCATCCTCAGATCAAAGTTGTAAACGTTGACACTATTATTTTTTTTGACACAGCTTGCGTGGTGAGTGTATAGCACCCCCTGGCTGTATTTATTTTACATCTTTTGTTATTTTGTCTTTGACACCTGAACTGCTCCCCTTCTACGCCATCTTTACAACATATCCAAAGTGTAAATTGCAGGCTTTAATTTCCAATATCCTTGTTCATTGAGGAAGAGGTATCTTCTCTTGATGTGTGAAGGACACACACTAAAACATTTGACAATTACCATGTTGTCTCATTAACCTGTATCACTGCTACACTGAATAATGGATGTTCCATCAGCTGACCTGTCTGTGGTCTGTTATCCGAGGCAATCAGACAAATAAACAACAAAATGGAGCCACGGATTCAAGCTGCATCCTCAAATGCACCTTTAATGGTTGAGGGTTTTGCCTGTTGGGGGTCATATTACTCCCCTCTCATCAATTTGCTTTCAAATGCACTGCCGTCTCTCTGAATGTAATATTGTGCTTTGGGATGTTTTTCACATAAACATGTCTGGATTAAAAGTTTATGTTTATTAAATGAATTTGTCAGGGGAAAATCCACAAGTGCATCCGCCACAATAGTGGGCCGTGCCTTACAGACAGTGCCGAGCCATCCCCAATTCAAATGTAAATCTGGTGAATGGAGGGTTTTCAACATTTGTTTAGAATAGAGAATGAATGAAGTTCAGCTCCAGTCCAGTCATGCGTAACTGGAGATAATCCAAAGCTGAAAATCAATAGAATTTTTAAAAAACGTAATGATTTTTTGCACCGTTTCAATATGAGAACATGTAAATCTAATATAACCCCCATTGCATCCTTTTATTGCTGCATATTTAACTCAGTCAAAGTGAATATATTTATAAAAAATCCACATCTCTCTTGTTTGGGATCCTAGAAGCTGAAAAAAGCAGCAAAACAACAGAGACAGAGGCCACTCCCTCACCTTAAACAGCTCTCAGCCGACGCAGGAGATTCGGTTTGCAAAAAAATGAGAGAAAACACGTCTGAAAGGGTATAAATCTTTAATCAAACGGCGGTGATGTGCCTTGCCTCCAGCACTCACAGTACCAAGCTGGAGAGCAGATGCTGAGATCTCAGATCTTGCCTCCCCCCAAAACAGGATAAATCCCCTTCTCCAATACAAATGTGTCATGGGAGCAGCTCTCTGTGCACCGGCGCTGCTGTGTTTTGGGTTCCCTCCACACAAACTCCCACAGGGACTCTCTGCTCTGTTGCAGCATTTCTGAAAGGGTGAGGAACAGGAGGTATTGAAGCACATGCTTAATGGTATTGCCTGCAGTTAAATATCTAAAAGAGTCCTCGTATAAACATGCAAAAGGGAGATTGTTTATGAGGTTTACAGCAGAATGAGCATGAGCTGAATAAGAAAATGACACCGGAAATAGGATTCATGAAATGTAGATTATTTTGTTACTGAGTCAGGTTTCGCAAACAGAAAGGATTCTTACACACTGTCTTCTTACAATATAAATATCGACTATGTTAAAATGAAAAATAGACTACATTTTATTTTAATAAATCGAAGTTGCTATAGTGTTTATTTATGACTTCCTGCAGTGCTAACCATATGAGTATCTCTCTTTCTCTGTAGTTTACGTTACAGCCATCATAACAGTGTATAGATTTTATGATAAGTGCTGCTTGCACATCGTGCATTATGGCGGCGGTAAAAGGAGGAAGTGATTATTTATGAATGAAACAGATTAATGGCAGCAAGAGATGGAAATTTCAGCGAGATGTGGTGCATTAGACTGTGGACATACAGTGCTGCTGTAATCAGTGCATCAGTATTATTTGTACTGTATTCATGTAAAGTGTTCATCATACACTGACAAAGCATTCATTATGGGAAAGTATTTTAGCACTGCACAGGCACTTAGTCGCATTATGCAGGTTTTCATGTGGCTCCGGAGCCAGAAAGGTTTCAAACTACACAGACATTTCAGGAATATGCTCCTACTCATGTAACCACTGCTGCCATTCAAAAATTCTACTTACCAGCAGAGGAAATGTTCACAAGTGGTCTGCCACACGCTCGCGCGCGCAAAGACGCAATGCAACCTGCAATAATTTCCCTCAGTGAAGTCAACAGTGACTTCAAAGAGGCTATGTTCAACTCACTGCAAAAAATGAAATGCACGTGCACCCACAGGAGAAGACACGTACTGTACGTACGAGGAAGATGAAACGAGGAAAAATAAACAGCAAACAAAGGCAATTGTATTTCTCTAATTCTATATACCTGCATTTGAATCTGTGCATAATTACAGTGCACACATGGCGTTTGAAGGAGGAGTAGAAGTCGTGCTGGTGTATACACATTCAGCAGTGTATTAAGAAAGAAAACGTCAAACAAAGGAGGCATCACCATTGGAATGTGTGAATAGGTCCTTTTTGAATGTTTCAAACTATACTGAAACTTCACGAAAGAGGAAATAAGACAGGGAGACAGATGCTGCAGGAGGAGGAAGAATGGGTAAAAGGAAAGTCATGTTCGCACCTTAAAGTGAGGAATCACTCCTTCACCCTCTATCAGGGAGAAAAATGAGAGGATGGTTTGAAAAAAGACAGAGGAGACAAATTAAGAGCGCGCAGAGTGATTCATCATTCTGCTCTATAGACTAAAGGTGGAATCAAACATTTTAATGTGTGTGAGGGGAGTTTTGTTCGGTGTTATTGCTGGACAAGCAAACAATCCCGAGTAATGGAAATGTGATTTCCCCCCCCCCCCCCCCCCCCCCGCTTATTTCTGCTGGTTATGACTCCATCTTTGTGACACATAGACGGAGCTTTATTGAACGCGTCGCCTCTACCTCTCGCACATGGAGGTCAAAGGGGAAAGTGAGTGGGGCCCCTGTAACTGTCAGAGTCTTGGTTCGGGACACTGTGGAATCTAAAAATGAAGTCTTCTGGTCGGGAGACAGCGGGGGCTGCACATGCAGGAAACGGAGACAGCGTTGGTCTGTAAATGGATAATAATTGATTTGTATGGGCCATTCAGGGGAATAGTGCAATACGCTGCAAACACAACACTGACTTCTGATCTTTTTGTTGTTAAATATGTTTACTCTCCCTTAGGGTCTGTTTTTAGTCTCTACCTACTCCTGGGGGAAATTTCTGTCTCTTCAGCTGCTAAATGCCTCACTACGTCCCGCAGTTAGTCGCTAACTAGCTGTAGCTGCTGGGCAGGTATTTTACACGCGCTTTTAAAATGTTTTTCTAAAGGAAACAGTAAAGCTGTCATTGACAAGACCAAGATAATGAGCTAAAAGATGCTAAAACGCTGCAAAGAGCTGAGGGGAACCACAGAGCTGGATGATAAATGTAACTTACAGCCATTTTTGACCATTGGTAATATAAAAATGATTGACCCAACTCAAATAACCACAATGAAGACTTAAATGTAACCCAAGACCTAAAGCTATATTATTATTATATAATGACTATTTCATCACATTTCAGTAAAGCTGTTTTTTCCTGAATCTTTTTGGAGGGGCTGTTTGTGAGAAGGTATTTACGTCCAAGTCGGTTGCTCCACACATTTCCTCTCTTCCTGCCAGCGCCTAAAATATCCAGAAACTGTTTGAGTGAGCCCTACGCGAGAAAAAAGCAGAAACATCTCTGTAAAATTCAAAGCGAGCGAGTAGGCGTATATAGACAATGTTTCTGTGCTGTAAACAACAACATGGTGTTTCCACAGCTTCCATTTCCATTTACTGCTCGACCCAGACACCACTCCTTACCTGAATGTACCATGAGTTTTCCTGTTGATGCCGACAATCTCCTGCTGCGTTCCTCATATGTGAAAAGCAAACGAGTTCATGTCTAGAAACCGCTTAATCCTGTTCCCACATACTTGGCATTGTGCACACGGTGCACACAGAATAATAGCTGGCACAGTCAGAGACAGAAGGAGAAAAAGATGTTGTGATTAAATCACCAAATCTGAAAACAGCCTGGACCCAAAACTTTCATTGCAATAACATCGCCCCAAAACCAAAGAGATACTCGGCTCTGTGTCGTGACCTGTCAGTTTCTGGTTGGAGTTTATTGCTCTTGCTATTCTACTGCCTAAAGTGTACTGTCTGTGTGAAGAAAGAAAATACATTACAATTTAATTCAACTCTATGGTCCACTGTAGTGTCTTTTACTACACCTCCACAGTATAAAACGTTGCAATCTTATGGGACATTAGAGACAACAATACCATGTAAAACAATAATAACTTTACCTAAGACACTGACTTTAGTGAAAATAGAGTAATTTAATTCTAGCTCCGGCATCCCATTAGCATTTGTCATCACTCTTAACTCTCGGGAATGCGGCTCTGTAGTGAGTAGTGGGAGTCTGACTTCACCGGGGGGGATTTGTCTAAACCTTTAGTGCCGTTGTGTTTGCCACTGCTTTACATCCCAGGAGCTCTCCAGCTCATCCCGTTTAATCACTGACCTATGCAAACACAGAGTGGAGCCTACTTCACATAGGAATTTACGCAATTATTGTACATTCTGTATATCGTCCTGCATGCCAGCTCTGCAGAGCGCGACCGGGTGTGCACATCTGACTACGCTAATAACACACATTCACCACTCTCTAAAATAAAATCACAGAGCATCCAGCTTTCGCTTTTTCAGAGACCCGCAGTCAGAGAGCCAATGCATAATGAAAAGGGTTGGTTCATCCAGGCAAGCCCCCCCCCCCCCCACCCCCACCTCCAGCCTGGGGTTGTCTCTCTCTCTGGATGTCTGGCTCCTTCTATGAATTATGAACAATGATCCCCACCGGCTTCCCAATGGCCACAGATGGATTGGGGGTAAAACTGCCCATCTCCGCCGGAAGGGCATTTGTATTGTATGAGGGGATACGGTTGTTTGTGTTAGTGCTCTGTGTCCTCTTGCCCTCTGTGCGTCACGTCGGTGTCAGGTTAAAACAAGGGCTGAATGAGTGATGGATTCCTTTGTGTGAACAGGTGTGACCGCTGTTTGTGTTCCAACTGGCAACAACAACAACATCCAAGGATTTTTCTTAATTTATTTCATGGTTGTTTTTTTTGTAGAAGTGTGGAAATTACGAATAGTGAACAAGTCCGGGTGCTTTCGGCCAACAGGATGACTATTATCTGGTTCTGAATCCAGATCAATATGACCACCACACAGCATTCATTCATGGGGGAGCTTCACCCACAGTCCTTGAAAAGTTAATTACTAATCAACTGATTGCATTCAGGAATAGAAATAATCTTTTGGAGGAGTTTGGGTCTGGCTTTTAAAACTGAAAGCACTCAATGGCTGTGTTTTCTAAGAAAAACACTTTTTCCATCCTTTCAAACCTGACTGTGGCTTTTGATTCCACTGATCATGTGATCCTCCCTGATATTATTCTCCCCCAATCGCTGAACTGCAGCTTTAAAGCAGTTACACTTTGTCCGTTGCTAATGAAAATTGTAGATCCTCTCCGGTTAAAGAAATGGGCTCTGCGTGGTGCCCCTCTCCTGCAATATGTTTCCCCGGGGCCACTTGATTCAAAGAGACAGTCTTACCTTCAACTGTAATGCAGAGGATACAACTGCATGTGAGGGAAACGCAGACGAAACCTTCCCTCACTGTCTTTATGACCTTCAAAATTAAATGTTTGAATGTAATTGAGTTTAATATAAACAAGTTGTAGGTAACAAGAGTACGATTGCCTCAAATGCCAGACAGCTTGGACCCACGTCACATTATACCGTCTCCGCTCAAGGAATGGAGTCAGTCGGTAGGCTTCCCTACTTTGTTCCAGACCATAGACTCTGGAGAAAGATGGACGACATGACAGCTCCCCAAAAATGACACAAAATCAACTGGATCGCCCCCTGGTGGCTGACTGCAGCATGGGCCATAAACCCAGCCACCTCCATGTAGGGAACCAAAAAGAAAATGACAAGTTGATTTCATCTCAGAAATTGTTGTCATTCTGTGTTTTATCTAAACTACGATGGTGAACAAAGAAATCATTGTGTTGGCTGAACCTCAGCATGTTAGCATTATCCCGTGTTGGCATGTGGGTGTTATTTACCTCAAAGCACTGCTGTGTGTAAGTACAGCCTCGTTGAAATCTCTGCAGCTCTCTTTGCACGTTCAAAGATTTATACTCCGCTATGATTCTGCTAAAAACTTCCAAAATGCTCCCTCTGTTACATCCCATTTATATCACAGCAACTTTCAAAAGCCGATACGGATCATGCCCAACAAGTGCACCATTGTTGCCGTCTCTCTTTCCATTTTAGGATAGATATTGATTACTTTAAAAGCACATTTGAGCAAACCCCCAAGTTATGACCCTGACCTTCACACGACCCATTGGATATTGTGTACGGCTTGAGATCCCCACATGAGGCTTCTCTGGCCCGGCTGGCATAAAGGCCTTTACACGCCTTTACTCTGTAAAGTCCAAATTAGAGATTATATCTTCTTTTGTCATGTCTAAGACTTATTTTGATAACCTTTCTGTGGATGTACTTTATTAGATATCCTAGTGATTGCTGCATTCCTTTGCTTCTTTTACCGCCTCCTCCTGTCTCTTATCACGCTGTGTCTTTTAAGTGTTTTATATAAATATAAAAATAAAACAAACCTTCAAAATGTCACATTTTATTCACAGTCCTTCCTCAGTGTGGCGTCTACTTGAGGCAACCATATTTCCTTTTTATAGACAACGCGTGCAAATACATGACATGGGTGATAAATCAAAAAAATGATGGCATTCTTCTTATCTTCCCGGTGACATATTCCCCATGCAGCACCTGCATGGGCCGCATCCTCCAGAGACACAAAAGCAACTCAAGAGGACTCTCAAACATCACAATGACTCAGCAATGCAACACTAAATAAAACAATGACGCCTTACATGACTCAGTGTACAGATCTGTAGATACTGAAAACCATCGCTTCACCACAACAGTGCCCAGGCTTTTTTTTTTTACCGTGCTGCTTCAGCAAAAGACTTCCCCATGTGTACATTATTGATGGGCGTTAAAATGAATGTGTCTTTGTTCCTTCCATCGATGGACACAAGGCGTGTGTCTCCCTTACATGGAGAGTGGTGGTGAGTGGTAGGAGAGGGGTGGGTGACTCCCCCCGTCCCATCATGCAGCAGGGGATTCATCCATCACATTAAGAGGTGCTGCATTAATCATTAACAAGTAACCCCCTGTTGAAGGGATGATGGACAGCTTGACAATTAAGTTAAGATGAAGTGGGACAAGGTGATACTGGCCTTTTTCACTTTTCAAGCTATTTATTCAAGACACGACAATGAGAGATCCAAATTCAGACGATGACACAAACCCAAATAAGTACCGTTGCTCTAAAAGGAAGAAAATAATGGATAATGGCTCCTCTCTTAAACAGTTTCAGACTCAACTACACTGAACTTTCAGAGTGAATCTTCAGAAGCTTTCAGAACCCGAAGTGGTTGAGCACAGATGACACTAAATACATTTTCTCTTGGGTGACCAGCTCTTCTTCCTTTTGTGCACTCACCCAGGTGTGCAGGATACACTGAATATCTACAAATCCTGGCTAAAACCGTTGAGAGGATTTTACCTGCATGTTTGGCGAAAGACTAGAGCCGCTCACCCAGAAAAAGGATTATTCAACCCTTTTAGGGGGATTTCACATTTTAGCTCTCTTAATTCTGAGTTTGCACAAAGACAAAAATCTCCGATCTTTGTTTGTCCTCAGTCGGCATGCCTGACACAAGCACCTAGTTGCTGTCTAACCTAATGAGTTGTGTAATCAGATGCCGGAGACATAAATAACACTATTTAAAGTTAAGCGGATCAAGTGACTGTGTAATGTGAGTCAGAGAATCATCACTCAATTCTGCCTTCAGCCTGCACACTGCATTTTAACATCTTTTGGCTGCTTTTGTTTTATAGCCCAATTTACATCTGCAGCAGGCAACTGTTTTCAGTGAAGACGCTGCACACATTACCTGTCCAGATTAAAATAGCCTTGACAAATGTGACGACTAACTACAGGAACATAATCGAGCATTTAGTAGCATTTTGTAGTAAAGAGTCAGATGATTCCCCCGGGGATTGATGCGAACATTGTGCCATATGGGCTAGATGTATAATTATCTGTCTATCTGTCTATCTGTCTGTCTGTCTATCTATCTATCTATCTATCTATCTATCTATCTATATGGTTTTATAGAAAATGAAGCAGTAAAGCACAGAAAAATTAACTACATCAATTTTTGCCGAGACAGAAAATACATAATCTTTTCATTGTATTGGTGCAGTAAGAAAAACAGGAGAATGTCAGGAGACTTATCCTTTCTAGTATTTATACAGCCAATATTTCCAAACAGAAGATGACCATGAGGCTATCATAGTTTGGTCTAGCATAAAGAAATCTCATACAGATGACCTCAAAGATATTTTAAATTAAAAGTGACTGAATATATAGCTCAGACAAAAAACAGTGCTTTGTGTTATGACGTTTTCCAGCTCACTTTGGCAATCTGAGTTCCTGATTGCGTTCATTTAGAGCCAAAGAGCTTGTCACATTTCACATTTCAAAATCACTGTACTTATTTTAATAATAATGATTCAAACTTTTGTCACTCTCATTCAAATGTTTCATCACAACTAATTTCATTGACGGCATATAGCTGAACTCGCTGGGATCTGATTGGCTCCAAGTTTTAGTCTCTATCCCTGAATTTATAACAGTCCAGTTTTTTCTCTTTCTGGAGTTGAATGCCTGACTCTGAATCTCCACAGCAACTGATTTATTTTAGAAAATCTCTGCTTATCACAGGATTAAGCTCTCATATTCACACATCACAAGTTGCGCTTCAAGCTACACGCCAATCATACTGTTTTTATGATCAGCTCAAAGTGTCTTCCCTTCTTTTGAGTTGTCTGTTTGCCTTAGATTCTGCAGTGATCAATGAGTGGAAATAATCTTCCCTTGTAAGACATTCTCGGTCAAGTGGGCACCGGCACAGTTTGTTGAAACAGCCCCTGAAGGCTGAACAGTGTGTTCTGGTGTCCTACATTCACCCTTGTCCACTCCCACTCCCCACACTAATTGGACCAACACCGCAACCCCTTCACATACACAGCACTGCTACTACACTTGGACATATGCTGCCTTCATTCACATGCTGCATCGATATGTAACACGTAAATACCAGCTGCTGACTGAATAAACCTTGTCAAGGCCTTGATGAAATTGCCAGAGTGTTGAGATTGAGGACAAGAATGAAGTTGTGATTTAATTTCTTTAATTTATCCTTGCAGTCCACCACTACCAAACATTTCCTCAAGGAGAGAAAACTTGCCTAACTCTGTCCAAAGGTAAGAAAATCTTCTCCGTCAGAAGCCCCACAATAAACTTGTAGGAAAGTAAAGTTAGAATTTAGCTAGATGAGTTTACTTTATCTAGCTTAACTTCACATAAAGGGAAAATGGGGGAACACCTAGCCTGGCTCACTCTATATCCAGTACCTCTGAAACTGCCAAATAACTGTATTTTATATTTTACAGTGAGCTTAAGTTAGTATTTAGCTTAGCATGGCTTGTTTTAACATAAGTAGTAGACATGGGGAAACAGCTAGCCTGGCTGAAGGGTGGCCACCCACCAGTATCTCTGAAGCCCCTTAATACAACAACAACAACAACATATTCGATTTCTCAAAGAGAGCTAAAGTGAGGATTTAGCTAGGTTATCTCGGCTTAGTTTGGCTAAACGACATTTAAGGAGGAGAAACAGCTCGTCTGGCTTGATTTGCACAACACAGATGTCAAAATCTGCCCCTTGAGAAACTAATTGACTAATTTGCTGATTAAAAATTCAGAAACTTTGTATATTTACAGGATTTTGTGTACTGTAGACTGTACACACAAGATATATTTGTGAGCTTTAAGTGTGTTGTTAGGTATATTTGTACCTTGAGACAGAGCCAGACTACTGTCCAGCCAGAAGCTCTAGTGTCCAGCTTGGTTGTCAGTTCGGTTAACAGATAGGAAAGTGTCGTCAATCTTCTCGTAGACAAGAAACCAATATTCACAAAACTTGGGATGGATGAAACACGTGCAGGAGGTTACAAAGAAAAGCTGCCCTATATTCTTCTGGCTCTGATGTGACGTGATTATGACACTACACTTTGCACAGCTTCCCAGCTACATTCATTACAAAAGGTTAATGGAACAGCTGGACCCTCCTGCATGACTTTGCCCACTCAGCAGTCCAGCAGATTGAGTCTTACCTTTATAAAGTTTTTCACATATACCTGCCTTGAACCCATCCCCGCTTGTTTGCCTTTGTTTCACATCAGAACATCACATCAGCTCGTTAGCAGGACTGTCACTGTTTATTCACAGCCATCATATTCCAGGAGTCTTCTTATTCATATGCCCGCCCTGAACTACAGCTGGTCCATCAATTTTTCATGATTTTGCTGTCTACTAAACCTTATGTATAGCCTTAAGACAGCCTCATATGCATATTAATTAGTATGGAAATGACAGGACAATTATTCTTTCAGCTGAGGACAAAACAAAACGTTAAGCTGATAAAAAGGAAGAGCAATTTCATCCTCACAGAGAGAATTCATGTCTTCTGCAGAAAATAGTCTTAAATAAACACATTTCCGATGGCAGCAATACAAATGCCGCTTACAAAAACACGTCTCACGACATGACTTGATTTAAATGTGATAAGATACAATAAAATATGCATCGTCAGGAGCAGCAAGTGCAATAAACAAATTTTTGACTCTGTTTTCCCCACAGTTATTAACATTTTAGAGGGCAACACAGCTGGTTCCAAAGGTTAATGTCCACGCCATTAGAGAGCGACAGAGCGTGCGTTTATCCCTGTTTTTTAATTAAATTACAGACAACTCACAAAGGGTGATTTATCCTGAACATACAGTCACTGCAGTTCTAATGGAGCGCCAGCTTCCAGCTCAGCTGATTTATCCCCCTTATGTTTCAAAGTGGGTCGTCTTGTCATGGAGTTTGTCATGGCCTACTTAACAAAACAGGAACTCATGATTAGATCATTTGTCTGGCCAGCTGATTGCTTTGCTCGTTGTTTTTATGGTGTACATGAGATGACATCTGGCTGTTCATCGTCGAATGACCACATAAATATGAGAAGTAGCGGCGACTTGTGAACTTTCCATCTCTTCACAGAGCTGATAGATAACTTACGTTTGAAGAGAAATACGCCTGTGATGATGTCAGAGCAAAATATTCATTTAATCCTGATTGATTCAAAACATTTAGAAATTAATATCTTGATTCTCAGGCAGTATTATGGAAATTTCCCGATGCTTAACAATCTACAGTACTAATTAAATTAATTAAGTAATGGCACTATGCAGGTGGTTATTAGTGAAAGTCCCTGAAAATATGAAATTAAAGAAAATGGTGATTAGACACCCTCTAGTGGAGGATCATTACAAAAACATGACTCCACAAACCCCAGCACAAATTTCTTCTTTTATCCTTTGGTTTCAAGGCTCAAAGGGAAGGAGCCTCCTGAAAACATGAATTTAAAATACTACCATTCATATTGAACAGCTTTTTGTACGATCTACATTCCTCCAGTCACAGTGTAACTCTTGTGAACTCAACTGAAGATGAGGAAAATCTTCTTGTGTCTGCGGAATCGTTTCATGTGGACTGTGAAATGTTGTCTGTGACATCGGTGCTCACAGCGCGCACAGTTTAACTGCAGGTGAGTGTCTAGTGTTAGAAGACACAACCTCTTGTTTCGTACAAAAACAAATGGCACAAATATACACATCACTGGCTTTGTGGAAATGGACATAGTTTCTCAGAACAGTTGCCACAGTACATGATACATTATTAAAAGCATTACAACTAAGTAAATCCCCCCTTATATTATGCAGGCTTGAATACATCATCCAAACAAGCAATATCTGCAAATAAATAACTAAATGCACCTTGTCATTCTGTTGTTATCGATCCTTTTGATATGATCCCTTTTTAATTCAGCCATGCAATCTGTATGAGCAGCAGAGTGCAGAGTAATGTCTCTAAAATTCAATCCATTATACATGAATTTCTACATACAACATGTCCACTCTGGCTTGCCAAACAATAAAAAACAAATCTATGCTGCTTGTCAAACCATCACAAGTAGGAATGTGAAATCCACTTTCTGTGTCATTCAGGTTCAGGATTCAGACACAGATTTATGGACGGGCGTGTCAAAAAAAACTGAGTACGTGAATCAAAGAATATTTACATATTGACAATAAATCAAATTTTACAGAAGTGTAAAGATTCACATTTTTCGCCTTATATATATATATATATTATTATTTTTCACTGCAGCTGCTAGAGGAAAAGTCAAATATGGTAAAAATGTTCTTGACAAGAAGATTGATGCTGATCTTGTGTCTGTTTCTTATCACTGTGCATTAGGACAGACCCTGGCTCGCCAAGTAATATCTGTTTTTTCACATTTTTACTGACAACAAATCTGAAGACTGACAGCTTGCTGTCAATGAGGAGTTTCGTATTCTCTCTTTTATTTCAGTCTTTTCTTTTTCTTTTATTCTCTTTCATCATCGTAATGGGTGCATTATACAGACGTCACCTTCCATAACTTCTGGCAGTCTGTGAAAGGTCGGACAGAAACATTAAGTGCTCCAATCAATAGTTTGATTCAGTACATCAGAGTCCTACATACATACATTAATGCACCTCCACCAGCTTGTGAATGTCACCCTGTCAAAATCATTACGTCATTTAGCCTCTCATCAGCATTATGGTAGCTTAGCTTAGCTAGCTTAGCCGCTTCAGTTTTCGATAAAAAGAAGCCGTCATCAAAATGGCCGTCACCCCTATCACAATGAGGACGGCCACGGCAATTCCCAGGCCAACAGACGCGCCCTTGCCATGGGTCTGGGCACCGGAGAGCGCTGTGTACAAATGAGAGTGATACCATTACGGGATGCTTAATTCCAGCAGGATAAAAATGAAATGTTATGACTGCAGATAAGGAGTGATTTCATTCCTGGAGGAATCTAATTAGTAGAACATTTTTGAATGGCTGTTCTCATGGCAATCAGTTCTATAAATCACATACTTACCCTCGTCTTTGGGGAGAATGGCTGCAAGAAAGACAGAACAAGTCAGCCTTTCGATACGAGGGACCATTTCATTTCATATTTCCCAAAATATTATATTTCCCAAAGATATTTGAGAAATAAACTAATTATAGTGAGAAATAGAGTAAAAGCCGAGGAGAGCAGCCAAACTGCACTTAGCTGAATTTTTCAGGGTCTAGACGATTAAAAACAGATTAAAAGCAGAAGTCAGACTATCTTTCTATTGACTCATTTTCCTGTGAAGTAGTTTCTATGATTGCCCCCCCATCTGTGTGTTAAAGTGCTCATATTTTGGCTATTTACATGTTCCCAATTTCAGACTTCCGATCATGGCCACCTGATGTTTTCCTCTCTGTATGTGACTCGCTCTGCTTTGGGGAGTTTACTTGATGATGTCTGAGAAGTTTCTCAAGGGAAATGTTAATACTGACTTTGGATCTTTTGTCTGACTCTTTTAAGACCTCATTTGCACAGAGATAAGGACACATAGAGGACTTACAGCTCTCCAGCTTGGCCCTTATAGCCATTGTGAGCACGGACGGCTCAGTGATGCTGTCCTGGACGACCGTGGTCTCCACGCTCCTCTTCTTCCTGCTGCATCTCTGTGGATCAGAACAGACTTTGAGTTAAGGAGGATCTGGCTGGAACTGGAAATTTCTGCTTGAAATGCATGTGGTGCCATCCTGTACCTTGAAGGAGCTGCAGGTGCTGCGCTCACAGAGCCGGGTAATGCAGTGCAGATAGTAGGTGGAGATGGTCTGGTTCTGCTGCTCGATGAAGCGGAACGCTGGGAAGTAGAAGCGGGCCTTTTGGCTATCGCCGTTCTCCAGCACGGTGGTCAGCTGATCTACGGAGCACCTTTCAATAAAAGGCGTACCTCACAAGTGCTGCATTTGCACATCACACAGATAAATACAATCAGTGAATTAATGATAAGGCAGGGAGTTGAAATCAAGACTAGGGCTCCCTTTGAATCTAGGGGTAGCTGTGGTTTACTCATTACACGGACGACAGGAAAACCTGCAGGTATGTGTGAAAGGTTTACATTTAAAGCTGGACTGCTGGACCGAGAGACAGAACTCATTATCAGGCCTTGACGGACTGGAAGGAAGTTAGGAAAGGAAGACAGCTCACACTTTTTTCACAAAATGTTTTAAGGTGTTTTGTGACTTACGAGACAAAGAGATTAAAGGAGGTGTCGTTGGAGGGCAGCGGAGACACTGAGGCGTAGCACCGGTCCAGAAGCACGAAGTACCTGTGGAGAAACAATGAGGTCCCCAGCACCGAGTCAGAGACTCCAGGTCACAGGTGGAATCCTCAGATTTACTGTCTATTAACACAGTCCAGTGGTTGGAGACTAGAGGAGATGGAAAACATGTTTTTATAAAGCTATCAATCAGCTCATGGATCCCATGGATTACCACCATCCAGGATCCAGGAGGTTATTTATCAAACTGCTAAGACTTACATCTTCGAATTTAGAGAAACATTAGATTAAAAGTGCTTTTCATATTTAGCCTTACAACAAGTCAAATACTATGTTGGTTAAGAGTAGCTCATAAATGACTGCAGCGCAGAAACAGAGGTGATCACACAACAGCTAAAATTTTGGAGTGGATTTACAAAAACATTTAATTGAGTAATAAGTTATAGTTGAAGTGATATTATAGGATAATGTTTTTTATTTTATATATAATTGTTTCTGGTTAATTATTGTGTAGGAGTGAGTCCACAAAGAACTTTTTAACTCCTGGGTTTTCTCTTTATAGAACTTTTGGTAGAAGTGACTTAATCTAAAAATACTCCATTACAAGTTACAATCCTGCTTTAAAAATCCTTAAAACAAAGTAATAGACCATGTTCTAATAGTATCAAAGTAAAAGTATTTGTTTTGCAGAAAAATGTCCCTTGAATGTATATATCATTATATAGCATATTACATTAATAGGTCATTAAAACTGATTCATTTTCATTTAAGAATCATTTACTACTTTGTCTGCACTTGGTGGGATTTTAATGGATTTTAATAGTTAATAGTTCAATATCAAACTGGATTCTTTTCATTATACAACATATCTGTATATATTGGTAGTTTCTAAACCTGGGTGTCGGGTCTCTCTAAATGCCACAAGAGAAATCTGAGGGGTCGTGAGATGATAAGTTTTTTATATTTGCAGCAAAAATTGCAATACTACGTCAAATTGGATTACTCAGGTCTGAACCAGACACAGAGCAGGCTGTAGTTGTGATATAATGTTAACAGATCTTACTGTGATGTCAGGTTGGATGCAACAACCTCTACGTAGATGTTTGTCCTCAGTTCCACACCCAGAGGGGGCATAGCAAGGGGCTTGGTGTAGTTATCATCCTAGCAAAGGAAGAGAGGGATGATATTTAAGAATACAAATTAGAAAAGCTGTTTCGCAAGATTAATCTTCTACATTTACACATTGAACAAAAGAGTTGATGTAAGGGAATGTATAGTGCGTGAGAAGTGGTGTAAGGTGGCACCTTGTACAAGGCCATGCTTAGAGTACTGATGAAGCTTCCATTGTTGTCCTTCAGAGCCGTGGTGGAGGATGACCTGCGAGGAGAAGGAAGAATGAGATCACACTCACAAGCGAAACACTGAGCAGTGCTAACGTATGTTTTCAACCCACAAACGATAATTGCACACTTACACGTCCACCTGGGTGTTGTTTATGAGATACTCCAGAGGATAAGCACACGAGTAGTAATACTTGAGCTCCGCGTTGTAGGTGATGGTCCCGATGGTTGGGTCGAAGGATCGCACCAACCCGCTGACATTGACGGTCTGGATGTTGGAGAAGTCGGAGAAGATTCCCGTCCCTGGTGCGCTCGTGGTCTGAGGAATGATTCAGGAGGATATTGATTATTTAAGAAATGGTTAAAAATAAATGGTGGCCATCGTCTTTCAGCACAGCATGCAGCAGTGATGAAATCACATCAAGAAAGTGGAACAGCTTTCTAAACTTTCTCCCTCTCCACAGAGAGGATTGCATCCATCTGTGTTACATTAAGTCAAGAGCAGTCTGATTCATCTCGTCTGAAAATCCTCTTATTTCTCCCCTCTCTTCTCTTGCCTCCTCCTCGTGCTCGGCCCAAAACACAGCTTCTCTCTTGGTTTCCTAAATCTGCTCTAATTCTCTTTAGCTGAAGACGAACAAGCCCCATGATCACCTCCACCATCAGGATACTTTATTGATGCAACACTCACCAAGAAATTACTTCCGCAGGCGTTTCCCTCGCTGATGGGGAAGCTGAACCTCATCACAGGAGGTGCCACCGAGGTGTCCAGCGTCCCCTTGCAGGCCACATTGTCCCGGATGCGGTTCAGGAGCAGTAAGCTCTCGTTGTATCCGGTGTAGATCGCGGGGCAGATTTGAATAGCAAGTTCGATGGCAGACGTGCCACACATCACCGCGATATCAGTATATTCTGATGACGGTTAAAAAGCCTTATCATGAAAGACTGACAACGAAAAAGACTGACAACAAAAGATTGAATTGACACGAATTTCATTAGTTTGAGTAGAATCGTACCAATCAGGACAACTTTGCGTCTTACAATGGAGGATATGTGTCAAAACAATTCTGAAAAATATTGTGCATACATAGGCATGTGACAAAAAACATGTAATAAGATAAAAGTGTAAAGTAAAAATGTTTATCAAATTTAAAGAACAAACCACTCCGCCACCAGCACAGTTAATGAAATCAGAAAAATCGAAATATTAAATTTCTTGTCCCTGTTCAAACATCTACTATTTTACTGTTAGGATATATTTTTACCATTGGATACAAGTGTGCAAATTAAATATTTGAACTAAAGTCAATATTGCTTCCCTAAAGGTCTACATTTGAAAAATCAATACAACCCCTCGTGTCTGAAACCAAAATGTGAGAACAAAGGTCTTTACCTGGTCTTCTGGCATAAACTCCACAGTCGGATAAGCTGAGGGCCTCTCGGCCCACAATGCACAGGGAGGTCAGGATAAGGAAGCTGAATAAAGCCATGTCCCCACTCTGCCCTCTGTGAAAAAAGCTGAGGCAAACACAACAGATGTCAGACACAGAAAATCCAAAAGGAAAATCCGGAAGAAATCATCTGTAAATCCACTGAGGTGATTTCTACAAAAAGAAAAACAACTTTTTTTAGATGCTTAATCCAGAGCTGTCAATCAAGGAATCTTAGCCAGATGTTATTTTACCTTACCTCCGCAGTCTCTTTGCTGGTTTAGGATGAGAGAGCAGTGGGCTGTTGTATATATGGTGAACCTGACCTTGTGTCGCCACAGCACTGTTTAAGGATTGGACGGAAACAAGGTCAATGACACTTTGCTGGGGCTGCCTCAGTTTGCACGTGAACAATTCAGTTTTTGTGGCTGAGGTCCTCTCCTGGAGGCAAATGATGAAACCGGACACAGTCGCCTTCAAAGTTACATGTTTAAACAAAGTCCACGAGGCCTTTGTGACTTTGTGTGTGAAACGCAGCCCCTGTTTCCTTAATATGAAACTTAATAAAGTGAGGGTATGTGTGGTTTGTTGTCACCTGGGACCTCACACATAATAGACAGAGAAGGAGCTGTTGTCTTGTGAGGTGTTAAAGTTAATGTAAACTGGATGACCTTTAATTTAAACATGATCACAAAAAATATTCTATATGTTTTTTTTATATATTGTTTCATTAGTGACATGTTGTTATCAACATACATTTATCATGTTTTTATGTAACTTGGACAAGATTTTCGTGAGAATATTTGTCTTTGCTGCGTCAGACGTTGTAGAAAGTACAAACTCACATATATTTGAAATGGAGAATTGTTTTTTATTTGGTTAATGTTGAAGTTTAACTCAAAGAAAACAACCGTGTGACCCTTGGAAACCCGATCCTGTCAGGTGAGCCACCTGGGAAGAGAAAACTCTAATCGGGGTCAAGTTGGAGGATGGGTGTCTCTGTCAACCTTTTGTAAACCACGCAGCCAAATGCTGGACAAATTGTTATTGTCATGACGTGTGCACTTAAACATGCTGCGTCTTTCTGCCTTCTCGCCCACACACAAACACCCTCATGTATATAACTCACAGTGTGTGTACGTTTTCTTTGGCGTCAACATCCAAAGTGAAGTCCCAGCCTCATTTCCATCGTGGGAGGAGAGTTTAATCAATTACAACAGATAGTAAACTGAGAGAAAGAGATACGATAGCTTTTATTCCTCTCATTTCAGTTATCTGTGGTCATTGTGGACTCTGAATACATCCCAAAATGGCTGTTGAAATGAGGGATTAGGGTGATAAAGAGCAGCGAACGCAGCAGAGCAGTGCGGGTCACAAAAACACCCGCAGAGTCAGACATGTGAGACGCAGCGGCCGCCCAGCAGTCGTTTATATAGGTCATCGTAAAAGGAAATCAATAAAGGAAAAATTGAAAGATTAATTCTGGCGGTCATCAAATGAGCCCCGGTGTTTTGTTTGTTTCCCTGGAGGTTGGACACTCACAAGGCCGTGACGCTGTAAAAGAACTTTACTGATCATAGTCGGATAAATCACTGAAGAAATGCCATGAAAGTTTTTACCCACATAACAAATATGTGCCATTAAAGTGCCAGCAGTTCAGAGATGGTTTTGTTTAGCTGATATTCAAATTATTTGCCTCGCTTATCTTTACTGCAGCCAGCCACCAGGGGGCGATCAACATACTTAGATGATTTTTCGACTGATCTCGATTCCTATTAAAATACCTGTTTAAAGTGAAAGTTTAAAGGTAAGTATAGGCTACAGATAGGATATTAGTTTAGCTTCGCATAGACTGAAAAGCAGCTAAGAGCCAAAATAAATGTGAAACATACTGATATTGCAGCAGCAGCTGAATTGAAACATGAAACAATACATCCACTTTCTTCATTTCAAAACACTGAATGTTTATTTGTAACTTTGAATAGTATACAGGGTTATACATGCTACACATGTTGACAGTTTACAGAGTTGTGTCACAATGAAAACAACTGTGAATATAAAATAAGATAACATGTCTTCACATACACACTAAATATATCTATTGTTTGTTTGATGAGGTATCAAAGGCAATAAATACACAAGACCTAAAACAATACAGTACACATTTTATTAATATGTATTGAGGAACACACACATGCCAACACATCAGTATTGGTTTGTTTAAAACATCCTGTCAGTACAAAGAGGGGTAAGAGTTTATAATACAGTCAATGATTTACAGTGTGATTTTGTTGTATGATTAAATACTGACTAGTTCCTAAAAATGTAAGAGCAGTGGAAGAAAAGTATGGAAAAGAAAGGGAACAAACAATCGATAGTTTCTATTGTGTGTTGGATCAGAAACAGGTAATCCTCATTACTTGTGAAACTTAATAAATAAGTTAACAACTTAATTCTGTTGATGACATATTAAGACTGTTGACCATTTTCTTGCCAATCATCAACATTTGTTTCCCAGCGCTGTAACTCATACTCTTACAGCTCATTACAAATTATTGATTTGGTTTTATTTGATTTTGATCGTGTCTGGTTTTATTGTTGAAATGATTTGAACTATGTTCTGCTCCTTGTGTTTTATCCTTTAGGGATATTGAGTGTACTATGGGCACAATCCCACGTTTTGTGTATGTGTCTGTTCTATGTCATGTACTTAAGGTACTTATATTGTATCTACTTTGTATGTATGCAGCTGTTTTCCCATACTGCTACACACTAGGGTCCTAATGCTACTTTTCAACGCGACTTTTGGACCATATTGTACATTTGTCATGTTTCTTACACTTAACTTACATATAAGTACTAGTGTGAACTAATAAGTAAGTTTTAAGAAACTGACCTTTAATCTGATTCCACAAAATCACCCTGTAAACCAGTGGCTGTATTAGAAAGTATTACTCAATTATGGGATATACAGTATATTTATTTGAAGCTGGGGTTCCAAACACCTGAGGCTGAGGTTGTTGGGAGGCGGGACTTCTGCAGGAGGCGAAGCGATAGCAGGAGGAAGCCCACGCTGACCCCACCCAGGACGACCACACCTGAGATCAGAGCACTGGTCACCGGGTTCATCGGCTGGGAGGAGCCTCCAGATGCTGGTGGGTGGAAAGATGAACAAAAGCAGAAGGATGAAGGTGACGTGTTTCTGACGTGATGACCTGTCTTTCTTTTTGTCTTTTTCTTTTTTCCAGAAAGAGAAGGTGGAACCTTTGTGTCGTTGCCGTAAATCATCAATTGCCACCGGTATCTGCTATCTTCAGTCCCAGGTGACATTTAAAACCTTTATTTGACATTGTGTAAGATGGCATGAGGGAGCTTACCGAGCTGGGAGTTGTTGACAGGAGTCTCATCTGAAAAATGATTTTCAAAGTGTTTATCAGAGTCATTTTTACAGATACTTTAATCTTCACTGTGGATTCACTGATTTATCGAAATACTAATACATATCTGCTCTATTGCTGAGAGTTGGAATAAAAGATTGATGTCACTCTCTTGGCTTAGCTTAGCATTAGGATTTGAAATGCAGGGGAAGAGTTGGTGTGGCTGTATTTTAAGACAATAAAATCCTGTTACTATTTGTAAAGCTTGCACATTAACATATTCAAGCTAAATGGTTTAATCCGTAGAACAGATTTAAGTGCAACAATGTCAAGGTTTCTGTACCTGAGTGAGAGGCTGTTGAATGAACCCTTAGTAAAACCACTATGTTTTTTCTCTTTCTTAAAAGTTAAACAAACAACCTTGAAATGTGTGACTAGTTTTAATGTGTCAGATTTTGTGCCTCTGCATTCCTAAGCCAGGCCTGTGAGTCTAATCTTCTAAGAGACACTGTATTCTTTATACCACTCCTGGTGATGATCGGTCCAGCAGTGATGACTGCGTTCCCAGACGATGATGGTAGGGAATCATGACTCTCCTCTGCATCCCGCCTCCGCCGTCGCCCACAAATCTGCCAATCACATCATCAGATTCCAGTCCTCATTGAGGTCAGGGGACACACAAACTGAGATGCTTGGTTTTTACACTTACTGGCATGAGCATGATGCAGTCGTCGGCCCGGCAAAGCTTGGTGACGCAGTGCAAAAACACAGTCGACATCTTCTGGTGTCTGTGTTTAACGAAACGGAAAACCTCGAAGGAAAATCGCCCCATCTGACTCATCCCGTTTTCGAAAACTGTTGTCTGTGGGTCTTTAGAGCAGCTGTGTCAAAGAGGACACAGATATGCACATGCATGATGATATGCACTGCTACATGCACACTGTGAACATGACAGATTTGATGTATGCTTAAGCACTTAGAGAAGAAAACAGTAGCATTCATGAGCATGACCCATTTGGAGGACCTGAATAGGTAATGACTCTCTTTTTGTGGTTCATTAAGTCATCATCTTGAGAGGGAAAAAAGCAAGATTACCCAAAGAAAAGGTCATAGCGGAGTTCATCATTAGGATTCCCTGAGGGGGTTGTGTAACAGTAGTCCATCAAGATGTTCCACCTGCACAAGGACAAAAGTGCGAGATGGGATGAGGGATAGAGATCTAACTGCACATGGGAAAATACAACTCAGGCTTTCTCTGCTGCAGGCTGGCGCCTTCCCTTAGAATAATAACATAATGGCATAATGAATGGAGGCAAAGCAAAGAAAAAAGAATAATTCCTGGCGTCATTCAAAAAATGATGGTGGGAAAGATGTTGTGATTGACAGAAATATCATATGTGCTTCACTGAAGTTGTTGTTGTTGTTAATGATAATGATATCTGCTGCTACATAAGATTTCTGAAATTGTAAAATTAGGAGAATATCCAATAGTAATAGATCGGATGTTATCTGGAACCTTTTGTCTAAGTTTGTGGCTTTCACAGCAGCAAATACTCTGGTTTTCAGAGCCAGTCCAGCCATTGGAATAGAAAGAGGTTGATTGTATGTTGAATCCTGTGGAGAACAAAAAAAAGCATGAGATTAGGAACAAATAAGGAAAACAGTCATATAGTGAGTATAGTACAAGGCTTGTGATATTCTACTGCAAATCCAGTAAAAGGACATAAACCAACAATGCATTGGTCCAAAAGTTTCCTCTTGTAGTTTAAGTTTAAGTTTAAGTTATAGTTTAATGGCTACATTTTATTGTTAGGTGACCTCTAGTGGCCGTGACATTATGAACGGGCCAAAGGAGGAAGTCAGGTCATGCAGCTGCCCTGTCAGTGGCACTCAGCTCTAAACTCATTGGTTCACAGTGTCGACACAAACATTTAAAATCTTTTGAGAACTCTTCACCTAAGATGGTCAAGACAGGCGTTCCTCTAGGATCTATCTTAGGACAAAATTTGTTTTCGAAATGAATGGTTTTAGTTCAGGATTAGAAACAGCAAACATGCACTTTTATGCAGATGACACTATTATTTATTCCATGGCATTGTCTTTAAAAGTAGCAAAACTCAGAAGTTAGGTTTATATTTTCAATTAAAAAGACTTTTCATTACTGTGAGAAAAAGATGAGTCCAAATTTCTTTTTTTGTGAGTATTAGATTATGGTGATGTAATGTATATGCATGCACATAGATAAAATATAAATATGAATATATACATTGGTTTTCTAAAACAGATCAAATAATATATTTTTTTCTATCCACCAGGAAACAGTATTTTTTTTGGCAAACTAATCAAACAGGGGAGACACTACATTGGTTGGGGACTATGTTATCAGCAGATGAATACATATTTTGTGCTCTGGTGAGTTTTTATGTCAGCAGGGCAGTGTGTGGGATCGAGGTAGAGCCCATGTTCATTGTTGGTTTTGAGTTTTTCATTGGATTTGTTGACAATAAGAGAAATATACCTATAATAGCATAAATCTGTTTTCTTTTAGTTGACGATTCATTAGAATAAATCACCAACATGATTCAAAGCTCATGAACTCAATCTATACATCACGAGTTGTATAAAGATGGATCTATTGAAATGATGATTCAGAGATCATGAACTCAATTTTCATCAAAAGGATTTCTGATACTTATAATTAAAAGCTTCATGAATTGCAGAGAAAATTGTATTTATTGTGTACAAAAAAAAGGTTTGTGTGGCTGTGAACTCACATTATACAGGATCATACTCAACGTGCTCACAAAGGTACCATTGCTGTCCTTGACAGAAACAGCAGCAGAGGAGCTGTGAAGAGTTCAGCACCGTTATTATAATTCTATCTTTTTGGAGATGGCTGGTGCACTTAAAAAAATAACACTTTGATAGCAGATGGTGTGATGGGATGTAATCACAAAGTCAGAGCATATTTATTTATTTACATGACTGAAAGACGGCAGTTTAGAGGAAGTATATTAGCATCTCAAACATTAGAAGAAATGCTTCTCAAAATATTATGAGACACAAACCCCTTCAGGCTTTTAAACTAAAAGGCTTATCATTACCACTGTTTAGGAAAACACAGTTCTAATGTCTAATCCACTGACTTCATGAGGGTCAAGCTTTCTTTTGATACTGAAGGAGTTTTTTGTTAGCAACTTACGATGCCAGCTGTGAGTTGTTGACCAGGTACTCCAGTGGATAGCTGCAGCTGAATTTATACAACAAGCCGGGCAGGTAGCTGATTATAGCTGGCGGGTCAGGGGTGTCGATATAGCCTGAGATGTTACCAATTTGTACCAGAGACATGTTCCCATAGGCATTGGGCCCGTAGGCTGTGCTGACCTGCAGAGAGAAACACACCCCACACACGTTGCTTTCTCCCAGGTCAATAAACAGCATTATGACGTTGCCTATGCATCTTAGTGTTTGTGTATTCTTTACCACCAGGCTGTTGCCGCAGGCCTCCAGAGTGCTGAGGCTGATGCTGAACAGGACTGCCGTGGGGAAGGTGTTGTTGTTGATGAAGCCACGGCACTGCATGTCACCATGGTGACCGTTCAGGGCCAAGTCTGCGTCAGTGTAGCCGGAGAAAAGCACCGGGCAGAAGTTGATCTTTAAGGTGATGGTCTGGACCCCGCAGTACACGCTGACGTCCCGCTCTCCTGCAGGAAGAAAAGGAGGGAGGAAGTTTTCAATCGTCTGCAGCCAGAGCTCGTTCACCATCACACTGATACTTACCTGGAATCTCAGGGATCAAACAGTGTCTGATTAGATGGTAGGAATCAAATCCGCATATTGAAAGGTCCATATTGATCAAACTCAGCTGTTCACCGAGTGTGAACAACGTTACCGGAGCAACTCACTGCGACTCAGAGCAACACGTTAAAGAGCAGCTTTCAAATAACATGATTGTAAGGTTGAAGGAAAAATAACTAACAAAAGACAACAATCTACATCTAGCATATCGTTCATTATTTAAATTATAATAATTTTACTGATATATATATATGTGTGTAGGTAAAATATGATTTTTTAGGAAAATGACATTTAATATCTGCAATAGACACCTCTAAATCCTGCACACTTGAACTTTAATACAGTGTGAAGAAATTCACACTGGAGCAGTAAAGTAATTTGCCAGCTGGTTTTCATCATGAAAAAAAAAAGGATAATTTAGTCACACACAGTCGAGATGCACAAAGAGTGATTAACACAACTAATATCAGTTTTATTAATTTGCGCTGCAGCCATCTGTGATCTGCTCTAAACCAACTTAATAGACCTGCATCAGTCTCTTTGATCTAAGACTATTGTTGAATACTTAAGAGTTTAATTAAGAATCATTTATTCTGAAGTTTGTGAAGAGTAAAAAGTATTTTTAATTACATTTTTTGACTTCAGCAGTTTTTAGATAAATACAGACCCAGGCTGACACCTTTAAAACAAGACTTTACATCTGTAGGATTAAGATACTGCAAATGTGATATGACAATCAACACTTTAAAAAGCTAAATAAGAAAACAATCATCAGGAGTTCAAAGATGCCGAGTCAGGCACATTCAAGGAGAAGATGCATTTGAATAAAAAAGTTCATTCTCAAACATTATCTTTGTAGTAGCTGTCAAATTGATATTATGCTGTATCTGCACTCGTAAGATTTTATTTTTAGTCAGGTACACGTAGCTAAAAATAATATAGTTTAGTAAAACAAGGCTGTAATTAACCCTGCTTTTATTATTTTAAATGTGTCACATTTAGCGGACTTGAGGTAAATAGTTGAATACATCACACCACACAGGGAGGTAATAGAACTGCACAGTGTGTGGAAAAATACTCAATTAATTCAAAGTACACTAGCCAAATTAAAAAACCAGAGCAAATTCCACCTCTGACAGAATCATTATCTTGTGTTCAATATCTGCAGTCGGAATCAAAGAAGGACAGAGTGAATGAGTCTGTCGGCATCATTCTCACCAGGAAACCTGCTGTGGTGGCTGGCGTCACAGTTGTATCCGTTAAACTGCGTGGAGACTGACGCAGCGTTACTCATCAGCAGGAAAATAAAGCACATTCGTGTCATTGCAGCACCTTTGAGGGGTTCGCCCAGCGTCATCTTCAAAAGGTCAACATTGCATTAACCACATTCCTCAGGCTCAGGTTTGTGTTTGAAAAAAAAAAAGACTATACTCAAAACTAGATGTTGAAAAACAGCACTCCCCTGTTTCCTTGACTCCTTTCGCACTCTGACCTCTATCAAAGTAGTACAACCTTCCTTCACCAGGTCCCCTAATCCTTTTTATCCTGCTCCCTCTGACCTCTGTTGCTCATGTTGACCGAAAAACCTCTATTACCCAACTCCTTTTAAACCGAGGTCACCCCTCTTTCCAGCTCATTTCATCCCACTCCCCTCGCTCTACCCCCACACACCCGCTCACCTGCTTCTTGCCTTTTCCGAGGTAATTGTTTGGAGCCCCTCATCCCCCCGGATTGTGTCGAGAGAAAGGTTCAACATGTGGCATGCCGTTGTAGTTGGTGGCATTAAAGGCCCCAAACCAAACACAATGTCGATGTCGTGAGTCTGTTGTGTTTGCACAGATGAAAAAGATAGAGCGTCTCTTTATCCAAACACTTAAACAAAACCCCACTGCAGTGCAGAACATGGGAAACTCTGTCAGATCTGAATGGCTCGGACAAATCTTTTCATATTGCCCAGAAACCTGAGCACACTCGGAGGGTTCCCACTCATCTTTCCTCAGTCTGATCTCTGTCTGTCAGCTCGCACAAACAGTGGGCCCCAGCAGGGGGGGACCAAGCCCGGGAATTAAGCTGTCATTGGCTCCCGCTGCAGCCCACATTCACATGAACATAAAAGTCAACTCACGGTCTGATGTGGGGCTGTGTGTGGGTAATTGTGATGCACAAGGCAACACTTAGAGTAAAGGTATTTTCTTCGGACTGAATAAAAACTTCTTCTGCTTCTACAGTTCTTTTAAGTTCTTTGACCTTTAACTAATATGTAATGTTAAAGATTGGTGCTGGAGCTTTAATGGATACATGTTTTACTCTCAATACACTGAGGTGTCAGTTTATTAGGTACACCTTGCTAAAAATAACACAATCTAAAACATCAGTCCTGTTTAAATCTTACCATCATGAAGGTTTAGGAGCCGCCCTGATTCATTCATAAATGGTTTTGTATTTATAGCACTTTTCTGGTCTTGATCCACTCAAAGCTCTTTACAGTACAGTTTTACATCCACCCATAAATCCATACAGTGCATCTATTAGCAGCACTTTGTTGTTTTATGAGGGGCAATTCGGGGTTCAGCATCTTGCCCAGGGACACTTCGGCATGCAGATGGGGAAGACTGGGGATCAAACTGCCGACCTTCAGGTTGGAGGACGACCGCTCTACCCCTCAGCCACAGCTGCCCCATAACACAAACTTTATTATAATCTTTATTATTTATCTTCAGGATTTATCACAGAAGTATGTATTAGTTGTAGCTAGGTGCAGGCTTACCTACTATTTTCAATTTAATCCCATACAAAGACCAAAGTCAATCACCTTCACTGATCCATCATCCAAGCCCATTATATTTACTGAATATAATAATCTTGAAAAACAAGATTAAGGGTAAGGGTTAGGGTTAGCTTACTTTGGGCATGTTTAGGTCCACAAACGTCATTGCTGACATGCCTTTGCATTACATAAGATAGTATTGTATTAGTGATGTATGTCCCTATAAGAAACCATTCAAACTATGCGCCACATCAACGTGCCACATCAACGGCATGGAATAAATACTGTGTTGCTCTTTCTCTGTCATTTAAAGATCCAGCGCTGTCATTGAAAGTGCCTCAGCAGCAAACCATCTGTCACTCGTGTCTGAATTCAACCTTCCTCATCAGGACGTGTCTCCTCCATCATCTCAAGAAATAACTCTGAGCATCAGTTTAATTTCTTAAAGAAAAGGATTCTAGAACATTGTGGTTTTAAGTGTAAATACATGTGTAAATAGAATATGTCCTTTGATGCATCAGTACACATCTGATGCTCTAATGTTTGCAGTATATGGAATTGACAATTCATCACAATGAGGGAACATATCGCTCAGTGCTACAACGTGCGGCTCATTGATCTGAGCGTAGACAGAGAATCACACTAACGGTGATCAGGCTTCAGCTGCAAAGGCAATACTTCACTGTAAAATCAATTTGTGGTTTGTTGTTGATGTTTTCATGGAATTTGCTCATGTTAATACAAATGATCGTTGAAGGCACGGTGGGTTTTTCCGAGTAAAACCTGCTGTTAGAAAATAATGAGATGATTATGAGCAACACACCCCGAAGAAATAACTGTAAACTAATCCAATTTCTGTCTGGTGGTTTCGATCAATAAAAAGTCTGTGTCTCTGTTTTTTGGGGAATAATTTCCTCTTTCTCTTTAACAGAAACACAGAATACCTACAGTCAATACGGTTTGTTTTTTCGGTCCATTTAGCTGGTTCTGGAGCTTTCAGCAGTATCGCATGATATTCCGCAGCAGATGCTGTTTGCAAAGTTGAAAATGTTTCAGTGCTCGACTGTTTTCATGTATATACAGTGTACTTCAGTGTAGATTTGGAGAACATTGTGTATGAGTTGTTGTGGGGTGGGGAGGAGGCACAGGGGCCACCCAGAGGGTCAGTCCGGCCCTGGGCAGCTGTCATCTTCAGTTTGAGGTTCTTTCACACACTTAACATTGTTTTTTTCAGCCTCTCAAATACTTTATAGTTTCCAGTTTTTATAACATTAAAATAAACATTTTTGACATTTTATTGACTGATAAATGACTAAAGAAAATAACTGTTAGATGTGTTGATAGTGAAGATCGTTATCGGTCTTAACATTACTCTTGTGATGGATTTTTACTTCCTCGCTCGAGGTGTCACCTGATTTCATAAAGCACAACACAACAACAAATGAAAAAAAGATGACCCGATCGTTTCTAACACGTTTGTGATTCATCAAATTGTTGACACCAATCACGTCTATCATTGGTGTCAACGCGTTTTTTTTTCACAGCACTATACTCCTCACAAGTCCCACATAAGAACATTTAGATTTCTGTTTGTTCCTCAGAGGTCTCATGTGGATTAAAACTAACCTGTGTTAACTGACCCATGACAAGGCGTGAAAACATATCGTACAATTTCATTGTTTGCAAATTACTTTTTGGCAAATAAAATGAATACATACTCCCATATAACATGTAAAACATATTTTTCTTATTTGGTATAATGACAATGCTTTATTGTCATCGCTGTATTGTTGCCTTCATCAAATGTGCAGATCTAGTTTGTGGCAATGAGGAGGATTGTCTGAAAATGTTTACTTTGCAATCATCATTATTCCAGTGGTGACATTTGGAGCTTAACTTAACCTCTAACTTTATTAAACACATTTTAAACCAATGTATATCACCATATAATGTTCTTAGCTGGATTCTGTCTTTCAGAAAAAAACATCCAAATAATTTTATACATCCAGACTACATAGATATCTGTGTATGATCACATAGGAACATTACATGCTGGATTGTTGTTCCCTCCCCAACCATGACACAGTTGCCATCCTCTAACTCATCTCCTGTGCTTCCCACCGTTCACACTCATCCTGACCGTTGGCCTCACGTGTCAGTCTCAGATCTGGGCTGGTCCCGCAGAGGCCTGAGAAACACAGCCGGCTGCAGGTGTTTGCTATCCACTCAGCGCTCACCTGCCCCCGCTGATGAGGTAGATCTGAAATCAAATATGAAGCTCTCACAGGCTGACAACTACCAACCAGCACAAACAGGATCAGATGGCCATATACTCATGAAATGAATACATATGCTGAAACCATCCTGCTTGTTTTGCAAATCCCTCCCAGCAAATGACCTATATAAGCATGTGCTTTACTCATGTGCTTGTGTTTCAGTCGCATGACTTTCTTTAAGATAAGACTGGAAATACACTGTTGATTTTCTTTATAATAATCTTTATTTTACTAAGTGTTGATTTGGCATTAAAATAGTAGGAAATGCACTTTAAGATTCTTAAGGTTGCAGGAAAACACGTCTTTGTTCTTACAACACCATGAGTAACTCTCTGAGCTTTGTGAAGGTTTCCCGCTGGTGGTCGTGGCACGGGAGCAACCGCCGCACTCAGATCTGACCTGATACAGCCGACTCTATCTGATCGACCTGAAGCATCTAGACTCAACAAACACACAACTCACACAATCTGGGCTGCATCACAAAACCCGTGAGAGTGCAGCTGTAATCTGACGCTCCAGTTTTAACACAGGCGGGAAAGTGAAGCTCTCATCAAAGGCTCCTGCTGCGATTTGATCCTCACTGAGTGAAGTTGTCAAAAGTCAGAACCCCCCTTTTTTTTATATCACAGAGCAAATTAACAATGTATGTGGGAAAAAAATGATATGAAGTTTTAATTATGTTTATTTTTTGCCACATATGTTTGTAATAAAGACTAAAAAAGGATGAGCATAAACTTGGAAATAAAGAATGTAGAATATATGAGAACTTCATTATAATGCACTACTCATGCAGGTTATTAAAATATCTCAAGGTGATTTATACTGAAATTTAAAATAAATGAACTACCGGTAATTGTGTTTTTGTGTGTGTGTATATCTGCAGAGACCTGTGCCTGTTGGGTTTGAAAACCTGTGAAAATCCCCAGGTGGGAAGAGAAAACAACAGGCCTGCATATTGTTTATGTATGAAACCCAACCCTGCTTTAAGGGAACTGCATGTGAGGAGCACTGTCTTCCCATCCCGTGACCTTGTCAAGGATGTGACTCAGAGGAACTCAGAGTTATTTTCGTTCCTGTTACTGTACTGAAGAATCCAAGATTAGATACAGAATGAGGCAGATTTTTTGAGTGTACACACTGATAAAAAACACATTACTTTTTTGGGGGGGGGTGTTATAAGATTCAAGAATCAGACCTGAGACCTGATGTGTCGCTGCTTGAAAACCACAGATTCGGGCAAATAAGGTTCCAGTTAATACTGAGGGAAAGAAAGAGGTTTGGTGTGAATCGGCAGTGAGATAAAGCCTGTGATCTATGTTGTTGTGAAAAACTGCGAGGAAACAATCTGGGGTCATTCTTCAGATTCCACTTCTGATTAGTAGAAGATGTTCAGAGAAGTAAATAAAAAATAGAAATTCAGCTTCTTTAAAACACAGACTATCATGTGGTTTGATGGTAAAATCTCCTGAGACGACTGTGGTGGACGACTTTAGGTTTGGAGATAACCGTGGCATTGGGCTGCCCCCCTGTGGTCGTTGTCCATGACTGAGACTGACAAATGTTAACAGAGTCTGAGTCTCCACAGTCTCCACAGAACCTTCTAGTTTTATTAAGATAAAAATGTTGTTTAATTATTGACATTCATCCTCAGAGAATGAAAAGTTGTGGTTGTCAGAGTCATGAAAGCGTGTCAACCTCCACAAAATCAAGTTTATGAAATTTTAGATTTTCTCCTTTAATATCTATAAAACCTTGTATCCAGAGGTGGGAAGTACTGAAGGACATATACTTTGTCAGGTATCTGTAGTATTTATTTTTCTGATTTAAAAAATAAACTTTACTCCCTACAGTTTAACACAAACATCTGTACTTTCTACTCCTTACATTTACAAAACAGGCTTGTTGCTTTTGTTTAAATGCATTTGAGGGGAATCATCGAGAGCCGCCTTCCCAAGTGATGTTTTATCTCATGTGTTTCATCTAAATTGTACAAATTGTTGTTAACTTTACCCTAGAATGTGCCCTTTATATTTAAATACTTTATATTTACATCAGGAGTGGGTCCTCTTTACGGAGGCGGCCATGTTTTTCACAGTAGCCCAAACTGGACAAACTAAACACCTTTTGAGTTTTTATGACAACCAAGCACTCAAGTGCTGTGCCCCCTTCTTTTCACCATCTACATGCTCCACCCTCTCTTTCCAATCCCACAACAAATCCATCACCAAAGCCGTCTTCTTCCATCTCAAAAATGGACTTCACTCCCCGACTCCATGGCAGAAACCCTCATTCAGTGCCTTCATCACCTCCCGCCTGGATTACTGTAATGGAGTTCTGTCCGGTGTACCAGACAAGGTCCTGAACAGACTTCAGTATGTGCACGGACACATGTAAAGCATCCTTGGGTCTCTATTAATATTATTATTTTTAACTGAAGGCTACCACAGGTTCTCTTTTTTGTTTGGAAGGGAAGGGTGAGTTGAAGGGTATTCAGCTGCAACATTCAACTTCACCACTAGATGTCACTAAATTCTACACACTGAACCTTTAAAAGTCGTATTGAGACAAAGCAGACAAAGGATATACATATATATATATATATATATTAGGAATACTCCATTCAATAAGTTGTACACAGTTGTTGTTTTAAATATGAGTGATTTAAACTAGTGAAAACTCCACTAGGATTATTTTATATTCAGTTTCTGCCAATAGATCCTTTCACCTAAATCTTACACACTGAACCTTTAAGTTAAATAGTCGTCGAACTACATTAATGTGACATGAGTCTCAGTTTGCTTTGCACAGATACAGCCGGAGGAAAACTTTTTCACTGTTGTACTTTGAGTACATTTCAGAACCTGTACTTTTACACTTTTACTTGAGTAAAGACCTTGAATCAGTACTTGAGTAAAGAATGTGTGTACTTGAACCACCTCTGGTTGTTTCACAGTGGGACACAGAGACTTTTCCTCTGTGTGGGTGTCAGGCCTGTTGGTCTTCATCCTCCAGCGGATCCAGGGGTAATTGGTGCAGGGTTAGAAACCCTCCAGCTGCGGTCAGCCCGTGAGCACCTGCACCGCAGCGGCTACAGGAAGTGCATCTGCCTCGGGGTCTGCTGGGTTTGTTGTGCGTGAAATAAAACAGAGACCCGCCATTTCCCCTGCTCGGTGGTGCTCGTCTATCTTCCATAGCGCTTTGGCGGCGGCTGGAGGCGGAGGAGGTGCAGCGGCGGCAGCGGCGGCGGCGACTGGCGGAGCGGCGGAGGACGGCAGGCGGGGAGGGGAGACGCAGGGATCCGGTGTTGCCACATCGGGATGAGAGCGAGACGCGGGGCCGGGTCGGATGAGTCAGCGAGTGGACCGAGCGGCCGCTGCAGCCCCGAAATCTGAATGAACCACACCGGAACCAGCGGCGCCAGGAGGAAGAAAGAAACCGAGGCTTTTTTGTGACTGTTGTTAGTTTCCGGTTCTTTTATTCCTCCGCTGACAGACACGCAGGCTAGTTCTGATCCTAACGGGGGGGAGAAGGTGGTGGTCCGGCCAGGCTACTACTACTGCTGCTGCTGCTGCTGCGGAGGTGGAGGAGGAGGAGGAGGAGGCTTCTCCCGTTTTCTGGTTTCTTTCTGAGGGTCACGTTCAAAAGATAAAGGCGGGGGAGACGCGGCTATACGTTTTTTATTTTGTAAAAAGTCTTTTGTTGGCACCGAGCGAGAGACGAGAGAAGATGTCGGGGCAGAGCATTACGGACCGGATCACCGCAGCCCAGCACAGTGTAACGGGATCCGCCGTGTCGAAAACGGTCTGCAAGGCCACCACACACGAGATAATGGGGCCGAAAAAGAAGCATTTGGACTGTGAGTATCCTCCACACGAGCACCCGGGGGTTGCTGGGGGTGAAATCACGGCAGGTTCCTCCTTCTCCTTCATTGAAACACACAACAGGCTGGGTTATGGCGATGGTGGACGCTACCAGGCCGCAAAGCCTCAGGACAGGCTACATGCTAGTGGCTGCTCATGTCAGGGAGATTATATTGTTTTTAACATCCAGGACAGGCCTTGTTGACACAGCTACACGTACTCGAGAAGGTTTTACGCACCGTACATTCTTTATCAATGGTTATAGTTGTTATTTTGTATTGTTTTGTCCTCAGTTGGGGCCAAACTAGCTTGTCTAGCTGTCTGGTTTTGTCCAGTCCACCCTGTTGTCTGTCTTTTCCCCTCATAATCACTCTGACTTCCAGCTTGTCTACATACATGTCAGAAAACCATCACACACATGCAATGGAAACCCTTTTATAAGGACATTTATACCACTAGGCCCTGATCCATCAACATTTACTGGGATGCTTTCAATCCAGTCCCCATCTTGGTGGTGCACCTGCAGCCGGGGCAAGTGTCTGTTTCCAGCCCAGCTCCCCTGCCCCCCCTCACTGTGGGGATAGTAATGTGATACCTGCTGATGTTTCACCTGGAGGGGTCACGGTGCTCCAGAGAACACAGTAAGGGCCACAAAGAGGGAGGATTATGGGTATGAGGGTATGAAACAGCTCCATCCATACACTGACGTAAGCACGAGGGCTTAAATCCCCATCTGATGCACTCATACTGAGAGAAAGTCAGTGTCTGGCTCTACTTAGAGATGCAGTGGTGGATTTTCTTCATATCGATCCGCACTTGGAAATGCATGATGGCAGTAATGAAAGCGGGTTTTATGAAGGTTCTGCATCATCTGCACGAGTCTAGTAACAGTTCCAGGAAAAAAAGGGGTTTACTCTGCCCTCGGGCTCGTTTTAATGGTCCCTGTGAGGAATTATAACAAACACTGTGATTTTATTTAGTTTTTTTGGGGGGGCTGCTTGTGGTGATGTTGAAGTTGCAGGCTCCGCACCTGTTGTGCTGCTCCGGTGGCTCCCCTGAGGTGAGATGAGTGGAAGCCACCACGGCAGAGTGACACCCCCCCCAGTTGGCTCGTCCTCGAGACCGAGGTGTCTCGGCCTCCCAGCTCACAGAGGGTGACACGTGCGGCGTCCTCAGGTTTCATGTTGCAGCATCAGGGAGGCTTCCTGGTTGGAGTGACGGGCAGGAGGAGGCAGCAAGTTCGCCTTCTAAGTTTAGATGGAATCTTTTAGTGTTTTTCTCCATGACCCATTCTGACGCAACAGAAGTGGTTATTTTTATATTATTCCGTGGTATTATCTTGCTGTATTTGTATGTATTTATAATAGAGAGGACGATACTGTGAATACAGGAAGGCACAGGGAAAGGTCAGGTGCCTCAATTTCTTAAAAATAATCAGGACTGCAACGATCTTTTATGTTTTCATTGTCTTGTTGCCTTACTTTGAGAAATATGTATATATATATATATATATATATATATATATTTAACAGAAGAAACCAATGTCCTCAAGTGTTCGTCTGTTTGAGTACAAGCAGTTACACAAGAAATAAGATATTTTAAGATGGGGAAACGTCTTAGTAAAAGAAGGAACTATGAAAGTTGAGCAACAATATTATTACATACTACTAGTTGCAAAGTAAGTAAGTTAAGTATAAGTCTTAAGTGTCTTTCAAACAATTGGTAAGACTAAAATAAACATGTTAAAATTGTAAAACACAGAATAATGGAGACGTTAAACAAACTCGTACATCTAATTTAAAACAAAACGCATCTAGAAAATACTGTAGTGGTCAAGCAGAAACGTGAATGACAATGTGATCAAACTGTTGTCACATTGTTGTCTCCAAATTTAGTTTTGTATGTTGTAATTAATCGCAGTGAAATCAACCAAAGAAAAGAAATAACGTTTTCAGAGCAAATTCTTAACTGATAAATATACTTAAGGATTTCCTTCATTGAGTCACATGAGGAAATAGAGTTTTTAAACAGAAGTGCACACGAGTCATTTACACACACGAGTTGACATGCTGACAATGACGTTTGTCTATCGTCAACACTATCTTATGTTTATTGTGGCTGTTACATGATTTAACAACCCCCCTGCCCCACCCCAGCTTATACCTCCTCTTCCTCCTCCCCCATGCTTTTGTCCTCTCCCCTCCATCGTCGTCTTCCCTTGGAAGTTCAGCCACTCGTGCTGCCGCTGCTCTGGAAGGTTATCCTGTCCTACTTAGAGCCCCCCCGCCTTTTGAAAAGTCAAATATAGGACAGAAAGGGATGCCCAATTACACCGTCTGTCTGATCACCGCTGTGAATGGCAGGGTCATTAGGGGGCTGATGTGCTCGACCGCTTTGACGAACATCATCCGACCAGCACATGGATGAACGTATGAGGAGCTGAGGAAGTGGGCCAGAACATGTGTTGACAGCATCATCTTGCTCTGCACCTGATGTCTGGCTGTTCCAAGGATGTTTTGTTGAACATTATAAATAACAATGACCAGGATCATGTTGATTTTCAATTGATAAGTTTGATTAATTTGTAGCTGACTTTTTGTTCAGATGATAAAATATCGCAAACAGAAAAGGTCGCCATCACGCCCTCCAGATCCAGGGCTCCAACTACCGTTGACCACTTTTTTTAGGCATTGACTGTAAATATAAATGGATGACGTGTCTCCACTTCCTCCTGTTGAGGAAACGTAGTCGGCGAATAACAAACAATAAACTCCATGTATGTGACCTGCTGCTGAGCACTTAAGCATGATTCACCTGCCGCTGCTGCTACTATTCGAACAATAGTAGCAGCAGTGGCAGGTGTTTATCTGCTCAGCAGCTCAACATGAAGCCTGTCTGAGTGACTGTGAATTCACAGTATGTTACGCTATCCATGTCTGACAATGAAAAGAATTCTCTGAAAGTTTAAAATGTTGGGAATAGAAGATTCATCAGACATATCATCAAGCCCTGTTAGTCAGTCAGACAGCAGCTCAGTCCAAACCAAGCATACAGACAAATGTGTGACGTAAAGATCAGATATCATAAAACACATAGACGTCCATTATATATTTGATCACGGCAGCACAATATTACTTTGATTATTATTAATCTACTGTCTTTATTGATTTTCTTTATGATTTCAACCTCATGATCTCATAAATTGGCCTCTTTTCTGTTTCAGACTTGATCCACTGCACCAACGAGATGAACGTGAACATTCCACAACTGGCCGACTCGCTGTTTGAGCGGACCACCAACACCAGCTGGGTGGTCGTATTCAAGTCACTTATCACCACACACCACCTCATGGTCTATGGCAACGAGGTGAGGCTTCAGACACTCTGACACACCGTTAACAAAGCAGCTAGACGTATTACAAACAATCAGAAATGACAAGAAAAGTTGAATAATGTAACAGCAGAGTATGTGACTTTAAAATATCAATAAATAATGCATTGGTCTTATTTTAAGTAACAAATGTCTCCCTCATGCAGCGTTTCGTCCAGTACTTGGCTTCAAGGAATACACTTTTCAACCTCAGTAATTTTTTGGACAAAAGTGGGTTACAAGGTAACAATTTAGATTCTGTCTGTTTTCAGTGCTGATTTCTAATTTAAACATTTTATAAAGAGATTATTCTTTCAAATCGTAAAAGCTCCATCTGCATTTTTCTTCCCAGGCTATGACATGTCCACGTTTATCAGGAGGTACAGTCGATACCTGAACGAGAAAGCTGTATCATACAGACAGGTTGCCTTTGACTTCACAAAAGTAAAACGCGGGTAAGAACTTAACAGTTTATAGATTGTACATTTGTGAGTAAGGGCAATATCTTTGGGTTTTGGACGACGGGTCGCATGAAACAAGACACGTGACCTTGGGAAATTATAAATCATATTTTCCCATTTTAAAAACAAACCAGTCGATTGGGTAGTAAGTGTTAGATTATTCTGTAATAAACATCTGTAGTTGCAGTGCTACAATCAGTTTGTTTTCATGCATTAAGAGCTGCACTGTTTGCCTCTCTCTCCTCTGAATCTCCATGTGTCCACACAGAGTGGACGGTGTAATGAGGACCATGAATACAGAGAAGCTGCTCAAGACTATCCCCATAATTCAGAACCAGATGGACGCCCTCCTTGATTTCAATGTGAGTTTGAGGGGAGGCCTCCGTGTTTTTACTGAGGCTGCTGCAAACAACCTCATTATCTGAGCTCACAAACGGAGGCTTTTCATTTTTCTATGTCAACATTTAGATAAATATCTTGACTGATTGCTTTCCCTCAGGTTAACGCCAACGAGCTGACTAATGGAGTCATCAATGCAGCCTTCATGCTCCTCTTTAAAGACTCCATCAGGCTCTTTGCTGCTTACAATGAAGGCATTATCAACCTGCTTGGTAAGACCTTCAATGATCACTGTGTGTCTCCTCTGGTTAATTTTGTCCCGATATTGTTTCTCTGTCCATTTGAAATTAAATAAAATCTTTGTCCCCAAACAGAGAAATACTTTGACATGAAGAAGACTCAGTGTAAAGAAGGTTTGGACATTTACAAGAAGTTTCTCACCCGAATGACCCGGATATCAGAATTCCTCAAAGTAGCAGAGGTAATTTCCACTTAACATTTCATCTGTTCCGTATGTGACAAGCGCCTTGAAATAATTTCTTTAAATTTGGTACAAATGTTTACATGAACTTAAAGATGAACTGAGTAGATTTTAGTGGCTTAAGGTAAAAGGTTAAGGTCATGCTGGCCTCATATTCCTGTGAATGTGATATATCAGAGGGAATTTCCTCTGGCGCAAAAATGATCTGATTATAATTTGGTAAGCGATGGTCAAGGTTTTTGCCTCGTCACTGCGTTAACCTAAGAACACCTCGAGAGAAACATTTTATATTTGGCACAAATGTTCACTTAGACTCATGGAGTAACTGATTTGGATTTGGGTGGTCAAGGTGCAAGGTCACAGCAGCCTCACAAACAATGTCTTTTAGCTTCTTGAACATGATATGTCAAGTCTGCATTTGGGAATTTCTAGTATAGACTGAAACTGCACTGGTTGGCAGAATGCGTACAACTGTGTAGTAGCTGTGCAGTAATTCTAGTTTTACAGATGCTGTTGTCAATGAGATATTTCAGTGATTTCTGTCTAAACCCAGCAGAAACAAAAACTTAACTTTGTTTGTTTTTCTTTCTAACAGCAGGTGGGCATTGATCGAGGTGACATTCCAGACCTTTCACAGGTAAGCAGAGAGATCTGCAGACACAGGAACTTTGCCCTCAATAGGAAGTATGTCCTTTCTCTCTTTTTCTTACTTCCAGCTATAACTCCTTTTCTTTCCATCTGCGTTGTCTTTGTCCAGCCAGTTTATATTACATCCAACACAGATATGTTTTTTAAATTTAGACAAGTTGCATGATTTCCTTCTCGAGTGCATGTTTGCCAGAGGAGGTGGTCGTCTTCTCCTGTTTCTTCTTCTTCTGCTACTCCTCCTTTTCTTCTTAGCCTTACCTCCTTCTTCTCCTTTTCTACAGTAAATAAAGGTGTAAAGTCCACATTTAGTGTTTAAAATTGCAACAAATCTGCACAGTGACAGTTAGATGTCACATACAGCTGCACATACTGTTGTGCTGGTCTGTAGGGACCAATTTTACATTAGTGTTTTACCCCCTGAGAGCTGCAGATAAAATGCATCCCCCTCCCTAACTATCACCACCTTTATATTCTGTATTTTCCTTTTATCTTTCCACTTTAGTTCACAGTTTGTGTAAGTACTATCATTTCACTCTTCTTCTATATCCGTGACTTGGCTCAGTGTTGTCTTTTTGCATGCCTCTGCTTTGAATCTGTCTCCTAACATCGTGGTGAAAAAACAGTTGAAGGACAAAACACTCGCTGTGGTAAAATCCTGTTCATATTATCGTTGGTCATGTTATTGAGGTGTGTAATTGTAGACTGTTCATAAAGATGGAGCTACTTCCTCCCTTTTGTACAAAAATGAAGCCAAAACATCTCAAACATGGGTGCCGACATCTTGCTTTTTTGATTTCATTCAAAGCCAGAGGTCCTGCTCAGACCTGGTATTAAAATGCTGAATGTGTCTCCTGTGATTGGATCTCACTTCATCGCTCTATATGCAAATAATCATAATCATAATCACTTGTGTTCGTGAAGACCAAATTATGTTGTTTTAACCAAGTCTGCGTTGACAGATGTGTCCAATGTGTGTGTTGGTGAGAGAAGGAGAGCGAGTGGAGTCAGGAGGGACTAAGTGAATGAATCTCGTGCAGCTGTTCTTTAAAGAAAGACTGTACCAAATAAAAAATCATTGATCATTATGTGATGATCAGTGTTCTTTGTATGGACACTGAGAAAGGATTCGGGGATATGTAGCAGGTGATAGGATGTCAGCAGTTTACGTTCACACAGTAAAAAGAACATGGCTACGATTGTGGTCTGGGTGATTAGATCTTGCGTGAGTTCGGACTTTTACTTAGCGCTGACCACTTGTGATTGGATAACTCAAGACAGCTATTAATACCAGGACTGAGCCATGATGAGAATCACCTGAACCATCTTTGAGACTGGGGAGGGGGAGGAGCTACGAGGGGTGGTCCTGATGTTTTGGCTTCACCTTTGGGCAGCTGTCATGGCAACCACTTTTATATTCAGTCTATGTGTAAGATCCAGTGTGGCTCATCTAATGTGAAATGGCTGCCCTTTTGTGTTTAGACATGACTAATTCAACAACAGCCAGGTTGTTGAAAGTGATGTGGTGCAGTACGTCATCCCACACAGATGTCGCTCTCATCCGAAGTAGCTTCTCGGCTGGAATGTGGTCATTGATCAGTGGTGGGAAACTAAAGCACAAAGCTGCTAGTTCACCTTTTGTGGAGCAAAACTAAACAACCGGACGAAAGACATGAATTTGACACCAGGGATTTTGGCAGCAGTGTTTTCTGCTGTATCTTGGTTGCCCACCACTGTCCATCTTGGTCTTGATGTCCATAAAGACTGCGTTTTTCTGAGTCTCAGGAACTCGCTGATTATGTTTTCTGTCACCACAGGCTCCCAGTAGCCTCCTCGAAGCTCTGGAGCAGCACTTGGCCTCTTTAGAGGGCAAGAAAGTCAAAGACTCCACCGCAGCCAGCAGGTTCGTTAATCTGCCCATCACTATTTCTGAATCCCTCTCATCTTCTTCCCCGAGTCTCAGGCTCTGTCTTTTGTTTCCGTCTATATTGCTGTATGATATGAAGTGTTATTAGATCAGTAAGAGCTTTGCCTGTGCTGCATTGAGTGTGAATTTGTTTTTGCCCTGCAGGGCCAGCACTCTGTCAAATGCAGTGTCATCGCTGGCTAGCACGGGGATGTCATTCACTAAAGTGGACGAGCGGGAGAAGCAGGCAGCTCTCGAAGAGGAACAGGCTCGACTCAAAGCTCTGAAGGTCAGCGTGCAATTTCAAAAAAAAAGAAACATTTAAAATGTTTAATTTAGATTAAAGAAACACGTTGCCTGTATATTTAATCTTGACTTCCTTACTTAGGAACAAAGGCTTAAAGAGCTCTCCAAGAGGCCGTCCTTTGCCACTACTGATACGTCGCCTATCTCCACCACTGGGGGCACAATCAGCACAGCACCAGCCATCGACCTCTTCTCCACACCCAGCTGCTCAAATGGGTACCTCTTACTTTTACAAAATACCTAATGTCCACTTCTTTTAATCTATTTCCATTGAAGCAGCTTTAAGATTAGAAAAAATCATGTTTTTCCACATTGTATTTTCTATGTCGGTAGGACCTAGTTGATTAATCAGTTAGTCACTTTAAAATTAACAGGCAATTATTTTAATAACTTGTTGGACCTTCTCAAATGTGAGTAGAGATTGTTTTTTAGTCTTGCATGATACTAAACTGGGTTTTGGACTGACAATCATTCAGAACAAGCAATTTAAGGATTTCAGCTTTGAGCTCAGGGAAATCATGACACAATTTCTGCAAAACTGATTAAAAAAAAACATTTCTACTGAAAAAACCCTCATTTTGACCAGAACTCTAAACGATTACCTTTTTCAAGCTTATGCATGAACAGGAGTATTTTGTAAAATTGCTAAAACGTGACCCTTTTCCATTTTTTCTGCCTGCAGTGCCGTGAAGATGGAGAGTGACCTGTTTGACCTGCAGTCGACCTTCCAGCCCTCCATGCAGTCCGGTTCAACAGGGCTTCCGGTGGCCACAGCATGGGCAGGTGAGCAGCAGCTGCTTCTTCTTCAGCTCCTGTGTTTTCTGCTCTGCATGCTCTCCTACTCTTGTTGTTGTCTGACTCTGACGCCCACCTCTTCCTCTCCACTCTCTTCTTCTTCTTTTTCTTTTTCTCTTTACTCTGCCTGCCTAGATCCTTTCACCTCTGCTGAAGCTGGAGATGATTCCATGCCAAACCTCAACCCTTTCCTCTCAAAACTCGTTGTCGATGCCGCTCACTTACCTGTCGTGTCTTCAGACGGTGTTAGCTTTTCCTCTATGACATCTGGTCATGAAATGTTTGGTGGTAACGACTCATTTTTGTTTCTCTCCCTAATGTCTCGTCACTCTCGTTCATTTCTCTGTAGTCGCGTATGCTCATGTTTAGTTTGCATGTTTCTGTGCTGCTGTAGTTTGAATGTTGATTATCTGTCTTTGCACAAATTATCCTTTTTTTAAAAAACCTTTTTATAGTAAAAACAAACCGTATCTGCTCTCCTCCATGCCCCACTGTAGAGACTATAAGCCCATGTTGCTTTACAGTGATTCTTCATCCTCTCTTTCAATGAACAGTTTGGTGTTGTATTGTTAAGACAAATAGAACTTTTAATGTTAAACCTGTTTTTCTTTTACCAACACTATCTTTGATTCTCCAGATCGTTACAATCCCTTTACTGACACAAACTCAACCGTTTCAACCAATTACAAACGCACAGTGCGGATAGAACCCTCCGTCTCAGGTACTATGATGGCTCACCATCGCAGCCTATGTTTACCGAACCCTGGCAAACATAGGGTCCAATGAAAATATCCTCCAGGGCCATTATTGTTGATGAGAGAAATGTTGACGTAAACATTTTTGGGGAAATACTGTATGCTTTGATCAATTGATACCACTCTGATGTCTTTTAAATATGCAACCTGCAGATATCTTAGCATAAAAACTGGAAACATGTGGAAATGGTTTGTCTGGCTCTGTCCAAAGGTAAAGGAAATATTTTCCTACCAGCACCTGTAAAGCTTGGTAATTACAGCCCTATGTTTTAAAAACTAACTGTAGAAGTATAAAAATAACATGCTGCAGTAGAACAGTGGGTTGTACACAGGATCAGAGTACAAATAAAGATGGACGATGAGTCTCTACTTCCTCCCACCATCCTGAAATGAAGCAGCAATATCCTGGATACAATTACTGCAAACATTTGTAGCCAGAGTTTGTGCAGCTGTGATTGGGGGAGTTTGTAGCGGTAGCGAGGTCCTACTGATACACTTGATAGTCTCAGCTGTCAATCATGACATTCTACCCCGTTTTTATAGCATCAAATAACTAATTAAAACCAAATGTACTGTAAAATGATTCCTAGTGCACAAATGGCTGTTTACCTCAACACAGAGTTATTGTGTTTTTGACGACAAGCCTTCAAATTTATGGATCTTAAGGATCTCACTCCTCCACCAGTGCAGCTCATGCATTTTAACACAGGACTGTTTTCCCATTATTTCCACTTCACCTAGCTTCATGTTTATTTCACTGACAGCACAGTGGTATCAATATTCTTTTTTGGCAAGTAAGCGAATAAGCAAAATGTTATGTTCCCAAATGTTCCTAAAGTATTCCTTCTAACCCTGCCTCAGGTTAACTTAAGGATAACTACAAGCACTATTTTATCATTTTACAACTCTTAAACTGTGTTAAACACTTACTATTTAACAGTTACAAAAGTTTTATATTTTAGTTGGCTTCTTCCTACCTGTCATTTCCAACCTGTCTCTCTGGCCTGGCCTTGAAATACCTTCTCCTTTTGCTCTCTTTCTTCCTCTCTTTCTCTTCGTTGTCTTCCTCTTCCTGCTTCCTGTGGCGTGTCAGACTCCTTCTGTGGTCCAGTGTCCATTGCCCAGCACCTCCCACACCAGGCTCCCTTCCCCTCTGAGCCCTCTACTGTAGCAGGTCTATTCAGAGGTAGAGTACTGAAGCACATTCAGCTGTAGATCAATACTTCTGTAGAGACGCTTGTGGCATTCGGCAGACGCATCCAGTGCTTGCTACAGTGGACTCTGTACTAACACAGGCCAGTGCAGAAACTACTTAGCAGTGATTGCTTCCCATTAATTTCACATTTTGTGATTCTTTACCTACATCCGTCCTTTTCCCCCTTCTCTTATGAAGGATATTCAACGCCACAGGCGCCTCCACAGCAGCCAGCAGGGGGACTCCAAGTGGACTTTGAGTCAGTTTTTGGAGCCAAAGCCTCAGGCAGCAACAGTGTCAATTCTGATGGTGAGGATTTATATAATAAGTAAACATGGAATACCTGCCCCAGAAGGTATATACCTCTATATTACACCTCTGCCAAGGATGTTGTGTTTTCACTCCTGTACATTTGTTGGTTGGTTTTTAAGCAAATTTAAACCTAAACCATTATGTTTTGTTGGCAGTTTTTTTTACAGAGCACTAATACACATTTTATTGTTTAGACAGCTGAAGCCATTTATTTCTTTCACCGACCAAAGGCCAAAGATACTCAGTTTACTATCGTGTACTAGGAAAACATAACTGCTAATCTCAGAATCAGCAAACATTACTCATGTTTGAAAAATGACCAACACCAAAAAATGGTTCACAATTAGTTTTCTGTCAGTTGATGAATCATCGTGGCTCTAATTGTCTTGTCAGATATTACCGGGGGCATCCTGAAACCGACCCTGGCCGGTTCCAACCAGCCATGCAGTCAGCAGCCAGATAAGCTGGTGTCAGACGACCTTGACTCCTCCCTGGCTAACCTTGTCGGCAGTGAGTTTGCTGCTTTGCTTAAAGCTGCACTAATTATCATGTGTTCATTAAGGGAAGAAAAACGACATTCAACACCTCCTGTTTGAATTTTCTTTTCAGACCTCGGCATTGGAAACGGCTCAATGAAGAAGTAAGTGGTGGATCGACAGCTCGGTGTTCAGAAACTGAAGCAGCATCTCTGTGTTTTCAGTCCTCTCACACGCTGGTGCTAACATCATCTGTGTTAATTTGCAGTGACATCCACTGGAGCCAGCCAGGGGAGAAGAGGATGACTGGCGGCAACAACTGGCAGCCGAAGGCGGCACCATCCACGACCTGGAACCCCGTCTCCATGGTGATACACACAGTTCTTTCACTGTAGAGCTGTTCTTGTTACTTGTTGTAATTTCATGCTGTTTTGCACACATTTGTTGTTGTTACTTTTTTTTGTGGTCATTTGTGTTATTACTTCTGAATCTATTTGTTGTCTCTCCTTAGCCACAGTCAATCATGGCCTTCCCTGCCACCACACCCACAGGCATGATGGGATATGGCATGGTCAGTATTTCAGCAGAAATACAGTTTGTGTAGATTTAGTGGCTTCTGTCCACTCCTCTTCTATTTTGAAGTAAAAAATGATCAGATTTTATTAAGCACTTGATACTGACACATGTGGCTGGATTACCACACACTGTGAAGTGGGCCCCAAAAGCCCATGTTTACTGTGATTCACTTGAGTTTTGGCAGAACAATCCAAACTCTGGTCTAAGTTTTTTACCTGTCTTCATCAGTGGATGATGAAGACAGACTGTCTGTGCAGTTGTTATGGAGAAGCTGTTATTATTTCGAATCATTTCTTGCAATACAGTTGAAAGCATAATGGGATTGTTTTCCCAAACAATATTTTCAATGTCAAGAATGATCTTACATGTTGTTTTAAATATAATTAAGTTTATATTGTGCTCATGTTCCATGTATCTCGGGTTTCGGGTCTGTAGGTGACAAATTGTTGCCTTGGGACCTCATGATATTTAACTTATGCAGCCAGGCTTTATGTTCTTACCTACTTCTTATCATTAAGATAATTATGTAAATGCACTTTTAGAATTATGAATTCTCTTAAGTTTTATAAATATAATGAACACTGGAGAATTCTAAGTAATTTTCATCTTAAACACACTCGAATCAAGTTGTCACGAAATGTCAACATGAATGAGATGTCCTGAACAACTGTGGTGGAGGAAGTACTCAAACATTTCACAAAATAATAGACTAAAATGTACTAAATTCAAAGTAAAGTATTGAAAGTAACAAGTAGAAAATGAACCTGAATTTAACTCTGTCAAGTGTTTTTGAACCCACACATGTAACAGCTGAACTCTAACTGAATCACTGAAGAAACTTCTCTGATCTGTGTCACTGCAGCCTCCACAAATGGGCTCTATGGGCATGATGAATCCACCCACCATGATGTACAGCCAGCCTGTGATGAGGCCACCCAACCCCTTTGGCTCTGTGTCCAGTGCTCAGGTGGGTGCACGGCAGACTGACTACTGCACAGAGCCAATGCCCAGTGAAGTCAGTATCTATTTGCACAATTATCAGGTTGAGTAAATAGGTGTGTCCATTGTGCTGTGACGTGTTCCATAGTTAGTCAGTGTGAATACTGCAGCAGATGATGACAGTTTGAACTATGGACCCTTCACTCTCCGGAGCTGAAAGGAACCAAACTGTGAATCATCTTCCTCGTTCTCTGACTCCCTGGTTTTCCCCTAACTACTTTGTATTAACCCGTCTTTCATACATCACAGCTTTTCCAAACTAATCTCATTCCCCTGCAGTCTCTGTACTAACTCTCTGACTTCTCCTCTGGTCCTCCTACTTCCTGTATTTCTTCCTGAAATAGCCCTCCGCAGCCTCTAGTCCTTCCAGCCAGAGTCCTCTCCGAGCCCCTGGACAGGACCCGTTTGCACACCTCTCTCTCAAGGATTTCTTGTAGAGCATCTCTTTAGGTACAGCATGCTCGTTGCTTGCGGATGCACCTGCATGCATTGCATGCCCAGTCCTACTGCTCCTTTTTGTTTTTTTACATGCTGATGTCTTAGTGTTATGCTTAGATGCTCTGTGTATTGTTTATTATGCATAATCTTGGCATTTGTTGCTTGGATTTCTTGCTCGTTTTGACAGAAGTATCATCGTCTCAGACTCATTCTGAGCCCTTGTTCTTCCACTGTCATCACATGTTGCTGAACCATGTTTCCTCTAAAGCTTGTGGCCATTGTTGAATTTAACTAAATTGTCCGTTCACTTTGCCATTGAAGTTCATACTAATTTTTTAATGGGAAAACAACTGTAGTATTGTAATATTTACTTCTGACCTAATTTTACTAGCTGAAATGACAAGTGTAGTAGCTTTACTAACAGTGACACAGTAAAGCTGGGCTCAGACAACAGGATTTAACCCTGATTCTGTCCCCCGAGACTCGGAGGAGAGATCAGTTCTTGAACCTGGGTCGGTACCGTTGTTCGCTCCAGATTATCTGATTAGTGTGAGTTTTACAGAACCAAACTTTGTGAAGGGCCAAACTGCTCGCAGAAACATTTCAAATCGGGATGATTACATTGGTACTTTCTAAACCAACAGAGACGAGAGCCGCTGACGGTGCTGCCAAGCAACAGTTAACATTCTTAGTCTATTGTTGACCGTGACATAGGTGGCAGTTAAAATCTCTTCTGGTGAATAGATAACCAGTGATGACCATGTCTCTCAGACTATTTTCTCATCCAGACTCATTTAACCTTCTGCTTTTGCTTATTAACAATAGAGTTGCATGCCATTCTCCATTTGTTTACATCTGCTTCCTCATGAGGTCACGTGAGAGACGCGAGTTGGTGCATCGCTGCCTCTGAGCCAATAATCTTATTAAGATCCTGTAGTGTGTAATGTGCCGTTATTTCCTAATATTGTAGTCTGGGTGTGTTTCCGTTTCAAAACACCCTGTAGCCTGAGCTCAGCATAGGCCAAACTCACAATTAACAGTTTCTGTTTGTGGATCACTGCATGTAGGTAAAATCATTTGAGACAGAAGACAGTTTAAAAACATCTTGATTCTCAGGCAAAAAATTACAAGAAAAACATTTTTCAGATATATTTTTTAAGCGTAATTACAGACTACAGGTGCTGAATCCAAACCAAAAGTTAAATTGGACAATGTTGATCTGAGGAGGAGTTAAATGCAAAGTCAACTGATATATTTTAATATATCTTTTAATGTAAACTTTTGCTAACATTTGTCTGTTCCTCCTCTTTGCAGATGCAGTTCATGTAATTTTGAAGAAAAGTGTCTCTCGGAAGATGAAGCAATTAGCAGCAAAGCTTTGTCCTCGTTGCAGTCTAACTCTTCAAAGAAAAATCCACATACACACACACGCACCCAAATACAGACATGTCAAGAACACAATGGTGCAACGACTTGTCAGAAACCATGGTAACCATGTCCAAATGACGTTTGGCGATAGCTCACACCCATTAATCTGTAACTTGTCCGAGACGTCGAGCGATGCTGCTGTCTAACCCCCCTTAAGAGGATTCTTTATCAATTTTACAGTGTAATCTGTAAAGATAGTGAATGGGTGCTGAGAAACTTTGATGTTATGTATTTGGAAACACTGTGGTTGGATGTAAAGGCTCGATGTTCAGCGGGGGAGACAGCGGAAGTGAAGGGAGAGCGCTTCTTCCCTTTCTTGATCCGATCATCAGTCATCCATCCCCTACAGTTATTTAACTGTCACTAAGTAGTGATGCTAATGACGTTTACACCTGTTAAGTTCTTGTCTTTTTTACCGTGTTTACAGTAGACATTCCTTGTGTGTTGTTTGTATTTATTTATGATTATTGGTTTAAGATTGGGGAAAATAATGATAATAATGTAAAATCTACAGTACATTGAACACCTGTGGGAGTGCTTCAGCATTAAACAAGGATCTCTGACTATCATCGAGAGGTAGAGTTAAAAACAAAATAGCTATTATATAAATTACACCTATTAAGCGGAATCATAGAGCACTAAATATTCTGAGTTTTGTGTTTAAGTTTTTTCTTTTTCTTTTACTAGATGAAAGATTTCACAATCTCCATTGTACTTAAAGTGCAGGGGTTAGAGTATGAGTCAGTAAATGTGATATAGTCGGTTCTGTGCCTAGGGTTTTTTGCAATGGATCAGTTTCCTGAAACACTTCATCCACGAATCTGAAGCGTCGCACTGGGCGGTGGGCTCCATTTGCTTTAAGCTTGGCATGCCGTTGACTCACTGACCGTATTCAAGGCTGCCTTTACTCTGAATGTGAACGAGTTGTCTTCATGTTGCACACATCTTTCCACACTACAGTTCCTCAGCAGGAGATGGGGAGAGGGCAGGGAATGATGGACTGAGTGTGTCTGCTTGCTGGAGAGCTTGTCGCCACGCTAATGGTGGGGTGGGGGGGGGGGGGGGGGTGGTGGTGGTCACGGATTTGATGTAAATTAATTGTATAAAAAAGATCCAGAGGAGCGGTTGTGGAGTGGAGGAGCGCTGTTGATCGGCGCTCTATGTATATAAAAAAAACCTGACTGTTCTTTGAGTGCTAAAGTGAAAGATGTATGAAATATGAAAGCAATTCAATCAAATTTGACTCTACCTAAGTTTGATTCAGGATATTCTCTGCGTTTGTCTCCGCAGATATTTTCTTTATGTAATTAGAACGTGTAGCAGACAATGACTGAAGTCTTTTCTTTCTTTTACAAATAAAGAGCAGCTTCCACAAACTGTCGTGTTCATGGTTTTTCGTAAAGGTGAAAATGTGTAGTTGATTGTAGTAGTTAAATTGTGAGCTGAGATTAGTATTGAAGCTCATGAAGGTTTAGAATTGCTGATGCTTGATTGAGCTCATGGGAATGTTAAATAAACTGGATCCTGAAAAGGGAACTTTTTTCCTCAAATAGCACAAGGTTCAAAAGTAATTTGATTATATACAAATTGAGCAGGAATTTAGCATTTTCAAACAATAAAATCTGAAATGATGCAGGCTGTGAAATGTCAAGACAACACTCATCTACAGATCTTATGTTATTTGATATTAAATCTTAGTTATATCACATATTTGATAGTTACAATAAATTTAAACCAGAGACCGTTCCCCTTGGGATCCTTTAACGGCCACAAAATATGTAATGTGTTATCTGACTATTTGTTTTCAATCCCAGACTGTATGCTATTTAAAAAATTATGTTTTATCGTTTTCTTTTTCACATTTATAACAAATAAAAGCTGGTTACAAAAAGGGAAAAAATAAACAAACACCGTCAACATACAGTGTCGGAAGATGGAATGATCATCTGGGAGACCCAGATAAAGAGGGCAGAAAATTAAAAGAACATAAATAAGCAAAATAAAAACAAGAATAAATCAAGAAAAACCTTTTACCCTCTTTTGCCCCTGGGTGTATTTAGTCCTGATCCGCCCCTGGTGGTTGTTCATAGTAACCTGAGGTTTACACCCTTTGTTCAAACACTGATATCAACATGTGGAAACTACGGACGCCTGCTGGACGCTCACTGTTATTACATCACTGACCATCGACACATGCACATTTTGACGACGTGTGTTTGATGCACATGTCGGTCTCTCCCTGAGGCCCGCCCTCCTCTTCCTCCTCTCCTGTCTGGAGTCTCCACCAGCGGCAGCAGCAGGAGCAGCGGATCTGTAGAGGAGGTAAAAACAAACCCTTTATTTGATCTTTATTTATTTATCACTGCAGCAAAACTAGAATGAAGTGTCAAAAACATAAGTCAACGAAACCTGAAGACAGTTTTCTCCGAGGCTGCAGAGGAACTATGTCAGGAGTGGAAACCAGTCAGGATTTATTTCAGTTTGCTCACAAAGTTAATCAATCAGGTAATAAGCACTGTTTTCTACCATATATCACTCATTAACCTTCATTTTTGACATCATTTAATTCAATTTAATTTGGGAACATGAACCAGTTCAGTGTGATTCCTTTGAAAGCCAAAGTCTAATGAATCCGTTTTAATTAAGTTTGCTGAACAGAGAAAAACAACTCGGAGTCGAGGGAACATTGTCAGTCCTCACTTCTCTTCACTTGAGAATCTGCAGCTGCACAGGGACCTCACATGTCTTCATTTTACTGTCCAAAGTAAAGTGCTGCATCTTGAATAATAATAATATCCATGGTGATAATAATGAATGCTCAGCCAGCCGTCTGTCACGAAGAGTTCTCAACTGTTGTGTCAGTATAACCAGTTTCCTGAATAAACATGCAAATGGAGCAAACAAGACACATTCTCATAGTTTATGGTGAAGAACTAGATCCTGGACTCAGGACAACTGTTACTGCTTCTTCCCATGTGAAACGTCAACTATATATATTTTTAGATTTAGTCATTTCAGTGAAATCATGTGAGGAGTTAAAAGCGCAACTGTCTCTTGAGCACCTGACCCCCCCCCCCCCAAAAAAAGACTAATCTGTTTACATTGTAAACTGACACAAGCTTAATAGGTTTGATTTGGAACTGCATTGTATTATTGTATTTTTCCCGGCCAGGGAGGTTATAGTTCACCGGCATTTGTTTGTTTTGTTTGTTAGTTAGCAAACTTACACTAAAGCTTCCGGACGGATTACTATGAAACTTGGTGGAAGGATGTGTTGTGGGACAGGGAAGGACACATTCAATTCAGTTGATCCAGGATTGTTTCTTTACGTTTCTTTAACATGGTGAGATACAGGGTTTGAGCAGGTGCAGATCCAAGTAAAAAGCTGCATCTAGTGAATTAACAGGTGGTTTCATGAGCGGACTGTTGGACCTTGAACTCTACTGAGGGCCGTGTTGTGTTTTGAAATAATTGAATACATTAAAATTAATGTCCCTCTGAAATATAATTCAGTAGAAGTTCAAATCAACTTAGAATGGATGTATTCAGTTTGTAGCTTTAGGTGCATTTACCGAGTGAATCCACTCTCACACAGATACAGAAGCGACTGTATAATTCACTTATGGCTTCACAACCATTAATGGAATGATCGGAGCTGCTTTTAGGTGTTTCTGGTGTAAATGGAGCTGAGGGCTGCTGCTGCGTTCGTTGTCCGTAATCAGAAGCATGTTGTATGGAGGCAGTTGTTCAGTGGTTGTGTAAGAGTTGCATGTTGTTTGTTGGTCACATATTTTGGGTACTCACCATCTTGAATAAAATTGTATCTGTTTGGCACATTTCAATACAGCCGTTACAAAGTGATTCACAAAGAGGACAAAGGAAAAACAAGAATACGAATTATCAAAGAATACCAAAAAATCATAAAGACCATAAAAAACATATGTTCAGAGGAACCATTGAGGAGTTTGTGAGGGACTGGTCTCCATAGCAACATACCTGAAAAAGGAATAAGTTCATCTAAACCACGTGTTGTGTTATTCATAATGTATTTTTATATAATCTGTTTGTTTGGTGAATTTGTCGACTGATGTGTTTGTTTGACAGTAGCCACAGAAACATCTGGTGGATGATTCCTGCTGCCGAGCGTTTCCACGTCCGGCCGGTGAACGAAGCAGGAGGTGGAGCCATGATCGACCTCAGCCACCTGACGGAGGAGGAGCAGGGGAAGATAATGACGGTGCTGAGGCGGGACGTCGACCTGAAGCAGGCCGAGGAGGAAAGAATCAGGTGGAAAAATACGCGTCTCCTGCAGTTCATGATCACATTCTGAAAACTCATCAATCGTTACTTTACATGAGTTGAAATGTTATGTGGCAACATTAAAGCTAATGTTATGTTATTCAGCTAATGTCATTCTAGTGATTGAATAAGAGCTCTGAAGTCTTTCCATTGCTCATCCTGAGAGGAGGCCTTTGTTGGACAGTCAACATGCAGCTGAAAATTACGCTGGTTTGGCCCTAATGGAATAACGGGATAACAGCATTGCAGGATACACAGTTTGCCTCCAGTCGCTGGGAAGCCTCAGTGTGAGCTGTGCAATTAGATTTAAGCCAAGTTGAAGTCCACACACTGAGAGGAGGATCATGCTGCTGTGACGGACAGGAATAGAAACGCTGAGAGGCGTGAGGGCGAGACACCTGAGAAGAGAGAAAGGCACAGAGAGGACATACGGCCTCTAATGAAACCACGCTTACATTCACTACCTCCAGATTTGTATCTTTTGGATCAGAATTGCACAAACCGATAAATACCACTCTCCAAAACAGGGAAAACTCCCTGTTTCTCAATGATAGTGAACTTCCTGGATCTGCCCCCTGATCCGGATGTGCGCCAAAATATAATGGGTTCATTCCTCACCTATACCCAGATAGAAAGCTGATGTGGGCCACTTCAGGCAATAATGCAGAGCTAATGGCCTTTTTCCTCCAAGTTTCTGCGTTTTTGCGTAATCCTGCTAACTGGTGAAGCGAAAATATAACTATTTTTGCGGAGGAAATAAATGACTAGTGAATCAGCTTGGAGTTCATGCTCAAAATCTTAATGTCAGAGAAAATGTCACTATTGGAGCTTACAGTTAAAATGAAGCTGCTCCTGATCTTTTCATTGAACTTTAGGGAGGAGTCGGACATTCCTCACGCTGTATGTTCAGGGCACAGAAACAAACAGATCTTTTCTGACTTCTCTCCCACGAGCTTCACGTCTTCGTTCCCCTTCACAAAGCATTTAAACGAACAAAAAGTCCTCTTTGAAGATGTTTTAAATTTCACTTGTAAGAGTCAAGAATGTCCTGAAACAATGGGCTTTTCATTGTGACTTTAATAGAATTGGCCGAGCAGACTTTTTATCAGCGGGTGGCTGAATGCTCGCTGTGTCCCGGCGGCTCTACTGTAAAAGGATTAAATCCAGCAGCCTGTAATAATGTGCGGCCCTTTTTTCACATGACCACTGTGGTGCAACGTCGAGAGGGAAGATGAGCCGCAGTGATCATCTCACAGGATTTATTTGTTTTCCTCTCTGATTCAATTTGAACTTGATGGAAATGTTTTTCCGAATTCCTTCCTTTTAGATGGATCATGTGCAAGTGTTTCATGAAGCTGATAAAGTGGTGGAGCAGGAGACAAATATATTGCCGAATCATTTTTAAATGGGGTAATGAACATTGTGCGTTTCTTCCACAAGCTTAAGAGAAGAAGAGAGAACCAGGACAATAATAACAACAATCATTGAACAGAGTGAGACTGAATATTGTCGGGGGGGGGGGGGGGGGATTTAAATTTCACGGTGTCAGGTTCTCCATTCAGTGCAGTTTAAAGCGCTGTCTTGTAGTTGTTCCCTGACAATAGAGCGCGGCCTTGTGTCTGCAGGGACAGAGGAACAATGACCGTTTGTGTTTTTTTACAACTTTCATTCAGAAGGAAGTGACACTTGGATAAACCTGGTGCATGAAAGAACAATAAATGACTCTGTAGAAAAATGCCTCCTTTGTGTTTTTCCAACAGGAAGCTGGAGAAGATACTGAGCAGCAGGTCGCAGTCAGAAGGGAAGATGAAGTACTTGACCGGAGAGTGGTTCTACGAGGCCAAGAGCCGCAGACACATGGACAAGATCCATGGCTCGGAAATCATCCTGGCCTCCATGAAACAGAGAGGTGTGTTTATTTTCTGATCAAGGAAATAATAGTAACAAACGCTGTTTTCTACCTGTTCTCCTGCAGCAGGTAATATTTTCTTGATCCCACGGATGTTTATTTTGTGCTCAGAGGGACAAAATGTTGCCTGTTGAAAAAAAACCCACTTAAATTTGACCTTCTCTGAGACTGAACTGATGCTCAGACAGTGGCCTTACAGCAGAGAATAAAAGAAGGTTGTGAAATACTACATTTGAATGTTGGTTTCATCCACGCTTGCAGCAGAACGTTTTCAGCAGTGGGATCATAAAAACAACCCAGTGCTGGATAACAGGTGAAAAACAACAACATTTCATATTTCATTGTTCTTTCTGTTGCAGACGGGTCTCTCAGATCTGAAAAATCCAAAACACCCAGCAGTCGAGGCCCCGGCGTCGCTCCGCCTAAACCCAGCAGGTGTTTGGAGGCGTTGCAGCCAAAGGCGATAAAGTACACAATCATTTCTGTCTCGTACATTCGTAGATTCACTGTCTGATTATAAGCTTCTCATTTTCCCACTTGCATGTTTATGTTTAGCCACATTTCAGGCTTTGTCACGTTTTCTCCATTGGACCGACACATATCTCATCACGTTTTATTATCTCTTTAATGTGGTTTTATGCTTTTGAATCTGTAAAAAAAAAATCGTTTTCAGACATGAACTCCGGAAAACATGTCCAGAAATTGCAGAACGTAGCAGGAGATTGTCCGGGTACATACAACCCTTCTGGGAAATGTTCAGGAAAACGTCCGGACTTCAGAAAGCAGCGTTGGTGAACACTTGAATCACAAGTTGTTCCCTGACTGAGCTTTTAAAATCCCACAGTCTCACGCAGACTTTATCCATTTCCTGTCCGTCGACCTTAAAACTTCCACCACAAAGCACCAGCTCACAGCACGTTGAATAATTCAGTTGAAGATACAGGAGCAGCTCCCTCGCTCTCGTCCTCCTCTGTCTTCCAGTGTGTGTGCAGTGTGCAGTGTCTTGTGACTCAGCCTGTGTAAACATAGGTGGTGCTCACCGGGAATATGTGTGTTTTATAGCCCGGCAGCTGCAGCTACAGTTGTGTGTGTGCAGGATACACACTGACACATGAAGGGAAAACAAATCGACAGTTTAATTCCACAGAGCTCTCGGCTTAATTACTCTGAGTGAGAACTGACTACTGATGTCAGTGTCGTGTTCTAAGTATCAGGATGTTATTATCCTCTGGTTGTTTTTTTTGACTGAATTGTTTTTTTTATGATACTTTCAATGATATTTATTTATATTGTGACCAGAGACATTATGTATTTGCCTTGTGAACGCTTTATCTTAAGAACGCCTCGAGATGATTCTTTCAAATTTGGTACAAACGTTCACTGAGACTCACAGATTCACTGATTACATTTGTGTGGTCAAAGATCAAGGATCACTAAACATGTTTCTGGCCTCTTGAACATGAAATTTCAAGTCTGCGTTCAGGGAATGTCTTCAGATTCCGACCCCTGGACTCAAAGGTGAACTGATTAGATTCCAGAGGTCAGAGTTCAAGGTCAATATGACCTGATAACATGTATTTAGACTGAAACTGTACTGGTAAGAGGAGGCATCAAATTCTAGAGGAGGATATTCTCTCTCTACTGAGACTAAAACTTGGCAAACAACACTCAATGGATGTATATGTGTTCAGTGAATTGGTGCCATAGCTGGAACACAGTTAATACTCTTTTTAACAGTATGGTCAATATTTGCTTTGGCCGAGCTTCTGTACTTTGTGGGGAGGGCTGTAAACCCTAAACACACAAAAGACCCAAGAATGTCGTCGCATAAACTGTTTGCAGTCTGATCAAGGAGAGATTTCACTGTGAAATTCCTTCGTTTTTTTAATGCATCAAATGTTTTTTTTTAAATGCAACCCCGAAATATATGTTTTAAATCTTGTTATTCAGCCACTAAACATAAGATATTGTGACTTTAGTTTTCTCTCTTGCCCTTTGAGTTGATTGGATTGATGCAGTTATTTCCGGGCGAGCAGGCGTCAGTCATGCACACGCGTGTACATCAGAGCAGCAGACACATACCATTAAAATGATCTTTATCTGTGTGACCTCACCTGATGATCACTCGTGTCTGTTTTTCTTTTAAATGTTTCTTTTATGCTCTAAACATTTCATCTTTTCCTCCAGTGATGCTGAAAAGGAGAATCTGAATTCAGCACTCCGCTCCCCGAGAACAGTAGGTGTTTGTGTTACTAAGCAGATTTTCTCAGTTCATTTTTCCTTTTCCATGATTCAGTCAGATATTTCAGCCATTGTAATGTAAAAAGGTGACTATATTAATTTTCCTTCCAGCCAAGGCACAACCCTTTCAACTGTACGTCTCGTATCGTGGTTGAGCCACCTGAAAGTAATAATGACATGTCGAGCAGTCGGGACCAGGACTCATCTGAGACAGGTTGGAATTGAATTTTATGAACAGATGAACACGTTTGTGAGGCTGCGACATTTGGAATGTACTTAAAATGAATCTATGATGACACAATGCCTCTGTTATCTTTCTACTGTGTTTCCCTCAGAGCTCATATCTCCTCGGAAGAGTCGCCCTGGGGACGAGGCCAGTCAGACTTCAGGGGGCTCCATTATATCAGAGAGCTCCTCTGCAGGTTTCAAACCGGTGCCAAAGAAGAGGACGTTTCTCTCGAGACGTTCCAGCAGCCAGTTAGAGAGCAATGCCCCTGGTATGGACGCTCAGGGAGGGTCTTCGGGGATCGTTCCTGCTCCAAGACGAAGCCTCCAGCGCGGGTCCAGCGGGAGCTCGAATCAGTCGTATCCGAAGAGTCAAGAGGAAATGCCTCAGAGAAGTGCAGTTCCAGTGTTTAACCAGGTGTCTCAGCCATCCAGCTCTGCAGATGAGACTTCCCAGCAGCCACTGTGTGACGTATCTCAGGTTTCCTCTAATTCCAGCCTAGAGAGGGACAGACGCCCACCCTCAATAACCAGAGACAGGTCCGTGGATGAATCCTTCACCTTGTACCCAAATGTTTAATCAAAACTCATTAAAAGTGCCTGTGCGATTTCAGACTGACCACATTCATCAGAGGTGACGTGGCCCCTGAGAGAGAAACCCGGCAGAGGAGTGAGGACGGAGACCATCAGACCCCTAGAGAACTCGCAGGGGGGAATAATGTCCTCCTGCAACCCAGCAGCATCCAGGGCTCGGACAGAGAAATCAACAGCAGCGAGGGAACGAGGCCGGAGGAGCTGAGTTTCACCCGAAGTATTGTGGGTAAGTTCAGTAAAAGAATACGATTTTATTTACAGTAGTAAGGAAAGAAATTTTTGTGTTGTTATTCCTTTTGATTATCTGGAATAAAATCCCCCTAAGAAAAATCAAGACTTTTGTTGGGACCCTAACCCTCAAGTGAAAAAGATAAAAACATTTGTGTGTATTGTCATATTGTGCACGGATATCTGAGTGGAAATGACCAGGTCTTATTCTCCAAAAGTGCAAAAATGTTGCAAAACAAATTTGAACACAAAATCCTACGTATTGGAACCGAGAAGATGGCCGATGGAAACAACCATGACACTGTGACGCACCCATGAGCAGTAATGTATTGAGGTGCTCATAAGGTAACAGTAGTGGAAACACTGAGTAATATAATATAAGGGTAGAGCTGTATTCACTGCATCCAAAGTAGATCCAGAGCTGAAGGTGTAAGATCCATTGGGTTTAGACAGATGCAGCCAAGATTACGTTTGTGTGCCAGTTTGTCTATGAGCTGCTACTTGTTAAAATGAGTCACCAAACTGATTGTGTTCGACTGACAGAACTTTCTGATTATAATCAGACACTCAATTTTCTTTGCACACCTTCCTTTTTCAGATGCAGAGCCTCCTATATCGTATGATCTCAACTTCATCGATAAAACTGATAAGCAAATGATGAAATCCAGTCAGAAACACGTATTCAAGTTATCCACTCAGGCGACCAGTCCCACCAGCGATGAGGACTCCATTGCGAAGGTGCTGGACTGGTTCAGCCGCAGCGTCGACAGCAGCGATTTGCTGAGTACAGACGACCGCACAGAGGCCACAAAGAGCTCAGACAAACATGTAGAAATCAGCAAATTAAGAAGTGAAGATACAACAGAGAGAACGAAGGACGCTCTTGAAACGCAGAGAGGTCACTTACAAAGGCAGATTAATGAGCCAAAGGAGTTAAGAGCCACAGACAGAGCAGGCAAGACGGAGGTGAGTGAAACACAAGAGGAGGTGCAGAGGGACAACGGGGAAAGAATGCGGTCACAGGAAGTGAAACATAATGACGATGAAAGCCAACCACTAAAAATCTCTCATCTGAAGTCATTCTGGGAGAAAAGCAACATGGGCCCGAAAATACTTATCAAGAATTCAATCACGCCAAGCGACGAAGGACAAAAACGTGTTTATCTCTCAGCTGAGAAAGAGGAGGAGAATGTGAACAAACCCCACACGGCGCCCGACACGCCATCTGCTCCTGGAAAGTACAACGGGAGGGGGATTTATGATAAGTATGCCTTGAAGCATGGGGACGAGAGAGAACAGAAAGATGTCACAGACAATGTTCACTTGAATAATAACCAGCAGGACCATACTTTATCTCAAAGGAATAATAATGACCCAACATACAACTCTGATTATTTTAAGTTGCTATCCAGCCCCCAAGCAGCTGACAGAGGAGGCTCAGACACTGAGATTTTAACCCGACTCAGTCCGCAGCCAAGGACAGAGTCCAGACTTAGTCCAGAGTCTGAGAGCATCTCTCCATTCAAACTAAATTCACAGTCCAACAGTTTTTCCCGATCAAGAGAAACCCCTCTGCAGGAAGAGCTGTCGAAACTTGACTACAAGCAAGGTGGCAATGATCGTAAAGCACAACTTGGAAGAGGCTCGAGTGAAGAAGTGAAAAGGAGGGAAAGTGAAGATAAGAACATGCAATCGAACATGTCTCCAAAAAGAAAAGAGGATGTGTCCAATAAAGACAAAACTAACAGACAAGGTTTATCACATCAGGAAAGTACAGCAGAGAGGATCAAGCAGCTCAAATCTTTCTGGGAGCAGGAGAGGAACAAGCCCATTTTCTACACCGGCATGTCTAAATCTCCTGGGGAAGGTAAACCCACTCGTGGTGCAAATCCACTAAATAAAAGATTTACGAAGTCGGAGTATGATCTGAGGTTAGTTGGAAGTAATTCAGGCAGCGATGACGAAGATAGACAGAATTTGACTGTGCCTTCTTTGAATCAAAGGATAGATAAGTTGTCGCCGAGCCTCAGCGCGAGCCGATCGCAGTTCAACAATCTTCGCGATTTCTGGGGTGATGCTGCGTCAGATACGAAAGGATTGATAACCTTCGACAAACCCAAAAGCCCCAAAAGGAAAGAGCCAGTAAGCGCCCAGTTTCCATCTCAGGAGTTTAAGAGCAGCGATGCCGAGATTTACCGTTTGTCTGCAGCTGTCGAGAAAACGAGACCGGCTGCCATGAAGTCATCTCCGCAGGACCGATCCAAGTCGCCACATGATAGACAGATGGGGTCTGGGGCAAGAGCTCTGATCGACAGCAAAAACAACCTGTCCAATTATACGACAGCTGAGTCCAAAAGAGGCTCCAATGACTCTGATCGAGAGGAGAAATCCTCGAAACCACAAAGCAGCACAGGAAAAGAGCCTCGGTCTCCAAAGAGCAGGAAAGACACCTTTGGCAAGTCCAGCAGTCGTGGAAATTCAATGCGTCGCTCCACCAGCATGTTCACGCTGAATGCTCCTGTCCAAAAAGATCACGTCCAAATGAAAATGGATGTAAGCCCCGTCCACTCCCAGAGCAGGAAGCAAAGGGAGAACACTGAAAAAGGGGCCATGCCGAGGAGATTTTCAGAGGGAATCGACACTATGACTCCACGTGCACGGGCGTTTGTTCCCAGAGACTACCGCCATTACCTGGGCATGACGGACAAGACCAGCGTCCACACCTCGCTCGCCCCAGCTGTGAAGAGCGAGGGCTCAGAGGGAAAATCTGGGTATGACTTTGACCTGAGCAGTCCAGTGAGAGCCAGCACCCCGGTGAGTTCAGAGGAGCGCTACGGCAGGAAGGGCAGCAAGACGAGTCAGCGCCCCCTGTGGGCAAACTACAGCAGTTCAGATACTGGCCCAGAGTCGTCTATGAGCAGCACGTCAGAAACCTGGTCCACCTCCAGGAACAGTTCAAACCGTGAGCACCAACCTCTTTTTTTTACAGTGTAAAATTAATAATAATAATTTTAAGTCAACATGCTACATTAACCAGCTAATATCGGAATATCATCAGTTCAGTCACAAAGTAGGAAAGTACCTCTGCTCAATGTGTTTATCATAAAGTTCATTCTTGACCTTAAATACAAGGCATTAAAAAAAAAATGTTGGAAGAGAAACCTTGTGTCTTGTGTCCAAAACTATTTAATTTGGTTATTTTTAAGACATTTGAATGAAGAACGACAATAAATCTGATTACCCTAAAATTAAGTAAAAGCAAATCAGGAGTAAATGTCAAAACAAGATGACGTCAAACACTAAAGAACATTCAGAGGCTGTTTTGGGATTTGCATAATCCTCTAAATGCATAGTCACAGAAACATCCTTATCACATTGGATCGTATCCAACTGTATCCTCAATATCACGTCCGCGTCAGTGTCTGTGTTGGCAGGAGGAGATTTCTGTAAACAGTGAGCCTGTGTTTGCTTTGTGGGCTGGGCTCTGAATTTTCTACACCACAGACAAATATAAACATTTCACCAAAACTTCAGCAGTTTCACAACAGCTTTCTTTCAAAGTTGTTGAAGTATTTTACTGAGTATTTATTTTGTGCAGCATTTTATGCAAATTTATCTGAAACATGAAGAATTCAACATATTACACTGTATGTCTCATTCACTAACATGGAGGAGGCATGGTTTATGAACTATACTGCAGCCAGCCACCAGGGGGCGATGGAGATGCTTTGGCTTGACTTTTGGGGAGAAGACATGTCATCCATCTTTATATACAGGCTGCATACTCTGCAACCATATGTCTCCATTCTTCTGCTGCATCCCTCTGGTGAGGGAGGCGGTGGTGTGTAGGGAACAACCTCCTATTGCTTGTGTTAAATTGGATCAAATGTACATACAACAAATCTTAATAAGTCTATGAGCAAAGGTTCTTTTGATCCAGATCGAAGGGGGTCTAGTGCCCTCTACTGTCCAGACACTATTCATTTCATGTTGGCAAACGTAGACACGTCAGTAAAATCTTGCCATCGGTCAAAAACACTGTCTATCTTTCTTTTTTACATTAGCTAATTGCAGCATGAAAATCCAACAAACAAACCCAGTAAATCCAGCCTGTTTCTTTCCCGCAGGTGAAAATGACAATGCAACCCAAGACCCTGTCAGGAAAGCGTTGAGGCGAGCAGAGGCACGACCGAAGAATCTGGCTAAAAGTATAGAGGACATGACGACATGTTCATCTCCACGTGAGCTTAGTCTTGCAAATCAATAATTTCCCCCAAAATGCGCTGATGACTCTCGAGTGACATAGATTTACGTGTTTCTCGCAGGGCAAGATTCAACTGCTGACCTCAGACGCATCAGTGATGGTGAAAAATGGCCCTAAATGATTTCATGACTGAGATGTTTGCTCCCGGCAGTCTAGTCAAGATGCTTTATATTTCTCTCTCTTCAGTTTCAACCATCCCGTCACCGTCCTCATCCTTATACGCGGATCCCGACCACCTGAAGAAGATGAGCAAATCGGTTCCCTCGTTCTTACAGAAGGAGGTAAAACCACTCGTTCATCTTTCAGTCCTGTAGGTCAAAGCCCGCTCTGCCTCCCCGTGCACGCTGCTTTCTGTGCCTGCTGTGTGTGTTGCAGGACGCTGACAGTGACGCTGACTCCACCTGTGAGGACAGCTACCAGCGAGGAAGACTAATGAAGGGCAGCTCGATGACTAACCTCACCGGCTCCTCTGGCATGACGTCTATGTCGCCTGTATGTTCACTGCCCGGCAGCATGCTTCACTAACCCCATTAGCAAGCTTCACGTTAAGAGAGTCCTCTCTTAACCTGCTCTGCTTGTTGTCTTCTCATCGTTAATTGTGACTGACATCAACCTGCTACTAATTCTTGTTAGGAGACAAAACATGTGTGTCTCTACGTTATGGTATCGGCACTAGCGCTATTCAGAACAGTCCTGGAGTAAATCAAGATGTACATTTGCAAAACCAGCCAGTTTGTTCTTTTCTCTTTCTCAAAACCAAAGAAATTCAGTTTGAAAACACCTCAGATAAAACCATAGACACAGATTTATGACATGCACTGTAGCCAGCCAGTTAATAGAACAATAATAGACTATGAACAGACTGTGGTGTGTATAATTGGTGGAGTTTCCCCAAAAACTCCAAGAGCCAGGTTCAATTTTCACAAATTGTTAGATAAAAAGTATTTCTGCAGTGATTCCAGTTATTGTAGATAACAAACTAAAATGTTGGGTTGCTTGATTGTGTGTGCTCCAGCTGAGTGGCAGCGTTATGACCATGTACAACGCAGACTTCGGGAATGTGGAGGTTCAGGGAAATATCCAGTTTTCCATCAACTACGTTCAGAAGCTCCGAGAGTTTCACATCTTCGTGGCCGAGTGCCGAGACCTGGCTGCAGTCGACCCGAAGAGGAGGCGCTCGGATCCGTGAGTAATGCAGCTCAAATTCATTGAGAGCAAGTTCTCCAATAAACGTTTTCACACTTTAAGTAAATTTTCTTTAAACCGACGACCCGAAATAAAAATATATATAATTTTGGCTTCTAACTTTGAATTATGCTGTAGATCTCTGGTGTATTATTTTTTTTTGGGTTTTTGTCTTTAAGGTACGTCAAAAGCTACCTGGTACCTGACAAATCAAATTTGGGAAAGAGGAAAACATCAGTGAAAAAGAAGACGTTAAATCCGACGTTCAACGAGATCCTCAGAGTAAGAATCAGAGAGGATTCGATGCCACTTGTACTAAACAGACATTGAGACTTTCTCACGCTGTCTTTTTTAATACTTGGCAGGGACGACTGTCAGCAAACAAAAAGCTTCTCCCTCTTCTCTGTCCTCACAGTATCGTGTTCGCATGGAGTACCTCAGGACTCAGACGCTCATTCTCTCCGTTTGGCATAATGACACGTTTGGCAGAAACAGCTTCCTCGGCGAGGTCGACGTCGACCTCTCCAAGTGGGACTTTGACCACACCCAGATGAACGACTTAGTCCTGAAAGCCAGGGTAAGAAGAAACACACACACACAGGTCCTGCTTTCCACTGTACTTGTTTTATGATCAAATAACAGCAGTTTATCTTAGAATGTGGTTTGTCTGTTGAGCTGACTCCACTGGATCACATGCCCTGTATTTCTTTTATAACCTGTGGACAGAGGACTTAAGCAGCTGGTGGAATTTTGAATGCGCTATTTATTTAACGTTGCAGACTACACCCACTGTACCACCAGCAAATGGGACAGGAGAGATGAGACTAGCCATACGGTTCCTGCCACAGATCACCCACAGTGAAGGTCTGTACACAGTCTCATGCGACTTTCAGACGTAAAATTAAAATTAAAAAGGTCTGAAAAATCCAGAAAAATCCAGTGGGTCTGTTGATGATGTTTCTAACAACGGATGACAAACTGAAAATAACAAGAAGACTAGAAATGTCTCATTCTTCTTCGTATGTAAAAGTCAAAGTTCACATCTGAAAATTCTCTACTATTTAAAAAAGGTTTTTTGTGATCACTGTTGTAATGAGTGAATTGAACCGGTTGTGTTTGTAAAACTCATACAGTGAAAGGGAAGGTGCAGCCAGATGTTCTATCAACTATATCATTATCTCTTATGTCCTCTACTAATGAACAGAAGAAGTCAGGATTCAGTTATTAAATGACCAGAATATTGTCACAGAAGATTATCCCATGAATCACAAATGTATGTGATTTAACTATTTATTCCGTAAAATAGTTGTTCTTGATCAGACAAGAATAGTTTAAGCTTCTCAGGACAGAACGATGGCAAGTTCATAAACATTTTGTGTCATTTCTTCTTTAAAGGTGTAACTAAAGACGGTCCCAACACTGGAGAGGTTCACATTTGGGTGAAAGAATGCAAGAACCTGCCTCTGATCAGGGCGACCATTGACCCATACGTTAAGTGGTAAGTTCACCCTTCTTCGCAAGTAAGGATATGAATGTTAGTTTCCGGCTGTGTCAATCATCTTATTTCCTTTTCCCCATCATCTCAAGCTTCATGCTGCCAGACACGAGCAGGAAGAGTCGGCAGAAGACGCGCGTGCTGCGGAGGACCGTGGATCCGGTGTTTAACCACACGATGGTGTACGACGGCATCAGTGAGACCGACCTGTCAGATGCCTGCGTGGAGCTCACCGTTTGGGACCGAGACAGGCTGGCAAGCCACCTGCTCGGGGGAATGAGGCTCGGAGTCGGCTCAGGTATCGGTGGGAAAGGTCCATCCAGTTCTCAAGCATCACATTGTTTTATATACATCAAGTAAAATAAAGACTATGAAAGTAGTTAAGGGCCCAAAATCTATATGAAACGCCCTGTAATAAAAACACGTTATCGCTAAACATACACGTTCTTTCATTTGTCTCTGTAGGGAAAAGTTATGGAGCAGCGGTGGATTGGATGGACTCAACCCCCTATGAGGTGGCCATGTGGGAGCGCATGATGGCGTCCCCTGATGAATGGGTGGAGGATATACTCCCGCTGCGAATGGTGAACTCTGCAAAAGCGCCTTTCAAATAAGCTACAGCGCAAAGACAGTGTATCTGACAAAGATACAAAAAAACCCAGTAAATGAGTTGGTGTAAAGATCCAGTGCACGGATTTAAACGCTGCCAGAAAAATCTGATGAAATAATGACTGGAGTGAAAATTTGGGAATCAACCATGTGGTCATACTGCAACCTGTGGTGCCACCACCAGCTCTGCGGTTCCAAATGCTTTCAGATCTTTGTTCATGCTCTAGTTGTTCCAGGAAAACACATAATGGTACATGTTGTGACCTTTTTAAATGTTTTAGAGCATGAATGTCACTGGTCATAAAAACAACCTGGTGGGGCAATGTGATGGAGAAACCAAATATTGATCATGCCGCAATAAAAAAACATTAAAACCTTTAAAAACTGACTTATGTCTAACAAAGGGGACAAATTACCAAAAACTAATATCTTTAAAGCCAATATTAAGACTCTGCGTTTTCACAGTTTGCTTTTTGTAAGATAAGAGATATAAAGTAAGTTAAGAAATGTGATCACAAACAATAAAAAAAACATTATTTATTGAAACTTCTCAAGGAGCGAAACTCAAAAATCCACATTAATGAGGATCTCAAATATTCAGCTCATTTCAGTTCAGTTTTCATACATTTAAATCAATTCAGTCTTTACATTTCTGAACTCAGTATTTATTTCCTCCGATATTTCTTATTGTTTTAATCCCAGCTCTGCGTAATATTGGTCTATTAAACTGTAAATCTCCTTAATTTTCATATGTCCTTTGTTAATTAATACTAAACCACTGGGTCATGTATTTTGGTTGCACTGGACCTTTAAGAAACCAACCCTCAGAGTAGTTTATCTGTCACCACTCACAGCATGTGCTCACTGAAAAGTCTTCATCTTCTTATTTCTCACACTAACACATATTTTGACAGTATTGTTCTAAATGTGATTTGAATTTGACAGCATATCTGACGCACGATGAGTTATTGCACTTAAATGTATGAACCATTAAAGAAATTCAGTACAGGACGACAAAGTCTGTTTTACTGCTCTGCAAATTCTGATGAGCTCAAATATTTTACAATCATCAATCATATCAGCATTTATTTGGATGGACTGGCACACGGCTGGTGAATCCTACTTTATCATTATGAAACCTGACTTTGATGATGCTCTGACTTTCCCCTCTAGCACCACCATGAGGCCAAACATCTGAAAGAGTGTGACGTGTTACTGATGAAGTGATGTTTTAGAGAGTGTGACAGTTACGAGTCACAGTCTGGTAACATAGCAGAAACTCAGATTTTTGTTCTCCTCTAATCCGGAGGCCATTATTATGAAGTTTTCCTCTGAGACGCTCCGATGAGCTCCACCTGAGTTTGTTCGTCACATGCACAGTGAAGTGAATGAGAGACGGGTCGTGTTACTGCACACATCAAAGTACAAGAAGCCTGTTTGGAGTTAAGTGTCAGAGTAAGAGGAAGGTATTATATACTTTGATTAAATAGGTGAGACCGACCCTTTAAAAAGATCATAATAGGTGTTTATGAAGTGACTTGTTCTTGCATAACATCATAACCAGCAGTGAGTTTAACCTAGAACTCCAAGTCACAAAAATTAACAAATATAACAAATGTTTGGAAAACTAGATGCCTGCTGAGTTGTTTGTGAACAGAAAGTGTCGGACGTGACGTCCCAGCTTTGCATTATGAGATGAGAAATATGTCAACCATTTAAATACATACTGGAAAAGTTAAGGTGACGCAAATCAGACAGTGTTGTAATGAAATTCTTATTAGAGTCATGATTTGTATGCTCAAAAATCTGGTTTGTTGCTTGGCTTCACTGAAAAGACAGATGATTCTCATAGATCATTATTAACAGACTGAGGGAAAAACATTACAATACACTGAGAAAGGCTTGAGTTTGAATTGTCTGTTCTGACTTTATTTTGAGGGGGGGAAAGGGTCTTTAGCTGTGAACTTCCAATGCTCAACTAAATGGTGACACCTTAGCTACAATGCTGAAGCTCCCCAGGAGTATGTTTCTGATACTTTGCTTGGTCCTGATGTGGGTCATCGTACACCTCTTTAAATTCTGAAATTCTTTGACATGTATGACGCCAATGTTTACCGTATTACTTTAGCATGTTAGATTGATAACACTTGTTAATTAGCAAAAACTAAAATAAAGCTGAGGCTAAAGGGAGTGGACTTGTGGGGGGCATTTTATGCCTTTATTAAATAGTGATAATGTAGAGAGGACAGCAAATGAAGGAGAGAGAGATACAAACAGTTGCTGATTTATAGTCTGTGTCTTACACAAATTTAATGACAGCCCAAATATTGTTATGATATTAGAACATTTCAGCCGAGCTGTGTTAATGTCAGTTTGTTGGTGAAATATCTCATCAGCTACTTTACAGACTGGGATTATCCAAATATCCAGATTATTCACTTACATCTCCAAACTGTTCACTTCAGCCTGTTATAAGTGTGAGTACAGCTTTCATTCTCTATTAAAAACACTATAAGTAAACTATATATAACTGAGTACATGAGTGCTGTCATACATTAAATACTCCCACATGAAAACAGGATTAAAACTAATATTTAATATTAATACAGTATTGTAATACAGATTGTGTGCCCTTATCTCCACCATTAATAAACTATGGGATTCATAATGTTTACAAAGTTGCATGCCTCTAACTTCTGACCCCCGTGTTAAGATGTGTGTGAAATGGAAAAGCTACATCGTCGTATGGTTGTGGAACATGAAGCTATTGTCTCTGTGACCTGTTTTACTTGCAGATGACGAAGTGCTACACTGGCAGTGTAGGAGATAAGTCAGAGGATGTTACTGGATAAGTGGTTTTCTTCTGTTGTGCAACACGACGTAGGCGGCCATGGCAACGACGAAGATGGTTAGGATGACGATGCAGACGATCACAGCCACCACAGGGCTGCTGTAGTTGTCGGACTGCAAACCTGCAGGAGGAGGGTGGAAGGAAAGCATTAAGATATCAAACACTAATATGCTTCATGAGCACAGTAGTTAATGTAGCTAGTTACAGTAAGAGCATGTACCAAGAAAGTAGTCCATCAGAGACAGAGTGACCCAGGCCATCCCGGTGTATTCAGAGAGAAACTCACAAACAGCGACAAACACAGCACAGTCCCCGTGAAAACTATAGGCACGGCAAGGCCAGTTGCTCTGTTTTCGATGTGCTCTGAAGACACTTACGATGGAAATAAGAAAACGAGATCAGACATCGCACAGGTACCACAATCCACCATTTGAAGAAGAAAGAGCAGAAATACAGAGACTATGATGCAAACCACTGGTGAGCAGTGAGCAGTGAGCCAGGTGTAAGTTTGGAGGGATGAGATGATGGAAAGGCTGAATGTTTGAGAAAGAAAGGTTCTGCTTGTGATTCAAAACGTGCAGCACAAGAGCATCTGTGAGTTCTAATCTAAAAGAGGCTGCAGAAATAGACTGGAAACCAGCACAAATGAAGAATTCAACAGTAAGTTGCATGCTTGATGTGATTAATGAAAGTTGCAGTAAAAGAGTAAATGTTCTTACTTTGAGAAGTGTAGGACGCTGGACGAGGCTCCTCTGAAAAGTTGATCCAAACTCGTCAGTAATTGACAGGGTTCATCTTTTATTTTTGATAAACATTAACTCAAAAGATCAAAACATTAATTGAGGTCAAAATCTGTCAGTTGCATGTAAAGCTACAGCCAGTAGCTGGTTAGCTTAGCTTAGCATAAAGACTGGAAACAGAAGACTGGAAACAGAGGGATACAGCTAGCCTGGCTCTGTCAAAAGGTCAAAAAAGACCCCCATTAGTTGCCATTCATTTTCATATGTCAATCAATCAGCTTGCATATTTTTAGATAATTCTGTCTTTATAAAATCAAAGACTTATTGTGATAGCAAAGGATGTTTGTTGTAGACGTACCACTGCCCAGTTGGCTCACATATATGGGGGGCGAGGAGACCGTGGCGGCGTCGGACACATCCTGGATCTCTCTCTTTCTCCTGTTTGTGCCGTCACAGTTCTGTTGGAAATGAACAAAGACAGAATGAGGCTCAGGGCAATTTAATTGGTGATTTCTTAACAGAGCTCTGGGGGAAGAAAAACCAGTTTGCTCACAGGCAGGAAGGAGCTGCACGAGGACACCTCGCAGAGTCTGGTGACGCAGTGCAGGTAGAAAGTGGAAACTGTCTGGTTTTTGTGCATCACAAATCGGAAGGCCTCAAAGGAGAAGTACGCTTTCTGATCCACCCCGTTGAGGTTCAACTTAGTTTGTGCGTCACGTGTGCACCTGGAGTGAAAGAGAGGCCGGTCGTGTTACCGCACACAGGGAAGTTTAGTGGAAGGTATTATGTACTCTGCTTGAATACAGGAGACTCACCCTACAAACAGATCATAAAAGATGTCTACAGCGGGATAGGGGCTTGTTGTTGCGTAGCATCTGTCCAGCAGCACGTTGAACCTTTGAGGACAGACATGTGGATTGTAAGTGTTTCTTTCTTATTAATATAACGTGTGGTTTACTGCAAGCTGCCAACAAACCTAAATACCTGTCTGTTAAATTGGTGGCTGTAACTGCGACGTAAATCTTGGTCTTCAGGCTGAGTCCTTTTGCTGGGATTACCAGAGGTTCCACGTACTGCTCAGTCTGTTCCACAGAAAAGTACAAACAAAATACAATATGATATGAAATGATTATTTGTTTTGTTTTAAAGGCATCTGTCCACTTCTAAAAGCCAAAGGAGGTCTTACACTGTAGAGCTTTAAATTCAGGGAGCTGATGAAGCTGCCATTGTTCCCTCTCATGGCGAGTTTGACTCCTGATCTGTGATGAAAGAAGCAGAATTCATGTGCTGCATTAGAAACTTGGATGTAGTTCGGTGCAGCTGTAACCTTTGGTACCACGAAGCATACTCACACAGCCACTTCAGTGTTGTTCAGGACATACTGCATCGGGTAACGACAGGAGAACATGTACATGATCTGCGGCCTGTAGGTGATCATGGCGGCAGACGGGTCTATTGAATTAATCACGCCTGAAATGTTGATGAACTGGACATTTGAGAAGTCGGAAAACTGTCCAGTTCCAACCTCAGTGGTCACCTGATGACAAACAATCAAAGATTTTAGTGAAAACTGTGAAAACAAATCGTTTTTTCTGTCCTGCCAAGATGTTTACACCTCTAGTTGTTGGTTGGTCTGTTTGTAAGCAAGATTATGCAAAAACCTACTGAACAAATGTCCACATATTCCACCTTGGTGAAAGGATGCAGTACTTAATTCAATTTAAGGGGACTGTTGGGCCTAGGTAGAGTTATGTGCCTACTGAGTGCCATTTTTTTTTTTGGTATATATATATATATATATATATATATATTTCTTTTTATATGCAGGAATTCAAGGTTGGTTTTAATACCAAAAGTAGATTTTTACCTGGTTGCAGATACAGATTCTGCATAATATCATTAAGTACTGGAAAATCTTCATAGCTTCCAGTAAATCCAACAGCATTAAGAACAAGATTCTATAATATATGCAGACAATAACATTACGTCAACAGAAAACTTTGATGCACATTAGTTGCACATGAATATAATATCTAGGTAACAGGGTTGTTCAATTGACAAGCACTTTGAAAACAATAGGTAAAGCTGTTGTAAATAATACCTTAAAGATACTATTGCAGGCAGAGATGGCACTTTCATTCAAGGGGATTTTGAATTTTAAGATCGGCGGGACAGCGCTCATGTTCGCAGTCCCAAAGCACTCAGGTTTGTTGAACTCATTGTTGAGGACCATCAGAGACTGGTTGTAAAGAGCTTGGTAAACTGGACAGATGTAGATGCTCAGGTCCATGTACTCGGTGCCGCACACTACAGTTATGTCCGAGTTTTCTACAGGAGATAAAGTAAAGGGAGGCTATAAAGCAAACTGCAGTGGAAGTGGAAAAATAACAGAGAAGAACATGTTAAAGGCAATGTCACAAACCTGGAGGTCTGTTGGTTTCACTTAAGACACAAACGTCAGGTATCTGAGCCTCTGTCCTTAGAATTAGGACAAGAAAGCTCAGAAGAAAGACCAGCGTCATTGTTCCGAGTGTGGACCTGTGAGAAACCAGCAAAACAATGAGCTCTGACATTTTCACTGTCTACTTTCAAGGGAAAGTGCTTTCAAAGAAAACGTTCCTCAAGAAAATGACAGAGTTCCACCTTGTGATGAAACACACAGTAAACAGTCACTTGAGAATAAAACAAGAGACAGGCTACAGCTTCAGCCTCGAAAAAAAATACATGTCATGGAAAAACTGATCCTCAAATTCAGTTGCACAGATTTGCACAGGGAATAAAAGCATTCTCTATTTGTGATGAAGAAGGTAAGAAAAAAATGTCAATAAGATAAAGACCCTCACATTATATCTAATGTCTTTTGATGTAAAGAACCTGTGAATAACATTAAAATTACAGGAAATTAGTCTCCACTGTTAAAAAAAACCCCAATAAAATATATCATCTAAAATCTAAAAACATCACATCACATCAAAAAGAGTTCATAAAGTTATTTTAGAGACTCACGTGTAAGTTTCCATCTTTCCTCTTCTTTGTTGGACCTCAGAACCCTTCATTTATACTGTTGGCCCCCCACCGTCACCCAACACCCTCGCCCCAAAGGGGCGTGAAAGGGAGAGTCTCAGACAATAGTTTAACATGTAACATAAGCTGGGCCTTCACCATCTTAATATTTCAAGTACATTTTTATAACAAGTCATGTACAATAAACCTCACGCAGTTCAACACGTCAAGTGGCTCCACCTCGCCCTGTATTGATGGAACTGATTTTTTTAGAAGTTTCTTTCAAAGGACTCTTTGTTTCCTGCTGTTTTGTATGTAACAGGGTGTAACAGTACCATCACACATTTATCTATATACACATATGCAAAGTGGAAACTACATGAGTACGTAGGATTTTGCTATTGTCACACATTTCTGACACATTCAACAAGCTTAAATTTTGTAATTTTTTAACAATCAATTGCATTTCGAATACGTTTCATATGTGTTATGATGGGTCAAATCTGAGCCTGAAAAGTAACTACAGTTGTCAAATAAATGTAGTGGAGTCGAAGTGAACGTAGCATGAAATGGAAAGTAAAGTGCAGTAACGCATTAGTGGTCATCTCACATTTCATCAGGCTTTAGATATGCGTTTTATTTTTGGGCTGATGCAATGTTTATGGCAGAGGATAATGTTATTCAATGGAAAAACACTTGATTACTGTCCTGGGTATGGACAAGCAGACTGTCGTGGAGAAACGACAATGTGTACCAAAAAACAATGATTCAAGAAACAACATTTCATGGTCCTATGAAAGAACCGGATCAGCGATCTGATCTCAAGTGTTTTCTTTTGAGATCTCTTGATGTGATAAAAGTCTCATTATTCTTCCTCAGAGAACGAGTTTCGTAATGGATCAGTTTTTGTTTTGGCCCCAGGCTGAAAAACTGCAAATAGAACATTTCAGTACAGTCTGCAAATAAAAGCCACACCTAGATCTGAGAGAAATCCAAAGTCTTTTGTAAAGCATCATGACACGAAAGAGACTCCAGAGTGAGTCCGGTCCCTGAAGAACATCATCACAATACACCATGAGGATACGGACTGAAAAAGGCTCCTGTTGGATTACTTTAGACGTATCCGATGTCAAATGCCAGTTTTAATCTCTCCTTTCTTGTCCAAATGAGCATTTGTCTCCAAGCAATGCCATCAGTGTCACTGAAGGCAATTTTATTTTTTTTACTTGGACCCAGAAGCAATAAATATGGTCCCCCTTGGGAAGTGCTAACACATTTAGGCCAGGAACCGCAAATCTCCTGTCTTAAAAGGGAGCGGGTAGAATTTGTGTTTTCTGAGGATCTTAGAAGAATCCAACTCCCAATGACTCAGCTGAATGTGAAAATGTATGATTTTGGCCTTGATGAGGTTTAGGGACGAACAGAATCACAGTTTGAACCTCATCGTCTTATCAGCCCGAAGTGGCTGAAGTGTAGAGGATTCAATATTTTCATTAGGTGCTTGAAATGACGTGCATGGGTGTCCCCGTGTTACTTCAGAAAGAAAGCGTTGCCAAGTAAACCAGTGGTGTGTATTTTGAGCTTTGCTGTGACGCACAGATTTTAGGTCCCAGCTTATCGCAGATATATCAGTATCAGTGTCTCCAGATTATGTAACAGCACATTTTCAAACAGAAACTTTTAAATGTATGTTTAGGTCACCTGCTGTACCCCTATTTTCCAAAATGTCTAATTATCCCTGCAATGAATTCTTATCATTAATGCTTGTTTATATTATTTCTTCATGTGAAAAAAAGAAACATTTATACTATTTAACCTTTGCATGCAAAATCTACTCAAAGTGCATATGATAATAAATGGCTGTACCATCATTTGTAAGTGGTTATAAATGTTCTTCTCCAAAAGGCTTGTGGACACAGTCCATCGGAGAAGTCTCACCAATAAACTGAAGAACTAAACGGCAAGCAGGATGGACGGATGGATGGACGGACGGACAGACGGCTGGATGAACATATGGATTCCTAAAGGCCAGTGATCAACCTCCACATCCAAACTCATAGTAAGAATAAACTCCTGACTCATACTTTCCTTTATGTTGGTTTTTAACTATCATGAAGAAAAGACTGATTGTTTTGTGTCTTTCTGTCTTTGTAATGTTCAGTTTAACAGGCGTCTTAGATCTTGTAACAATGCCAGACCTGTTGTCCCTCATGTGTCCATAAATGTGACTCCTTCACAGAAACGTGAGGAGTAACAGGCTTCACACACTCAGTGAGAGTATGGATGTTTACACAGAAACAAGAATGGTGGTCATGTAAGTCCCAGGGGATAAAACAAGTGTCTTTTCTATAGGGATGTGAAACTATACAGTTCAGTGATGCATCCACAAAATTGACTCTAGGGAATATTAGAGTGAAAAACACAGATCATTAAAAGGCTAAATTACATAACACATGGTCACAGCCAGTGTTTTCATGGAGTCACGTGTTTCTTCCCATTGTAAACTAATGGGCTGAATAAACAGTTATTGGGGTTGTTGACATTTGATTTCCGCCTTAACCTGTGCAGACCTGTAATATTGCAAGAATCCAAAAGTTGATATTAAAGCATTTTGTAATTCTTGATCATTTATTTAAAAGGATGATGTTAAGCATTTGATCGTCTATTTGCAGACAAGCTCAAAAACGAATGTGTGAGGTGAGAAATGTATGTTTTCACTGCTGTCTGTCTTCTTTTATGTTTGCCATGATTTTGCCGCAAGTGTTACTTTCTATATTTATACTTCTACACTTTTTCTTTTGTTATATATTAGCATGTCCACGTGTACATTTTAAAATACTTTTTAGATCCAGGTGATCCTGCTGTTTCCTTCCTTTTCCTCAGTTGCAGCTTTACAGGGTCAAAATAAACTGCAAGGTGTTGGTTTGTTTTGTTTAACTTGACAATAGCTTCATTTTCAACGTCCATTGACTGTAATTAGACCATGGTGAACACTGAGTCACTCTCTCAGGCACATGCAACACCTGAGCTGTATAACAACACGCTGTGAGGGTATCATAGGAGGATCCCACTTTTTTTAATGTCACACCGGGACACCACTCCTGTATGTACGCTGCTGTCGATGGTAAATCAATCCCAGTGTTTGTTATAACACTGGATGAGCTGTGACCCAGTTGTGTTTTTATTAAAACACCCTGATGTCCGTATCTATTCCCACATTAAGATTTGGTGTTGCTCGACAGATTGTGTATTTTAGAGGTATTAACCTACATGTACATATCGGTGTACTTCTAAAATTACTCACTGGGTTTTAACCCCTCACTTATAGGTGCTGTTTAATCTGCCACCACTCCACTATTGCCAACTGCAAAATGTCTCCAATCCTTCGTTTACAGTGTAAAGTACAGGCTACCTCATTAAGTAGTTTTGTATTACTTCATTGTATTTATATTCAAAATCTGACCTGAATCTGATCTGAATTCATTTCCAGGCTTAGGGCAGCACTATTATTGCTTTGGTTGACAGTATTTCCAGGCAGCTATGTTGCATTTAGTTAAACCAGTTTATGATCGTATCACTACAGTGTTGTTGTTTTTTCCTGCTTGTTATGAGGCTGGAACGCTTTAAATTGCACAATACTTGAAAAGAAACTAAATAAAAATGTTATGCGATTTGAATTTGTTCATTGTTTTTTCATAACCTCACAGCAGTTAGTTTTACAAGTTATTCTGCTTTTGTGGTTTCACAGGGTTTCCATGAGGTCTAAAAATGTAGCCATCTTAATTTTATACATCTATATATCTATATATATATGTTCTATAAGATGTTTAAGATGCACCAGGTTTAAATGTTAGGTCTTAATTATGTTAATATTCATTTATTGCTACTTCCATCTAGCTTTAAAAGGTTTGTAATGTCTGGAGTGGTCGATATGACAGTAAAATCCCTATGTGAGTAATTTACCATAACACTCTAAGCTATAGCTGACAAATGCACTCGGGCCACAGATATCATGATACACCTTTTCCACTTGTTTCCATTTTAAGTTGTTTTAATGCAGAGAAACAAAGTAGACAACAAAAGCACTGATGGTATTTATTTTTGCTTTATCATGAATATTTAGCTCAACAGGAAGTGGTTGCAAAGTTCATTGGGATATTGGTTCCTCTCAGCCTTTTGTGTGTGTGTGTGTGTGTGTGTGTGATTGTGATTGTTGAAGACTTTGGCAGGTCAGCGTGAGTTAGAGTTTCTTGGGCATTCATGCATCCTGTAGGCACACATGTAGAAGATACCTGCAAAGAAGTAATGAGATCTTTAAGAAAACGAGCGCAACCGCAACACATGAACAGTCAAATTCAGAAGTCTGATATTCTCTGTTGTTGTTGATTTGGTACGATGACGATACCTGAGAAGAATGTGAGCACCACTGCCACCCAGCCCATTATATAGGACCAGGAGAACCGCCAGCTGCCATAGCGTTTACCGTAGTAGTTCACCGTCACTCCAGTGTAGACTGCCATGGCCAGCAACACAAAGAAGCCTGCAAGAATTCAGTCAAAGAAATGAGGTTTGATCAGTGGAGGATTTTTGAGTTTTTCTTAATCTTCGTACTGACAGGACAGGGGCACTTCAGGGGCCATTCGAATTTCAGCTTACCGACCCCACCCCTGGATCCGCCCCTGTAAACTGTAGGTTTTCATGGGGTTTTCAGGTGAGTGACTTACAGGAGATGAAGAAGAGGATGCCGGCTGCAAATGTCTTGTCAAACCCGTCGAAGGAGGAGTAGTGGATGAAGGCCATGACCCCGATCACGATGCCGATGAAGCAAGCCAGCAGGGAGAGAATCATGAAGGCCCGGGTGGCGTCCCAATACGCTGCAGGGGAGAGGAGACGAGCAGAGGCCCAGGACTCACATGAGAATTCAGAATTTTGTATTTTTTTCTGTCATACATTCACTTCACGTACTGTTCTCACAGGTCTTCATGTTTGTCCTCATGTAGGAGACTGCACTAGTTTGCCATCTAGTGTTTGGCTGTGGGTTAGTGTCCCTTTGTTGCTTTAAACAAAGGACGGATGACTGAGAATTAAATTTGAATGATATGAATAAATTGGGGATAGACCAGAGAACTGCACGTCTGCTGAACTGTGTCATTACTGCTTGAAAACCTACTGTACACCAATTATTAAATATTCAAATGAATGTGATTTATTGATTTGTGAAATTACAATTCTTATCACACTGATAAAATGTTAAAGTGCTCATTGTTTTTCTGATAAGGTTGATTTTAATTAGTTATTCAATGCTATGAAAACTGAATAAAATGACATGATTGGTCGGTATAGGGCAGTAATTCTTTTAAATCAATATCATTTGCCACAGCTTTTTATTAAATTTAATAAGTTATTCTTTTGTTTCTTTTTTTATTCTCTTTGTAAATTGTGTTCATTTCTTTTCAAATGTTTCTATTATTGTATTGTTTTTTTAATTGCAAATACTTATTTTGTTGCCTTTTATATTATATGTAAAGCACTTTGAATTACATGCATGCAAACTACACAACTGAAGTGTAATATATATATATATATATATATATATATATATTAATAATAATAATATACAACAATGTAGATAAACTTGCCATGACTTTAAAGTCCCAGTTTCTGTGTAAAAAAAATGCTAATTTTAATGCAGCCTTTCTACAAAAAAAGCAGCATCTGGGTTTTTGTCAGATTTCCTGGTGACATTTTCTTGACAGTGAAATAAATTTACAACTTCTTTGCAGTTCAGTCCACACGCGAAACCCCAGACAAAAAAAGTCCCCAGAGGGAGGAACCCCAGCTGATCAGGGCTGGTGTCGAGGTCACGGACTGATTGTCATTGGGCTGATAAATATAAATGAGGATGTGCCTGCCGGTTCCCATGCAGAGACACAAACGAGCCTCACCAATGCTGTCTGTGTGTGTCATGCATTTCCCCGGCACACAGTACCGCCACAGGCCCTGGTGCATGTAATTGCTGGAGTGACGGTACTGCATCCAGTAGTCGGTTGCCGTGGAGACGATGAGGAGTATGTTCCCAACTCCGGCGCAGAACAACCCGCCTCCCATGAAGCTGTACATCCTGACAAAAAAAAAAAAAAAAAAAACACTGACTGACACAAAGAGAGAGAAAACAGTCCGGGTCAAGGCCCTGCTGCCTCATCTGACTCCTGAAGCACATACAGCAGGTACTTGTTTCACAGCACAGGGCTGGGTATGAATAAAACAACATGTCCTGCTGGAGGGTCTGGTTATGGAAACATTACTCATTAGCTGCCAGTCGACAGGTGGGTCCTAAAAATACATGATTCAAACGTTTTTAAACCCACAGATATTTATAAAGTTAAATTACAGCCGAGATAATCAAGTTTCTAAATATACCACTCGTATAAGGATGAAGAATATGTTTAAGATACTAGGAATATTATTCAGGAATATTTTTCCAACTAGATCCCCAAAGAAGTACATATATTTTATGAAGAAATGTGGTTTTCCATCCTTATTTTAAAGCTGTTTTAGTTGAAAACATGATGACAAAAGTGAAAATACCAAACAGAAAAGAGTCGCAATGGTTTTGTTTAAAATACATCAGATTCCAAACATGACATTTTACATTTGGGTTTTTGTGTTGATTACATACCTTAATCTGTCTGTTTGCTTCAGAAAACGTCAGAGATTCCAATATTTCGGGTTGTCAAAACACAGAGGAGCCCAATATTGCCCGGGGTGGCAGGAAAGTTTTGTTTGTGCGTAGGAAACCGAGTGAACAAACGGGCTGGTGGGACAATGGGCCGTGTGGAGCCACGACCAATCACAGGGGATGAGTTTTGTGTTTTGGGGAATTTGCTGAAAATACAAAACCGTTAAAGCGCTGTGCACATCTCGGTAATACTGATGACACGGGGCTTTTAATTCAAAATGCTGCACAACCCCACACAGCAAACTCACAGCCTGAAATTGACTCACCCACAGTGTTGTTAGAGATTATTTTAAATGTTAAATATGGCATTTTGAATTGTGTTTCCAGATTATGTGTTTCATGTAAATCCCTCTGCGTGTTATGCAGATGGTGAAGAAACATTGTTTTCAGTAAATATCAGCTCATTTCTGATGTTAAACACAGTTCTCTGGTCCAGTCTATTCACATTTCTGACATTCAAACTGTGCAATGGGCTCATCTGCATTAAATAAAACCAACATTTCACTTTTCTACAGGCCTGTTGCATAAATGATGAAGAATCTGCAATGGAAATGTTTTTAAACCTTTATAATAACTAGTTGAAAGACACGTGTTGCAATTAGTCTCATGTTTTAAGTCCTCATCATTTTATTGGCAAAGCGAGAGGAATGACTTTAATTTATAGAATAATACACGATGCAGACGGTGAACTTGGCAGAGCAGAGGAGGCTGAGCTGGAGCCCTGGGTTTGTCGTAATGTCTTTTAGCATCTTCTCAACAGAAACCCCACAGATGTTATACACAGACAACATCTGGACAAACCTTCTGCAGTGTACTTTGAACTGTACAGGAGTAAATGTAAACTCTGTTATCAAAAGAGGGGTTGATATATGTTGAAAGCATATCTTCATTTCAACACCCTTTTTTTTAAATTATCAGTTTTTTTGCGACATCTTTCTATGCTGACGATGGTTTTAAAGTTAAGACTCAAACAGCCTAAGTGAAGTAACTCTACTCTTCCTCATAACTATAATCATCTCCTGCTAATTCACACTGAATTCCACACAGGTGAGTTTCAGAGCATTCAATGAAAACCTAAAAATGAAGTTCATGTGGTCATCACGCCGGTTGTGACCACTAGGTGGTGCCTTTTATTTAGTCTTGAAGCAAAGAGAGAATTGAACAGTTTGGATTTTCTCTCACAGTAAAAGGTTTGCTGCCACAGAAGAGACAGAATATTAGCATTTTTTTATTTACTCTATTTTTAATTATTTGATTTATCTGCTCAGCCAGACACTACTTACCCCAAATATAATTATATGTATTTTCTCTCTCCTATTTATCCCTGCGTCCCTGCTCTTTGTTCCCCTCCCGTCTCTCCTGTGGCTCAGTGAGGTTCACCTGACCGGGGAATTAAGGTGCTTTAAAGCTGTGCCAGAATCAGATGGAGAACCCTCCAGTGTGGGCACTGCTGTCATGTTGTGGGTTTTTGGCACAACCAAGAAACAGACCAACTGCAAGTCTGGTAGAGACGACGGTGAATTTAATAAACAAAGAGCAGGTCTGTGGTTCAGTTGGCAGGTGGCAGGGAGACTGAATAAAAGATCCCAAACTCAAAAAACACAGGTGAAGCAACCCAGCAAACCACATGGGGCAAAAACTGGAACATCAGGAAGAACAAGACATGTGAAAAGAAACTAAAACAGGGATGTTAACAAATGAAAAATACTAAATAAAGATGGACAACACATTTCCACTTCCTCCTTCTATCCCTTTGCCTCGGCACGAGAAGCTGTACCCCCTGACGTCAGTGTACTCACTGTTCTAGAAGATTTCATGTTTCACGTTCTTCATCGTGTTATGCAGATTTCGAGGCCTCCCTCCACTCAGATCTGTGTTTTGCTTATTGTTACTTGACTCGGATGTTTGAGTCTCGCTGTGCTGAATGATGTTCATGCAGAGTTTGACATCAGAAGACAGTCTTCACATTTATCTCCTGAAACCGGAGAGGTTTTCTCTCTGTTCTCCTTGAATCTGAGTTAATGATGTGTTTGAATTTGATGTTGAAATTTGAAATCTCTTGTTCTCATAACAACGCGACTGGATGTTACAGTGAAGAAAAAGACACCTTATCCATATTTTCCACATTAATTAGATTAGATTTAATTTTAACATTGTGACTGTGGAGGGTGACGGTGAATCACTGAGATGTCAGCTGACAGTGTTATGACCATGGAGATCATATGGAGATCAGAACCCGGGTCACATGTTCCCCAGCTCATCAGGAGCAATGGGATGCACCAGGGACCTCGCCCAACTGGAGGCGATCAGCTGAGGCTGGGAGGGTTTATAAGGAGGTTTGGTTTCCTCGTTCAGTTTGGTTGTTTGCTGTCAGAGGGTCGACACCTTCAGTTGTCTCTCTGAGTTTGTGTTGTTGGTTTTGCTTATCCTTAGAATTTGTCATGTGCCCAATTTCCTTTACACCCCCCCTTCTCTGTAACACCCACTATCTTTTGGTTTTTCTAAATTTGTTCTAACTTTTTTTGATAGATATAGTGGGTGACGGTTGGGAACAATATTCACTTCACTGGGATTATTTCCTATTCTCTCTCTGCCAATAGATCACCTGAATCTCACACATTGGACCTTAAGTGTTTTGCTAGTTTCCCCAACAGCGGCCCCTGTGTACCAGGTTTAGTTTTTTCTCGGGGAGGAAACGTAACAACAGCGAGAAAGAGGAGAACAGATTTAAAGTTTGGCAGCAGCGATTGAAGTGGCCTCAATGACAAACTGTGGCTGGTCGAACTGAGGCTTGTGAGAGCCTCTGATCCACCCCACAGGCCTAATGTTGTAGAAACCATCTCAATTACACGAGATTAACATTATCCTCCGAGCCAGGAGAGACCCAGTGGGTATTTGCCGACAGCAGCAGAGTCCAACTCACTTTCCATCATCATCCACCATCTTCCCAAACACTGTGGCACTTCATCTAAATAACCCATCTGCACAGACGAGATAGAGGAGGTGAAGGTGCATTGAGAGAGTCTGGAGAAGACGCTGAATCATGTTGAGTAGCTTGTATCAGAGAAGTTTGCTTACTGCTACAATGAAATGAAGTCTGAGTTCATGTAGACCTCAGGGATGCTGATAGAAAAATCTGAGCTCATGCTCTTTTTTTTTCTCTAACTCTCAGTCTTGTCCTGGTCTGAATTATGCAACACACTTACACCCACTTTCTCGTCGCAGCTGTTCTTCACTTCGTTGCTCTCACCACGAATTTGTGCAAACATTATTTCAAGGTATGGTTAAGATGAGTCAATGTTTTTCAAAATAAGTTCTGAGACAAATCACTCATTATTTTAAAATGTTATTTACATATTGCAAATTAAGTATTCCTGCTACCAGAGGGGAGACATTTTTTTTATATTAGCATGTTAACATTTGCTATTTAGCACCAAGTACAGCTGAGGGATTTGGCTTTAGGTGTCAGTGAGACAATTTTTATTTTAGCCTAATTTATCTTCACTCTTGTATTTCATGTTTTATTTTGAAATTGAACTGAGATATGGTCTTTCTAATCTGTTTGTTAAACCCAACAATGGTGCAGAAAACATTGAGCCCTATTTCACAATATAATTTACTGTTTTGCTTTAAGAACTTTGATAAATCTGCAGATGTTATTGAGTTTTCATCATAGACTTTTCTCTAATCCTACAACGGAGTGTTAGGGTCACAATTGATTTTGAGAATTAGGTCAATTTCAGTTTGTGTATCATTTAAGAGAATATGAGAAGACCCACCTGCTGCCAGCGTTAAAGAAATAAGGACCATCTTGTTTAGTTAAACTTTACTCTAGGTTTCATATATCATGATTATATGATGGCAGGAGATGAAATGTCATTAGAATAATTGATTACGATATTAAATGTCTGTACTAAATGGTTTGTCAGCTAATCATTTCTGGGATATTTCAGTTCCGACCTGGCCATGTCTGAGAAGGCTTTACCTGCCCTGTCATATTCACACACGAACTGAAGCGATTTAGTAACAAATGTTTTATTGGTCAGTTTAAAAAGCTTGACAACACACTGGTGATCTACAGGGAAACCACGGCACAGTCACACAGAGATGACTTAAAAACAGTAACACACACAAACACTACGCACATGCACTGACACGCACACTCAAACACACCCACACCAACATGATGAGTTATTAACGAATCCTCTGCCTCGTATCTTTTCCAGTCTTTAACCGAACACACACACACACACACACACACCATCATGGTTTTAATGGTCAGGAGTAAACAGAAGATACATTCAATAATCTGCTGTACAATAATGTCAAAGTTACAGTTACTTCCCATTGCCTAAAAATACAATACTTTCCCCCCCAGATTTATTTTAGTAATATATCTCATCACGTTTTTTTAAAAATTGCAAAGATGTCTATATACAGGGAGAAGGGGTGAAGAGAATCACAAAAAATAAAGATCCAATCATTCAAATAATAAAAAAAGAAGAATACAAATTGTTGGTGAAAAGGCGATGACGAGCCTTGACGCTTTCCCTTTTGTCTTCAGTTTTTTCGTTAGATACCATGGCAACAGATTGATGGTTTTGCAAAGACAGGAAATCAGAGAGGAAAACGAGATCCGCTTCTGTTCACATGAGGTTCTGGAAAGAAAAAACACAAGATAAAGAGACAATAACAACAGCGTCATTGAAACACAGAAGAGACGAGCATCAGATATATTTGGAGCAATGAGGAAATTAACCCTTTCCTAAATGAATACATAAATACATAACAAATGTTTTTCATCATGGGTCCCACATTGGTTTTGTCATTTAGGGGTTGGACTGGTTGACTTGTTATCAGGTGATCTCGTGTCCTTTCAAAATAATTTTCTCAAGAAAATATACCAGTAGTGAGAAATATTACCCCAAAAAAAAAAAGGTCACTGCGTTAGTCACTATGTTATTTAACTACTTTCTGGCTCTGGTCCAAAAGCAATTGGACGGGTTCTGTCGTTCACTGTCTCATGGAAGTCGACAAGCAGCCGAAACTGCCCTCAGTTTATTATTGAACTATTTGTGAGCCGTCAACAAAGTGTCTGGTCCTACTGCTTGTCTTGTCCGGACATACCTCATCTCTCCTACAGGCGGCAGCGGAGGGTCGCGGCAACCCTCCTCCGCCGAGGGACCCGTAGCCTGACATCTGGACCTTGGGCAGGAAGCTGGACTGTCCATATGGGATTAAATTTTCATCTGCAGATGACAAACAAATCATTCGAAGTTACAGCTGTATTTATATAGGTTAAATCCTAAGTGATAGAGCAGGCTGGAAATAGACCCCCTGCTACTAAAAGCAGAGCTACGACTGTGGGATAATTCGAGTTCGCACACTGGCGGCAGTTGGTTCTTTCTAAGCTCAAGGGGATTAATGTGAAGCACAACAATAATATTAATACACGTCTTTTTTAGATCAAGCTGGTGAAGCAAGATGGTGCGTGATGTTCAGAGATGAATTGTTCTTTGTTGTGTTACCCTGCGATAAACAATGTGTCGGTCCTCTCCTCTGCGGTGAGAACTGTTCTCCCCTCCTCTGAAGTGTAGGCGAGTCGCTGGCAACTTTTCTTTCCGTGTCCGTTCGTCCGCGGCTCAAAACCTCCGCCAAGAGCTGCAGGGAGTCATCTGTAGGGGGCGGGGCCGGGGGAGGGGGGAGTTCTGCATATGATTGATTATTGGTGATTAACAATTCACTGAGAGGAAAAACCACACTTTAAAATCAAAGTTTTCATGCTTATTCACTTTTTACTGCTGTGATTTAGACGAGACAAACAATACCAACAATGTTTTTGTAGCAACAAATTAAAACCACACTCTACATAAAATGACAGAAACCATCTTTGACAAAAGTGTTCTTTGACTTTTTAGTTTGGTCCATGTCCCATCCACTAACATAGAGGAAGTGGCAACCAGGGGGCGATTGAGAGACTTTGGCTTCAGAGCCGTCATGTCGTCCATCTGTATATACAGTCTATACTTGACACAAGGGGAGAACAGCCTGACTCAGTCCAAAGTGACAAAACCAAAATGGCGGACGACTGCACTGAGCTGCCTTCTTATAATACTACTCTTTTTCTTTACCCTAAAAACAAGTTAGATGAGTTACAAACACTGTGTCAAACCTGTGTGGCCGTGTAGCTCTCGCTTCAGTTGTCCTTCCTTGGGCGTTTTCTTCTTACTCCTGGATCTGTGCGTCTGGGCTCCGGGACTCGACTCGGCAGCTGCAGCAGGAGATGGTCCTGACAAGAAAGCACACTGATGTCATCCTCGGGGATACGAGGAACACTGAGCTGCACTTTATAATAAATGCGACATGACTTTCCTGTACAAATACTTTCTGTTAGGTAACATCTTAAACTAAATTATACATGACACTACGTGGTTGTCTTAGGGAAGTTGTTTCCAAAGATGTGAGGATTAAAACAGTTTTCAAAATTACCTTTGCTGTAGCTTTCCCCCTTGAAATTGTCTGCCCATTGGTTGGTGTGGTACATCTCGCTGACGTCCCGGGCCTTGGTGTTGGTAAATAGATCTGGGTTGGACTGGGACACCTGGGAGCCCAAGTGTTGGCGGGTCAAGAGGTCGAAGCTGTGCAGCCGCAGACTGTCCCCGGGCTTGTGTGTGTCTCGCTGAGGAAAGGCCATCAATGTCGCCGCGTAAGACAGATCGTCTGTTTTTGAAGGCAGGCTGGAGATTTCCTCCCTGGAAGCGTCCATCAGGTAAGTTCTGGCAGGCAACGGCGGACACCAGTCGTCGTCTTCCTCCTCAGAGCTGAAGGATTGACAGTGAATGACAAAGCATGAGCGCGTGTCTCTGAGGGCAAACACTGAACGCAGTGAACCTGCAACCTATAACATTTGCAATACCCCAACTGGGTTAAAATCATTACCCCAGAGATCATTCAAAGTGAAGTCTGCAGCCATGGTAACAGCTCTGTGAGGATGTATTTCAGCACTGTGCTTGGAGATTACATCGCTAACTGCTAACATCAACATGCTAACACAATCATACACAAGACGTGCTATCGCTAATTTGCGATAAACACAAAAGTACAGCTAAATCAAAATGTCAGGGTTTTTTTTGCAGGTATTAGATCACGTCACAAAGTATCGGACAAATTTACATTTTGACCTGATGATGGTTTTGTATGAGAAGTGAAAGGTTCACCAAAGAAATGATAAATCAGTTTGAGGGGAACGTGACTGTGCATGAGAAGAAAACGCCATGGATACTCATCCAATTAACCCACAAAGGTCAGAAGATCAGTCAGTAGTGAATCCTCAAGGGAATTCGAGCGTCACAACAAAATACAACATTTCATGGTGGACTGATGAATCCCACTGCCATCCATATTATATAATAGAAAAAATGACCTATGAAAAAGAGAACCAGTGCAGAGTTACAGAGAAGGAGAACCATCTCTGTCCGTCACTTCAGTGGTGTCGGGTCTAATTTAATGATGGACGTGTCATAAAAACGGGAAAGTACTAATTCAGACTGTCAGATCGTGGCTAATGTCATTACAAAAGACACGACACATTCAGAATAGCCCCCCAAAACCCACCCAGTTATGTACACAAACCAATCTGTCATAACCAGTTAGAGGAGACGCTTCCATCCATAGTCCCCGAGCACAGTCGGCTCACTGCCTGCAGACACAATGTTGTTAATTTGAAAAGTCACCAGACTCCAAACTTCACTCGAGTTTTGTTTGACAGCTGTGGCGGAGTTACAGGGCAGGTTTGATATCCATCTTCCTTAACTCTCTCTGTCATGTAGGTGAAGTCAGAGGCCTTGGTGCTAATAATAACCTGACTGTGTAAATATTAGCCAGAACAAAAAGCACTCCATGTGGAACCTCACCTGTGGTGCCCGTCTCCTTTGTCTGTCTTTGTGCGACCCTTGTCTTTGTTGGGAGGAAGAGGAAGCGACAAAACATCCACCCAGGTGAGAGGAGCTGACTTGGATGAGGATCCAGTCGACTTCTGCTTTGCCAGTTTGTCTACGAGGACAAAGAAGAGTGGGTCCGTTTACAAGTGTCATCACTTTGTCTTTATTGTCTCCATCCTGAGATTGAAACCACCGGCTTTTAAATGATGAATGAGCTCAATTTAGAAGGTACTGCATGCAGGTTCACTGCTGACGAATGTGGTTTCTTAACGGGAGTGGGTGCTGTACTTTATTTTTGGTCTAAACCTCAAGAGGAGGCATGGTTAGAAGCTGGAGCAAGTGGAATAATGTGTCAGTTCATTTCAAGAACTAATTGTCTGTTGAAGTAAATTTAGAATGTGCAAGTAAAGTTCCCATCATAAACATTAAAAATGGACATTCTTAGAAGGATCCATTCTTTCCACAGTCAATAAAGTGAAGCCAAAATATCCCAGATATCTGAGCCTTGACCAATCACAAATCACTTCTAGCTGTCATTCATGACATCACACAGTGTTTTAAAGCATCAAATAGCTTCTTAAAACCAAACGTCCTGGAAAAATGAACACCCTACCCAACAGAGCATAAACCATCTTTGGGGAAAATGTATTTATGTGTAAGATTTTTTTTGAATCCCTATCCAGATGATAGGGATTCTGTCATGTCATCCATCTCTATTTGGGTCTGTGGTTTATATATGCATCTTCCCTGTATTATGAAATTAAAATGGATCATAGAGGCAGAAAACACTTACCGTTGCTTTTCTTGGTGTACTGGAGCTTGGCATATTCAGACCCAGACTCTCCAGACTGGATGGTCCACTGGTCCAGGTCCTGCCCCAGACCCAGACCCACGAGTCCACTGTTTGACAGCCCTGGGTTGCTGCTGTATGGGTCTGGACCCTGGTTGTAGGTTGTGCTGGAGTAGGTGTCATAATAGGTCAGCAGGTCGTCCTCAGCAGCTGTGTTGATGGTGCTGTAGATGGGACTGTCGTTGGACGCCGTGCTGAGTTTCTCTGGCTGGTTCGGGTAGTTTGCGATACCAACTGCTGAACAGCAAAGGACTGTGTTACATTAGCTATGGTCATCTATTAAGTATTCAAAAATTCAAAAGTATTCTCCTCTAAATCCCCAAAACGCAGCCAGGGGAGTTCTTACTGTTATAATATCTATCTGGGTCCAGTTTGCCAGAGCAGCAGTTCACTGAGTCTTTGCTGTTGTGAGTGAGGTTCGGAGTCGGCCAAGAGTCTGACAGCCACGGGTAGTTACCCATGTTTGATCCCAACAAGCCAGGCCTGGAAAGAGAGATGAGATGTATCTATATATATATTTTTTTACATAAACCACAGTCGTAAATTTTGTCTCTATCAAATCATGATCTTCAGTTTACCCTCCGTTTATGATTCCGGACCCTTCACTGTGAGCAAAGCCAACTGCAAAGAAGTGAAAATAATTTAGTCATAAATCGTGTCTTACAGCAGGAAATAATCAAATGTTTTTCTCAACACTGTTTTAAAAGGATTCTCTGGAAGACAAATAAATCTTGTATCGAATAACCCTCCTTTCCAAATTAACAGGTTATCCCACAGAAGAGTGCAGATTCTTATCAATATTACACAACGTGCCTGCAATAAATAAAAATGCAGATGATTAAATGGAGCTGTTTCTGTACTTCTACTACTGTATCTCGAGATCAATAACATTTATATTATGGTGATAGGAAAATCTATACTACAATGTGAAATAACACAGTCATAAGTATGGTATCAAATATATGAAATATTTATGGGAGAATCTAATTTCACGTGTGTTTCTTAAGGCCTTGGACTGCACATCTAGTATTTCTGAACATGAATAATTTGTCTCTTAAAGTCCGAAAACAGTTGCTGTGTTTATCTGCCAGAGCACATATTTTAGAATAAACAGTATATAGTGTTTACTGGTTACATATGCTTCAGTGTGATATCAGTGTTTTCCTTCCTTCCTGCCATGGAAACTGGCCTATGGGGATAAATGCATTTTTAATTAACCGTATATGTGATGAAAGTGCCGCCTCTGCTTTGCAAAATACAAAATTTATAAAACATTCATCACTGCTGGAGAAATCCCCAGTGGTCTATTACGAAGTTTGTCTGTGTCACTAGTTGAAAATAAAATCTGATGGCCCACTCTGCAACAGCTGAAGATCAACGTGAAGGTCGCTGAAAATCCTTCTAGGTCATATCACCTGCTGGTGTGTATGCGAAGGATGTGGTGTAGTGTCCCAGCTGCTTCCTCCTGCGGTGGCGACAGTACAGCCAACCACTGAAGCCCGTCAGCGCCAACCACGCAGCCACGCCCAGTCCTGCGATGAAGGCCGGCTGGCGCACTACGCTTGTGATCTGCTCTGATATGGTGAGACTACCATCTTTCTTCACAGGCGTTGAAGTCTTGTCCAGCGGGACAGCTGGAAGAAAGATGGACAAGTCAGTGCAGCCAAATGATGCAAAGAGACAAAGCATCTAGGTGTTTCTATGCCATCCCATATCTTTTAGATGGAGTTAGATAAGATAAGAATTAAAGGGAGTATTTGAAAGTTGAAAGGTTTATGCAACTCTATGTACCTTCACGCAGCTATGTGTTCATTATAGAATAAAAATGACCGTACATTTAGTCTTTTACCTGGAGGTCTGCGTTAGTGCTCTGTCTGAACATGAAGTCATACATCAGCTGGGAGCCTTGTCAACACAAACCAGTGGATAACCCCCCTCGAAACCACAAATTATAGTTTTACACTTTGGTTTCTGTGCGGATAACAAATAATAGCTTTAGAGCATTAGAGGTGGCTTATTTTGTTTCCTTTAGACAGAGCCAGGCTAACTGTCCCCCCTTTGTCTCCTGGCTTTATGCTAAGCTAAGCTAATTGGCGGCTAGATTTAGCTAGACATGGGAGTGGTACCAAGCTCCCATGTAGCTCTTGCAAAAAAGAACAAAGCGTATTTCCCAAAATGTAATAATATGCCGAAAAGATAAGGGCAGAGATACTGTATAGAGGCTGATGAATCCAAATGCTATTTATTATCCCATCTGAATCCTCGGTTAACACATCTCCACACTCACAAACATTATGCTGACGACACCTCGGTTGTAAACCCATTCACGCAGCACATTCACACACAGGTACTATCCGCGAGGGCACATCTGTGTAGCAGCTGTAGCAGTTTCAGTGACTCACTGAGAAGCAGGCTGACAGGCGGGCTTTGAGCGCCCACACCCAGGCTGGTGACAGCAGCCACCGTGACAGAGTAGCGGACGTTGGGCAGCAGGCCCGTCAGCAGGATGGACAGAACCGCTCCGTCCACTGTGCGGTTGATCTGGTTCTCCTCATCCACGCCACTGCCCAGACACCAGACCTAATGGAGACCAGATATAAAGGGTTTTAATGACAGGTAAATACATTGTCCTGCACACCCTGGGATAAGATGTGGTCTGGTCTTATAGACTGGGTGCTTTTCATTTTTTTGGCATTGAAGCTTCATCTGGTAGAACACATCTGGAGTAAACAGCAGAGATGAAAGAGAAAGGGATGTCAATGCAACGACAGCTTAGAGACAGATTTAAAATCCTGATGTTGCAAATATACAGTTTCGTGCCTTTAGGCATCACAGCTTCTCACAGTGTTTCTCCCATGAATGTTCATGCACGTTGGATTTATGTTCAAAAACTCTGCATTGGAACAAACGTTCCGATTTCTAAAGTATATTGTAAATGATTTCACACCAAAGCAATCCCACGTAATTAATATTCATATGATGTCAGAGATAAAAATAATATGTTTACAGAGCTGAAAGTCTTTTTTTTAAAGTTGAAAATATTCAGCTCATTTGTTTGTTTTCTTGATAAATAAATAAAAAAATCTGTTTCGTGCTGTCAATTATTGAGTGGATCATGCAGCGAAACAGAAGAATATATATATATATATATATCTCATGAGTCAATCAACAAAAATGTATTTGTCAAATTTTATAAAATGTCTACATGTTTTTGTTTTGGAAATTTGTATCAACAAGGCTACTATAGGTGTTCATCAAGACTAAAGAAGCGCTATATAAATACAAACCATTTACCATTTATAGGAACTATAGTTGTGAGTATAAGGGTGCATGTAAAAAGTAGAACATTTCACTTTAAAATACAGTGTGTGGGAGAAGAAGAAAAGAGTAGCATTAAGTGAACATCTCAGTAGTTCAGTTCCTGAGTACATGTAAGTTTCTTTTCAGCATTGGTACAATTTGTAAATTAATCTTTTGTGAAGTTTTTTATTTGATCAAAAACAGAGAGCTGCATTTATCCGGTAATACCTGTAATACTTCAATTTTTCACATGTAAGCCTCTAAAGGCGTTCACAAAATACTGTGTGCAGTTCTCAGCAAATTGAATGTTTAAGTGGATTAAGTGTGATCCTCGCCTTCGGCTGACAAGCCGCCACATACAAGAGAATCTGGATTTTCGTGATCAGACTTGTGCCGTTTTTTCCGTAACTTTCAACATGCAGACACAGATGGGAAGAATAAATCAAAACAATAGAACTGCATGTTCAATTTCACTGTGTTTTCTTCTTTCCATAGCAGCCTGATGATTAGTAATCAGTGTTTATGCTAAGAGACAGATAATCAGAGCTGAGTGTTTTTTCCACAGATGACGGGGACAGTCAGTGTTCAGTTATATTCAGTCTCTTTTGTACACATGCACATGCACTGGCAGCAGATAATGAGTAATGAGTAATTATGGACTGTTAATAAAAAACATTTTTTATCAAGTATCAAAACAATTTATTTGAACAACGCTGAGTAATGACTGTGTCGAAATACAAAGATTGTGGATTAAATAGACAATTTGTTCCATTTTGTTTTTTCAGCTGCATCACTGGTTTGAAAGGAAGTAATAAACACCAGATAAGAAAGCAGACAGCCCGGTGTAGTCTCAGGTGTAGTTATGCTCCGATAGCTATAATCTCACCTTGTACTCCCGAATGATGCCACTCTGAATATTATGAGGCGGAGGCTCCCAGGATACACTGATACTGGAGCTGTTGGTGAGCTGCACCACTGATACACCCTGTGGAGGAGCACTTACCACTGCAGACAGACAAAGAACAGGTTGATTTGTATTATCATTATCAGTAGATTTCAGTGTTAGGATAACTCTTTACAGGTTCGTAATTTCCAATGGGCTTCCAGGATGAATTATGGGATTTGGTACTTAATTCAGAGAAAATAACCCTTAATAAATATTCATTTATTTCACTATTATTTGAAAGGAAGATATTTGGAGATTATGGACCCACAAACTTAGGTGTTACCCACTTTTTTGTCCGTTTAGATTTAGGATAATAGTTGTGAGCTATTGGTAAAGTAACTAAATAATATTTCTTACCCTCCTCGGGTGTACGCAGCAGAACCATGAGGCTGTCATGACCCTGTAGCTCATTGAAGTAAGGGCGTATCTTGACCTCATACTCGGAGCTGCTCTGTAGATCCACTAAGATGGCACTGTTGTCAGAGGTGGCTTCCACATCCTGGACCAACCAGGAGTTGCCGATAGTCCGGTAAAATATTCGGTAACCCTGAACGTACCGAGACTGGCGGGCGACCTGATAAATGTTGGCAAGACACAAAGAACATTGCACCTCAAGTTAATCTGTTTGCGTCAAGTCACGTTTGGAGGAGTTTTTGAAGTAAATGTTTGGAGATTAGCGTGTCCTCCACACACTGCGGGCCAACGTTGAAAAGTATACTCTTCTACAGCCAAGTATTCAACTCACAGTCCAATGAATCCTGGTGCTGGAAGGAGAGAGAACCACAGGCTTCTGCAGGTAGACAGACACCTCTCCTAAATCTCTCTGCACCTGTCTGTGGTCCACGCCCTGTTCTGTGGGACTCCCGTCTGAAACAACACAGAAATCCACTCTGCAGTCAAGGCTGATACAGCTGAATTCAAGCTTATTGGGAAGCTTGCTGATGAAGTGGTCAGGGTAGAGGAGTGTCACACTGAGAAAGCAATATGTTTTTAGACTACGCAGGGAGAGCAGTAAGTGTTATTTCCTTCTTATAAAGACTGCACTGTCTGATTCATATTATAAAACAACATTTTCTGCCTCTGTAACTCACCCTGCGTCCTGACAGGCTCAGAGATCGGGCTGGGGTCACTGAGGCCATAGGAGTTGACAGCTCGGACGATGAAGAGATAAACTGTGTTGGGGAAGAGTCCGACCACCGTGTGCCTCTCCTGCCTCACATGGTCCGCCACCGTTTGCCAGGTGCTGCCCACTGATTGGCTGCAGAGGAGGACACATGAAAATATGTCATTACTTCCACCGAGGAGGTTATGTTTTCACTCATTGGTTGGTTGGTTCATCTAATTATCAGCAAGAAAGTGAACCAGAAATATCAGTCAACTCCTTCATTCAAGATTACAAAACAAAACCCTGTCTGTTAGCAGTCACAATTAAATGAATGAATAGATATACGCCACTTGTTAGTTGTGCATCTACAAACGCCTGGCCCATCCTAGTTTGTGGACATAAACAATGACACATTTTTATTCCTTCTTTTTACTGCAGCAGACATTAAAACGACTGCTTCCGAACGAGTCCAGCGAGGATACTACCGCCTGATGCCGAGCAGGAGCGAGGGCCATCAAACACCGAGAGCACGACTGAACATTTTGCTAAACTCCGTGAAGGAGAAAATGGCGAAGTAATTACAGCATTTTTCTATCATCAATGTTTTCTCCCTCTCACACACTCCCTCCCCAAGTGTTCTTCGGAGAAACACTTTTGCCATTTAAATGGATTCATCCTGCTTTTTTAAAAGCTTGGAGTGGAAGCCACAGTGACCCATTTAGCATAAAATCCTCCATTACGATTTCTTCCCTTTTATATCAAAACAGACATAAGTATTATTATGTACTGTATACAAGAGAGGATACTAGAACAGGTGACATTTCGGTTGGAACTTTCTGTCTTTCTCGGTGCTGATGCCTGAAAACAAATATTTGCGAGCAATTTGTTGGTGGTGGAGCGTGCAGCAGCGAGTGGATCTTCGTCATCAGCTGTGCATGTAAGCCTCCAGCTCTGAGCTTTCTCTCAGAGCCAGAACTTTTGTGTGTGTTTTTGTCTCTACACTTGCTCTGTACCCTTCTCTCCTGCTTCTGTAATGAGTGAACTCTCCAACCGGGCTGCTCCCCTCCTTCCTTTGCCCCAGGACAGGACAGAGCTGCCGAGCTGACCACTGCAGTAATTGTCTTCTCTTTCACTCGCTGTCGGTCTCGCTGAGGCCTCTGGTTGGTCGTTAGAGCTGCCGCGGCTCTCCTCGGGACGCCGCGGCTAAATACTGATGCAGCGAGTGTTGCGGATTCACTTCGGGACGTCACTTAACAGAGCTGTTTGTCCCTCAGGCGCAGATGAGTCATTTCCAAACTAATGACTCTAAATGAAGAAGACTTCATTATCAGAGCACAGTCTGAATACTAACAAATGGAAACAGAGAGAGTGTGGATACAGACAGTGAGAGGGTGGGAAGTTAAGTAGAGGCTGTCTGTGCTCATTTTCATCTCACACAGTAGTTTTTATAAGTACCACCACATTAGATGATATTGATGTGTTCTGTTGTGATGGGCCATGCACCCCCCCCCCCCCCCCCCCCATCCCCTATGAGAGACAGTGCTGCACGTGCAGATAGAGAATTTGTGTGTGGGATCCACAATTTATTTATAAAAGTTGAAACTGAATGGCATTGAAAAGAACAGAAGGACAGCGCTCTCTCCCTCGCTCTCTCCGTCACAAACACACTGACCATCTGTCGCAGTCACATTGACCATCAGCAGCAGCGTGAGAAGTATTAAAATATCATGGCTTTACTGTGATATCAGCAGGCAGGTAGGATTCGGAATAAACTCTCTTTCGCATTGCATGTTCACGCAACCAGCACTGGTACTGTCCTCTACTTAATGGGTGTCATCCCCCGCAGCCCGACCCCGGACCGATCAGCTCCAAAAGTTAATCATCTGGGGATTCACTCCCGAAATCTGTCCGTGCTTAGTTATTTTGAAAACCCCCACACAGGAATAAACCTTACTGTGCATGCAGGACAATGACACAGGAATAAGGGCCCTTTAAACCAGCAAACATTTTTCCCAGTTTAAATTAAATCATGATGATGATGAGGATTAACGTTTCCTAAGGCGTCCTAACAAATGGCCCACTGTGTGTACGTCTGTCATACCTGAAAGCTTCGATCACGTAGGAGGTGACAGCGGCTCCGCCTTCATGAGGGTTGGACTGCCAGGTGAGGGTGACGGTGTTTTTGGTCACCTCCGTCACCACAGGCTTCTGTGGAGGTCCCGGAAGCTGGATGAACTCAGAAACTCTGGACACTGAAGAAACTCCATCTTCTGTTCCACAAACAGGAAATCAGAAGTGTTACAGGGTTAGGACCATGGAACAATGGACCAGAGTTGAACCTGGGAATTGATTTTTTTGAGTTTGGAGAGTTTTAGTGTCGGTACCTCTGATAGTCAACATCCCACTCCAGCTCGTCTCCCCCGTGGCGCTGGACACCACGCACATGTACGACCCAGAGTCCGTGTCCTGCAGGCAACATTTGGGATTTTAACATTTTTGAGGGATGTTTTGGAGCTGTGTAGATGACTGAAAAAAAGTTTAAGGTCAAGAGTGTCACATTTCTGAAGTAGTCTACTACACCACAGAAATGATCTTAAAGCTATAATCACAAGATTAATTTGGAGGAATATTCATTAAAATTATAGAATAAATGATCCAAGGATATCTAAGTGCAGTTTAAAGTACTTGTGGAAGTACTGACGATGTCATATTTGACTTTTTGTACCAATCAATGGGAAAACAAGAATCCCCCCCCCACACACACACACACACACAAAAAACCTAAACTCAAAGCCTAAATTATTTCATTTATTAACTCATTTATTGCTGGAAACGTCATTTTCCTAAGTTGACGTGTTTGCGTGCCTAAGGACAAATTTAATATTTTGCATTCTCAGCTGACCTGTTGCACTAATATATTAATAAACAAATGAACCACTGGGAAATATGTATTTACGTAGCAATTGTAGGGAAATTACAAAGACGTCTTGGAATAAATTACTCTATACTATAGAAACGCTTCATAGGGTTGAGAGGATTCGCAGAGTCAGGTGATAATTCTCTGTGAGTTTGACCTTGTGTCTGACAACCTTTACATACAAAGTCATTATTTATATTCTTGACACAACAATATTCAATATAGCAGCTTTAAGCAAATTACCTATTTACCGTTGTTATTAAAATTTAAAGTAGAAATCATCATATCAGCCCGTGCAGCTCTGAAAGCTTCCCTTCAACAAACACTGCACCACGCTCTCCTGTTTATATTATGAACCGTATACGCCTGCGCGCTTCACTGCCACTCGTGGTGCACAGCCTTGTCCTGGATAAGAGCCAGTCTGCTCCAACTATCATCAGACCATATGAGATCATCCTCCGCAGTGTTGACCTCTGGCTGACTGACAGCGCAGCGTGTGGACAGGTGAATTTCCTTAAATGACTCCAGCGACTGCTCAAATATTGATGGCGGGTTAAGGGCATCAGCAGGGTAAATATTTTTAGTCCCTCACTCGTCATCTCCATTTCCCCTGTCCCCCCTTGTCATCCCCTTGATGCCACACTAATGCATGTCTTCTGTTCCATTGAGCACATTGGCATGGCAGATTTCCCCCGCCTCAGTGGTGCACTGGACCAAATCCTAATGCTTCCAAGTTTTTCTGTGCACCACTGCTGAGGAAGAGGATGAGAGACGAGGCGAATAGGCAAAGTCCCGGGAAGGTTATTGGATTAAAATGCCTAGAAACTAATTATCATCTATCACTCGTCAATTAACGGGAAAAAAACGACACAACTTTTACGCCACCCTGCTTGCACCCGCTGACCTCCAGGTGGGGTTATAGCACAAAGGGGCTGCTGACTGCTCTTCCATCAAAGCGGAGCACATTAGCATTTACCAACAAGCACCTTCATTAACATCACAATTACGCCGCGTATGAGCACATAATTCTGCGAATCTCTGAGATGTGCACTGCCTCAGAGAGATCGGTCTTTGAAACTCACCTTAACTTTACGAACTGAAATGGAATCTATAATGGGAACGTGAAAAAAATATGTTGCCATGTGGGTTTGGGAGAAAGTTAAAAGGAGGTCAGAGTAACTGTTTACACTAATCTTTACCGTTTTTCTCCTTCAGTCACACAATCTGATTTACCTTCATTTGAAAGCAAACACTTTTCAATGCCTCTTTGAATAAATGACAAATCCCCCCCCCCCCCCCCCCCCACACACCATTATGCCTGCGATTTGCAAAGTGCCATTCTCCATCAAGGTCAGTCTTGGTTTATTTCCCTGAAGTCTCTCTCCATCTTTCTCCCATGAAATCTTGACTGAAGGTCCTCCAATTACACGGCAGTGCAGCTGCGCCGTGGCACCCCGAGATACGGTCTGATTGGCCGGACCTTGGCGAATGATCGGCGGTACACGACCTGAAGGGCCTGGCGGTTAGAGGGGAGTGAAAGCATATGTTAGGTGCGTCATCTCTCTCCTGATTAGCAAAAGAAAAGTGAAATGAACACATTTTGGATGGTGGAGAGTGCAAAAGGTGAAAATATTCAGATGCTCAGTAGGCAGAATAAAGTAGGTTGCATGAAAAGCAAAAAAAAAAACGCTGCTGAAAAAGAACATTATACAAGAAATTCATTGTTCTTCCTAAATGGGGTCTCTAATTGTGTTCTTTTTTTAGTCTTATTGCTGTGCACCTACTAAGAAATTCATGTTTTCCCCTCATTAGTTGATGGTACAGAATAAAGACAAAACCTTCCCCAGGTTGAAACGAGACTGTGAAGACTCACCTCCTTCCACCTCCAGCAGCGCCTTGGTCAACACACTTCCTGCGACACTGATGGCCTGGCAGATGTAGAAACCAGAGTCCTCGGGGTGGACGTCGGTGACGGTCAGCTCTCCGCTCATGGACACAGAGTAACGACCAGACTGTGACGGCGGCTGACCAGGGAACAACAACATCTAAACGCACAGACACACAGCACAACTGATCATTCATACGAGCAAAAAAACCAACTTCACGGTTGATCGCAATTAATCCGGTAATTATCTTCAATTATTCGGTTTAACAATGAACAAGGTGTATTTAAGGTCTCTAAAATAATAGGAATATTTAATTGGAAAGAATAATAATGAATACATACATTTTTGTATTCATTAGTAAGTCTATGAAATTGTAGAAGATGACTAATTTGAATGTTACCAAGGTAGAGAAACATGAGTTAGCTGAAAAATTGAAATGTATTGGACAAACTGAAACGTAAATGTGAACCAAGTTTCATGACCCATCACAGCTGTCAAGACATTTCACTCAAAACTCGAAAATATACAACCTTCCCACCAACTATTACTGTCTGTACAAAAAAAGTGACAGTTCACTCAGTGGTTGTTGCTCTTACAGCAACAACTCAGGTCAAAACTGGGAGAGACGGGTTGTTTTGGTGTTTTTGGGATGATGCCCACTCTCACACAGCTTTCCCATTCTGTTTTTCTGTAAGCGAGATGGATGTGAACTTGGGGGAAGGGATGCACATCAATCCATTCAGCCATCCATTTCATTCCTCTAAGAGGCTTAGACGTCGGTGGAGGGACCAAGGTTATAGGGCTGCAGATAATCCGCCAAATACAGCAAAAAGCTCCGCAAACAGCCAAGGAATGCCTCCACCATCCTGCAGACCGAGGCTTATTCACAAAATCTGCGGCTGAACTTCCTGTTTTCTTTCAGGCATGCTCATAAAAACATCTGAAGCTGCTCCTCCGACTCAGTGATCCCAGCTGCTGTTGCGCAACAGGGTATTTATAGTTGGGTACAATATGGAAGAGGCCCTTTGTCTGCAGATTTGCCCTAAAGACGGCGTTTCTACACCTGGTGTACTTCCTGCCACCCCTCCCTCCCTCTCCTCTACTTCTGCCGCTCTCTTACACTCCGGGCGCGAGCTGGAGAAACATTTCTCGCCAACGCATTAACACAACGCCTTCCAACAGTTTGTATCTACTCATATCGCTGAGCCAAATGCAAATGTGCTGCACTCTCTTGTTCGTCTCTCGTCCATTTTAACTTGTAAAGATATGTGTGTTGAAGAGTGTGGGCCACTCGAAAAAAAACGATAAAATCAGAAGAAACTGCTCATGTTGCTGTGAATCATTCTCACCTTTAAAATGAAGAAGGTGCGAAAACTCTGCTTATTGATAAGATAAAAAAACTGTATTTGTTTTTTTTTTTAAATCCCTGTAAGCTCAGATAAAAAAAACACATCTACGGCTTGTTAGGAAGCAGATTTATTCATATGGACTCGTGCTGTGTTTCCTGAAGAGAAATGTGTCTCTGCTGCTGCAGTATTCTCCATTAGAGAATGTATTGTTCTCCGCTACAGGCGCTTACCTGGCTGCCCTCTTTCTGCCAGAAGATGGCAGGTGGAGGGTTTCCTGTGGTGCCGCATTGAAAGGTGACGCTCATCCCCTGGGTGGTAATCTGGTCCCGGGGCTTCGAGGCAATCTGAGGTGGAACTGGAAGAGGATAAGAAGTGTCACTCACCACCCAGTGAACTCTTTCAAACGTGTGATCAACTCCTTTAGGGTTTGGAAGGAATTTCCTTTACTTAAGTGAAATTACCAGTACAACTATGTAAAAATGCTCCATTACAAGTAGAAGTCCTGCTTTAAAATCCTACTCAAGTGCAATGAGCAAAATGTCCTTAAAATTTCAAAAGTAAAAGGACTCTTGGTGAAAAATATAGGCCACATAGACTGCTCATAGATTATTGATGCACTGGTGTTAGTGATGGCCAAGTGGTTCCCAACATGAGGGTTGGATTCCTCCAAAAGACCACAAGGTGAACCTCAAGGGCTCTTGAGATGATAACTTTCACAGATCAAATAATATCTTTTACTTATCAAATAATGAATGGTTTAATCTCAGGCCTTGAACAGTTACTTACATTAAACTATGAGAGATGTACAAATTATGTTCACGGATGAGATAATGGATACAAGTTTTAATCATGTTACGCAGCAAACGACAATGAATAATCGTGATCCATTACGAGTGGCCAACAGATAGCTGGCTAACTGGCCAGCAGTGTGTTTTTCCTTCGTCATCCGCTGTTTGCCCTGGGGGTTACGATATGACGAATTAAATGTCTTGAACATTGTTGGAAATATTTTGGATGATTGCAAGTTCACAAGTCTAAGTATAACATAGATCAAGTGCTTTTTAGACATTTTAATGAAGAACCCTTACATATTATAACTTAAAGTAAAATACTTTCCTTAGTTACGGTTCACGACGGGTTTTGACTTTGGTCTGAATAGATAAAGCGTTCACCGGCTCCTAACAAGTGAGATTGAAGGGCCGTCTCTTTAACCTTCGGAGCTTTTTGATCTATCTCTACCCTCTCATCGCACCTTTCATCTTTAATGAGCCAAATCGTCTCTGTCTCCTTTGTAAAAACAAATCATGGCGGGCAGAAGGCAACGCCGCTCTAATGACATTTACTCTGTTATTTTGGGAAAAGGTCTGAGCAGAGCCGGCACTTTCCAGCTCAGGTCAGGTCACATCCTCGGCAGATTTACATTGACCACTGCCTTCTACCTCCAGTCTCAATAATTGGCTCGGGCTTCCCGTCAGATGAGGACCTACCCCAGCCTGGATTCGTACTCACTCACACCACACACACACACACTCACAGACACACACTCACACGAGCATGCAAACACGCATTTGGCTCGATGCACAAGAGAACTGAGTCATCTGTGTCCGGTCTTAATGTTCTCACTGTGAGCGTGTTCCCAAACACTGAAGATGTCTCACACTATCATCAACATCAGAGTGTTTTGATGATGTTTTTGCAAATTTTGTTTACTTCATAATGTCTTTAAACAAATCTGTTTGTGCCGTGTGTTGTGTTATTCTCATACACTTATGTTTCTGCACTAGATTGAGCCTGTGTCTTGCACGTGGCTCCTATTGATGCTTTACTTATGCTTTTATCATTTGTATTACAATTTTGATTTTGTGATATTTTCTGTGTTGACAGCTGATCATTTATCTATCAACATAACCAGCTCCATGTTTGAAAATGTCTCTCCCAACTGGAGACAATATGATAAAAAAATATATGATTATTATTCTCCGTGGACTTTGTGTCTGAGCTACTGGTTATCTGCTGTTTTTCATCAGATTACTATCAGAGCAGATTGTTCAACACTCTAATGTGAAGGGAGCTGCAGTCTCTGTGTCGGAGTCTTTGTCTAAGTCACTGTTATTGTAGATGTTATCACTGGTTTTATATTTAACAGAAAATAAATCTGGGCCGCCATTTATATGCAGCAGTAGTGAACCCCCAGTTCAGAGTCAGTCAGTGTTTTAATCGTTTTAGGAACACTGCACAATTGTCTCCATATTTCCTCCTCTTGTCTTAACTCACTGTAGTCACACGTCCACTGAGATTTGAGAACATTATACAGCAAACTTAATAAATGTATTTCATGATAACAGATACATTTGTCTCTAACGACACTGAACTAGCTTAAGAAAACTTCAGAAAAGGCACAATTCATGCATAAATCAAATATACCCCAAAACATAATCTTAACTTCTCCTTCCAGGCTCATTTTCTCTTCACTCTCTTTTCTGTCAGGGAGTTTCTGTTGTTGTGTTCGATTAGTTTAGCTCCTGTGTTGCAAATTTAACTTCTGCTTGAGTTCACTCTGAGCATAAAACCTCCTGACGTCTCATTTGAGTCACCTTCCGTAAAATAAATGAGTTTTCTCCTCCTGCGAGAATTGGTTTGAGGAGCAGGGAGAGAATGTCACCATATGTTGCACATGATGGTGGAACAGTAACTTACTGCTCTCAACAGCTGAATTGGCAAATACACAATGATCTCAAACTGGAATAGTTTAAGTTCCTGTTTAAATAAAAATCCCAAAATATCCAATGATGCAAAAATACTGTTATGGTATTATTACAGTACAGTTAATACAAGAGATGCAGCAGCAACTACTACTACTACTACTACTGCCACTACTGCTACTACTACTACTATTATGAGTAGTTGTACTGTTAGTTAAAGGGGCTCTCCACTCATTTTAAACATGAATGATAGTATATAACTTATAGCAATCTGCCCTCTCACATAATGTCTTCTTTAGCTCTGGAGCTGTGAGATGCAGGGAATAAAGTTGTGGTTGTTTAATGTGAGTGTAGAGAAAACTGTATGGAGTTGCATGATGGGAAATGAGAGCATACTGAATTGTGCTCCTTTTAACAATAACCATATATAATAGCTCAGCATGTAATATCACGTATCCATCAAAGTGGTTAGTAGTAATAATAGAAATAACAATAATACCAGTGTAATAACACAATACTAGTTTGATGTTTAAATGGTCACTGATGTAACCTGAGGTCAAACCGCGTCCTCGTTCAGAAGTGAGGACAAAGACTTTTACTGAATCGTGACTAAAAGTAATTTTAAACGACTGCTGCTGCACACGAGAGAGGGATTTACATGTTGTCACACCATCCTCACACACTCCTTATCCACACGGCAGATGTGTCATGTGTGTTTGATAGGAGTTCCTTAATCCCGTGTGCATTAAGTCACAATGTCTGAGGCTTACTTAATGCCTGACTGCAGCAACAGGCATGTCGACACACTAATATACACTAATGGAGGAACGTATTTACACCATTAGGTAGTGATCGTTGTTTTAAAAATCATTATGAATACCATACAGGGAAGGAAACAACTATAAATAACAAAGAATTAGATGGAGAGTGAACTTACGGAACGGGCCAACTGGAATGATGATAGGGTTTGAAACATGATGGAGAGAGATGGAAAATTAATGAGATGGATGAAACGCTGAGCTACAAAACAAAACCGGTAATAGCAAGGAAAGGAGAAAAAGAGGAAGAAGGAGAAACAGAGTGAATGGATAACGGTTCAGTTTGGATTTCATTTGCACTGATAAAAGCATTAGTGGATGAAGTCATCTGAGACAATTTAAACCAAGACACACACACACATGTTGTGCAGTGAAACGAAAAAAGGGCAGAGAGAGCGAGGTGGAGAGAGGAGGGAGATAAAGAGACAGACAGAGAGAGAGAGAGAGAAAGTCATGTCTTATTAATGCAGGGACTGCTCTCTGGCAGTGAGTTAAAGCACACATCTACCAAACATCTGTCAAATGGCATAAGCCATACGGGTTAGTATAAGCTTCTGGCAGCATCGCAGGGCGGCGACTCACAAAGACGCACTGATATAAAAACACAGAGCGCTGGACAGGAATTAACACCGTCCTTTTGAACGACAGTGTTGCATGTGTGCGTGCACGCTTGTTTTCAGTATGCATGATTTGTTTCCCACCGTGGACCTGCAGCATGGCCGAGGCCTCCGTCTTGCCCACGCTGTTCTCAGACGTGCAGGTGTAGGTGCCCTCGTCCTGCTCCTTCACGTGGAACAAACGGAGGCTGTTGCCGTTGCGTATTTCAAACCTGGGGAATGAGAAAAAGGGAGATAATGAAAGATCTAACAGAGAAGCATAGCAGGAAAATAAATGGCCACACTGATCTACACAAAGTCGGGAAAATCTGCCAGTGGTTCAAGATAATATCATTTCTCTCCACGTCAATCAGCCTGTTGCAAGGATTATTTTCTTTTTCAATCAGGTGACATTATCTTGAAACGAGTAGAACACTGTGTCCTCGCTGCCTGATATTACCACTGTTACTCAAAACAGTTGAAATTAGAAACAAGTATGATTACTTTAGCCTATTGGCAGATTTCTACCTGGATTTAGGAAAGATTATTGTAAAAAATATATATATATTTGAATTACCAAGTACAACCACAGTGCAAAATGTATGGTACAAAGTCTTTTTCTATGCAATAATGAAATTGGTTTAATGGACTCATACACGACGGAAGAAAACAAGACAAAAGAAATAAAAGATAACAAGACAAGACAAGTTCATTGCAAACATGAAAATAGCTAAATTGCAAAACAATGTCACAACTGAACGTTAGCTGCTAACAACGTGGTGTTTTCTGATATGTAAGTACACTAGCCCTCTTTACACTTGTTCAACATTATAAAAAATACTTACAAAGGTTTTCTTAAAACTCAATGTAAGACTTCAGCACCGTCTTTGATGACATATAGAATCTAACATAATCCCTGTGTGATGGTATTAACAGCAAAAGTATGGAAAGTGTTGAGAAATACCCAAATGAGTTGTTTTCTAAATATCTTGAGTCACAGAAGATTATTTGTTGTGAGTAATGCTCAGCTGTGCAAAACATTAAATAATTATTAAGTCATTAAAAGTTCATATATGAATTTTATGTGAACTTATACTTTCAAATAAACTTCTGTCCATTGCTTCAAATGTAAACCACATTAATTATATAAATTCTTGGCTGTAATGTATGAGTCATTTGTTCTATGTTAGTTTACAATGTAAAGTTTTATAGTTGAACAATGTTGGAGAACAAAAATGTAATTATTTAATAGGCTGAGCTAAATATACATTATATTGAGTTAAGATGGAAAATAGGATGAAAGTGGTCACAGGAGGATTGTGCTGATTAATGAATCCTCTTTAGTCTCTTCCAGTTATGAATCCATATTAGCAGAACATGAATTAATGAACAGTTACTCCACATATGTTTTCTGGGTCGCATGTTTGAATTATCCAACTCACAACTTGTCTCTGGTAAAACATTTTTTTTCTTATGCAGCCTCATGAGATGCTGTATGTGCATCACCAGTCCTACTGTCTGTTTGTCTGTGCTCATGTCCGACGCTCTCACCTCCCGCGGGGCAGCTCTCCTTCCTCTCTGCGCCACCGCACGGTGGGAGGGGGGTCTCCGTGCACCTCGCACAGGAAGTCCACCGTCTCGTCCTCCATCACCACCTGGTTCACCGGCCTTCGTACCAACACGGGCCGCTCTGCAGCAGGAGAGAAAGTTTGTCCAGGCTGATGCTCCTTTAAAGACACTGCTGCACAAAACATTCACTGCACACAGACCATCAGGGACTCACCGTACACCACCAGCTCCGCAGGATCGCTGTCCCTCTCTCCGACCATATTCGTGCCCACACAGACGTACATGCCGGCATCACTCTTCCTGGTGTGAGAGATCATCAGTTTGCCGCCGCGCATCTGAAAAACAGCAAAGTGACAGCACCAGAGATAAAACTTCAGATGAAGACGCCAGATACGACTCAATTTGATCATCCCATTCCCTTTCAGGAGAAAAAGCACTGTTATAAATCATTAATCCTTCATCTTTCAAAGCACCGTATTAGTCATTGTGGTGTTCTTTTGTAAAGTGCTGGAACACAACTACTATACATACATTTATAGCAGTATCAGTGTACTCATAAATTACTTCAATATTTGAATCTTCTGCTCATTCTCTATGACAAAACCAGACGATGATGTGAATGTTGTGGCTGATCGGTGTAAGATGTTTCCTACGTTTCAAAAGATGCCTGTGAAAAACCATTAGAGTCCTGATTTTACACATGAGAGGAGAGAACAAAAGTGAGACAGAGATATTCTCCACTCCAGAGAAAAACAGATCCACATTTAATTACGGGCTGTTGAAAGATAGTCAGACATTGTCGTTGTATATCTGAATCTCTGCCTTTTTTCCAAGAAGTCCTGGAGTGATATTCTTAAAAATTAATTAATTTTAAGAAAGTGTTTAGCCATGTAGACCCGAAATAATGAAGAACAGAACAATAAAGTACGGACCCAAAATTAGAGGCCAACCTCTCACACTCCTGATTCCCCAATTAAAAGATAAGAAAAGAAGAAAAACAACGCTTGCTTTATTCCGTCTCTCAAAGCTTTCCCGTCACGTCTAAAGAGCTCAGTGAGAGAAATACAATTTTTTTTAAATGATAACAAATATGATTTATTCTTTAACAGGCTAAATAACATCCAAAAACAGTGAAACTGGCAACTTAAATGAGTCTATTTCCAGCTGAGGATTCATGCTATAGAGTATTTACAGCAGCAGGACAGTAGCCTAGATATGTGAGATCAGCTCAAAATAAACCACTGTGGTTGTGTTCGTGTTAAAAAAAGGAACATGTCACCCACTTTAACAGTGCAGCTCACTAATGTATATTTAATGGAGGTCTGCGGCACAGAAAAATAAGCTAAGTCAGGCTTTGGCTACACACAGACAATATCTACTCGTGATTTCAATTCATTGTAGGCTTTCATCTTGTCATCGTATTCATTAAGAATGACAAATATAACCAGACCTGCTACTTTAATTCTACATAAATTCTACTTTACTGTAATAAAATACATTTTTCCAAATCCCGAAATGATCCTTACTCTGACTAAAAGCTGCAATGGCTCAAAATATAATATATAGATTTACCCAGAACTAGCCTGTACACATATACTGTGAGTTATCATGAGTTTAACATAAATCAAACAACATGAGTTTGTAAATCTGAGCCAACTTGAGGGTCCAGCATCATCGCCTCGGCCAAGGAGGTTATGTTTTCACCCCTGCCCGTTTGTTTGGAGGGTTTCTGGACAGATTAGCATCAGACGTGGTGGAGGGCTGCAGTGTGGATCAGAGAAGAACCACTAACATTTTGGTAGGGATTCAGATCAGTGGGCGGATGGAGGAATAATATTTTACTTGATTCAACATTGTGAAAGGCATTTTAGTTGATTTCATTGGTGCAGTTCCAAAAACAATCTGTCTGTGTAGTGAATTTAAATGTGGTTTCATAGAGCATTGGCGGGAATTTGCATTCTACTGAGTGCCCTTCCACTTTAATAGCTTTGTGTTTGCTCAGTATTTTAAAATGGAAACTGGAGAGTCCTTGATCAGTGTTTTTGTTTAACTCACATCGATGCGGTCATCCTTGGCGCTGACTCGGGCGTTGTTGCGTTTCCAGGACACGGTGGGTTCGGGGTGACCACGTGGAGGCACACACTCTAACACGGCAGGCTCGCCAGCAGCCACCACCACATCACTCGGCGCCTGCCGGAAATCATCTCTCAGGACTAGGATGAAAACACAAAGAAATCTAATTAGCTTCAGAAGCCCCGTCTGTCTGGAAATCAGACGCACAAGATCGACGAGCAGCAGCAGCAGCAGCAGCAGCAGCACAGACATGCAACCGCTATAATCAAAAGAAACACAGATTTGTCTTGGAAAACATTCAGATGTGTTTTCTTGAGTGAAGCATCTTCCTGCTAAAAGTTGAAAACAAGCGTATTGAGGGAAAGTCGATCGTTGTGTTTGCATGTGCATGAGTACTCAAATCCCTGGCAACGTCCTTGTTAGACTGTGCTCTTGATTTAATGTTTTCCTGGGCCTGTGTCCTACTCTGCTGTCTCTCCTGTCAGAGCAGATGAATAATACACATCTCTCAGTCCAACATGGAGTGAACAAATAATGGCGCATTCATAATTTAGCTCATATGGGAGGGAGAAAAAAATGGCCCCCGTGTTAATGAAAGGATTGTTCCTCTGTTTCCAAACGCTCGCTTGAAAGAGAATCCGCACAGCTCTGACTTACAATGAAATCAACACTGAACGACCAGAGCCTATCCTCACATCAACCCTGGGTTTTGCTCTCCCATCAGCCCCCGTGGATGACGGCAGGATGAGGAGTTTGACACAGCGACCTTTGATATCTTCTAATCTTTTTTTGCTGTGATTGACAAAGTCTCCGAGTGAACTGTGAACCGGAGGCTTCTCGTACACAATGGAAAGTCATCGTCGGATGCTGACAGCCTCGCACACAGACCGCTTCAGTTGTCATGTTGGACCACATCCTGTAGCTACAGCCTGCAGGCTCTTTATTTCTCAACCAAAGTGAACTATGGCAGCATAATCAATGCAATCTACTTTTACACTTTCATGAATATTTTATCATTCTTTAACAGATACGAAGATGAGAGATGACTGTGGAGTAAACATCGATCCCTCTCAATCATCACTAAAACACAAATCCGTGGCAGGTCTGTCACGTCCAAAGTTTTGGGGGTAGTTTCTATTTTTAGTGGCTTGTTTCCCAAAACAAAAGATACTCAAACTGTGCATTTATCAAAAAACACGATAAAAGGTGCAGACATTAGCATGCACAGCTAACTAGCACAAGCTACTTTCAGACATGCACTGAAGTCTGAACATTTTCCTGAAAATGATTGCATAACTAAATATACTCACTCTACACTGAATGATCGGATCGTAGGCGATCGTAGCACATGACATAGACCTTGCTCCTACACCTGAGGATTGTGGGTAGTGTAGCACCTCTCCTTGACATTCGCAAATACATTTTTTTTTTCTGACGCACAGGAGTTAATGTAGATAACAGATAATATTGTTTCATGGCCTCGTAGTTCGTGATAAATCTACCTTGGATGGTTACAACATTATGGCTGATAATCAAAATCTCTATTCAGAAAATGAATGGGACTTTTACTTGTGCCGTTGAGCTCCATATGCACTTAGCTCTAATTAATCTAGTACATAACTGTCACATTAATTATCCACCAGTTCCTCTGACAGGACTGTGTCAACATGGCAGCCCTGGTCTTCAGTACAACATCAATATTCACAGCCACTGGGCTTGAATGAAATGTCTTTTGAAGTGACTTTATCGCAGCTATTCAAAGACAGGGGAGTCATTCCTCTCCCTCATTTGACTGCCATAATTGTCTTGGGTAAAAACGGGCAATGAATATTCCAAAACTTTGCGACGTGGCAGACAGTTCTCCCTCAGGTCTGAATTGGACATTAGTCAACCTGTACATTCGCCCTTTTCTTTAACTCGCTCCGTGGTATGACTTCATTAATCACGATACCTGCCGTCTTAACTTTATTGAAATTAAGTGAAAGTCACTTTTTACCACGTGGGAGAAAATTGTCTTTTCCTGTCATTTAACGCTTTGACATTTACGCTGAGGAGACGTGAGAAGTCTCTGCAGAATGAAGACTCATTCAGAACTTCTAACCTCTCTGACATTATTCAATTTCTCATTACCCCCGCAGTAATATTTCGGTGCTTATTCACATTCAAACACTAGAATACATCCCGGAGCAGGTGATCAAGTCAGATCGCAGGGGCTGAGCAGAGGTTTGGATGAAGCTCGGACATCCCTCCCAGAAAAGTAAAACACCCTGAGTATCCTCACAAAATGTGTGTTTGCAGGAGCTATAGCAAAAACCAGTAAAGGCACTCACACTGCTCCCAAAGGTCTCTCCACCAAATAACCCTGTTTTGAAAGCACGGCATTATTTTTAGGCCTCCGTCTGTAAGGCCTGGTTGGACGGCCACGCAGACACCTTTGTTTTACTGCCATGAAGTTACGGGCACAGAGCTAATCCCCGACACCGCAGATACAAACACACATAGACACACACACACACACACACACACACACACACACACACGCACACACCTTTAGCTCTTTAAACCCGGAGTCCCCCGGCACGGACGTGGAAAGTGGGACATTTGAGTGTTGAAACACATCACTACCCTCAAACGCCAGCTCCAAAAAATGTCTTTGAAGCTGAATTCAAGCTAATGTGATTCTGCCTTGCTCCTACTTTAAAGTGTGTGATGACGATCGTGCCACAGAATCAGGGACAACCACCAACATTCCCCACCCCCACCTGCTCCCGAGGGGCTAGTGTCCATAACTTAGCTCCTCGGACATTACATGACTAGATCCTGATAATCTCCTAAACCGGGCCCTGTGCTCTCGCTTCCATCCACACTGGGCTCAGGCGGCGAGCAAGAGACAAGTCCTCAGACTCCCCAGGGCACGTCTTCATGTGAGCTTAAATAATGGCAAAGCAGGGCTAAATGATTTCAGCGGTTTCATCATTACTACTCTGGGCACTATTTCGAGAGCGCACATTCATTTTCATAACTTTAATATTTCAGGGATACACAGATTAGGAGATTTAATCTCTTTGAGAATATTCATCACTTGAGTTTTAAGTGACATTTATCTCTATGATACAGAGTTTAGTAGAGAGAAGCTGCAGAGAGGCCATCTGTTAATGTTTTTGTAAAAAATGAACAGAGGCAGGAGAGAGATTAATCACCAAGAAATGGTATGTGCTGCATTCACGCTTTGTATTGCACGTGCAGGGCTGATTCCTGTATATTGCTGACAGTGGGTTTATTGTTAATTATTCATTTACACCTATGGAGCTTATATTTTCTCCTGCTTTTGTTTGGTTGTCTGTTAGTTAGCAGGATTGCACATAACCAACTAAACAGGTTATTATGAGACTTGGTGGAAGGATGCGCATGAGTCAGAGAAGAACCCACTACATTTTGCTGGGGATCTGGATAAGGGAACAGATCCAGGAAAGGGTGTTTTAGTTAATTCTTTGGTTTCTCAGTGAATAATTTATGGACCTTGATGAACACACTTCCTTCTGAAATTTGGTGCAGATCCAAAAATCCGGATCCAGGGAATTTATATACAATCTAGTAGCCCATTGGCTATAAATGACGAATTACCTTCTGTGGGAAACAGCCAGTAATTTCTGGTGTATCAGAAGTGGAAATCCAAGCAAATAATGCTTTTATTGTTTCTTTTATAACACAAGTTACACATTTCTCCACACAAAACATAAACAGCAATACTTTTTGTAGGTGTTTTAGGTCCAGACAACATTTGGGCTTATCTCTATCAACAGTTATCTGCATATGAATGAAGGTAAATTAAAAGGCTGATAGTCAATGGATTTTAGTCGATGAGTCTTCCCAAACCCTCGCCTACAGATTCTGTATATTCACATGTAGAATCTGTTTATAAAGATTCATTTAAATCTGGTTTCCGTGGCGGATGTATAAACTCTAGTGACTGCAAATCAAAGCCTGCAGGAAAATTAACTAAACAGTTTTCTGACCATTCACAAAACCAGAAAGTTGACAGTGATTGTGGGACAGACAGAGCAGAGGTGAAAGGACGGCGTCAGTGCATGTTTTTTTTAAGAGCCTGAGACGACCCTGTGCCTGGCTCCTATTGTTCTTTTATTTCAGAGAGCACTAAACCCGTTAGAGGTGGTCTAATCCCATTGCCATGATACTGCCCTGTCATGGCTAATGGAGGCTTTGCCTACAGAGAAGCCAGCGTTAATCCATTGTCTGATTATGTTGATGGAGGATGAGAAGGGACAACGGGGAAAACGGTCTGTTTCAGAAGCTCTCGCCCATGAATCCCTCCATTTTACATAAATGTAATGATGTTTCAATTACACACAGACATTGCACGACACATTCTGCTTTATTAGTACGTCTGACAGGGCTCCTATAAACCGCGGCTCTGTTGAACTGCAGAGTGAAATTCGAGCTGACAACTTTAATGCATCCAGCAGCAGATATTCTAAGCTACACGTATAAACTGTACTTATCAGGGATGATACGTATATCTGCAGATTCTCTGTTGTATAGAGCAATCGCAGCCAAGAAACAAGCTGCAGCCAGAACTTTGATTCCTTCATAATCCCTCATCAGGAGTAAGAGGAACATCTGGCTCTAAAGCCTTTTAAGCAAGTTTTATTTTTTATTTGTCCTACTTTATTCTAATCCTGCCACCATGTGACTGTCTCCTCACTGAGACTGGCAGACATTCACGATTTTGAAATAGACACTACTGCTGTTTCCCGTCCCAACTTTTGTTTCCTTTTCAAGCCTAAAAAAATCTGTGTTTGGAAGGAGCGAGGAATGAATTTCATTATATTTCCACTGTCTCATTATTCTGGTTTTTCAATAGCCAGGCAGGTCAGCTGATCACTGGCAGCTTAAAGTAAAAAAAGAAAAATAGAGGAGAGAGAAGACAGAATAATAACTGTTGCTGGCAACCGAGCTCCTGAATATCGGTTACTGCAGATGGAAGCAACAGCAGATACAGAAAGAAAAGCTTTGAGCATTCAAAAATGTTTGGTTAGGCATTAACCAAACATTTTACTGTTACAGTTAATAACTGTTTTTTTTGATTATATTAATTTCCCGGAATGACATGTCATTCCAGCATCAGGCTCAGGTTGGGTTTGAACAGAGTGTCGGGTTCAAGTCTGGTTCAAACCCCCCCGCCCCCCGGCTCAGTCAGGTAGAGACAGGAAATTGTGCCCCAAGCAACAGTGTGAACTCAAATGTCTGAGTTGGTTGCTCCAGCCACGTTCCGGGACCTCTCCTGCCAGCCCCCCCCCCACCCCCACAAGTAAAATGTGCAGAATATTGTGAATCCATGTGAGCATTACAGCAGGAAGGTGATGACGTTGATGATGTTTCCAACATGAGACAGATGCAAAACTGAAGGAAAAGAAAAGAAACAGCTCAGGAGGACAAAGAGGTGTCAAACACACCGCCGATGAAGATGTCAACTTGGAGAAGACAACGAGATATAAGATCTTTGGGAGATAACAGCCAACGCTGGTGTCGCTGTGCTGGAAACAAAAACACTGTTCTTTCCACAGCACAACCCCTTATATTAGCCTGTGAATCGCTAATGCAGAACATCGCATGTTAACTCAAATTCACATTCACTCATCGCTGAAAAACAAAACAAAATCCTATACTTGTGAAAAACAGTCAGCGTCTGACATTCACTCAGCCTGTCTCAGCTCTGATATCACTGTCGACTGTGCAGAGCCGCCGGAGCGATGTGATGCATGGAACCAACATAGGTTAGATGTGTATCTCTGATTTCTCCGCAGACGCAATTCCAGCTCGGCGTGGACAGAGTGAGCGGCGCCAGCCTGTTAGCTCACTGCAGAGAGAAGCCTTAGTCACGCAGCACAACACAATACATTATGCATCATTCACTGACAATTAATGTGTAATTAATGTGCTTAAAACCAGGTTAGAGTCTGCGCCATACACAGAGCTGCATTAACAATCCAACAGATCCATTGGTATTAATTACTCCTCAGTGGGAGATACAAAAGCTCTTCCTCCACCCACCTGTTGTCCCTCACACACACACACGCACACAGACCACCAGCTTAAAACTGGCCCCCTCATTAACACGGCACACTCCCCCCCCCCCCACACCTCCCTGCCAGAGCTAATTGGGTCACGATTTACCCCACAGTCAGCACAACCTCACACAGAGTGGGAGGGGGAGTCTGAGACCACCACCATACTGTTTCAGCATATGCCCTCGCTAGCCAGAGGCAGTGAGATTAGAACAAAACAGCCACTTACTAATACTGTTAGTCACTCTGCGCCTGCAGGAGAATCATCCCTTTACAGATATGACTGCACTGCAAAAAAAAAAAAGAACTAAATTACATTATCAACAATGCAAAAGAGGCGATGTGACTTCATATGCGTTACATCTTCTCCCGGCTCGGTGTATTTGCATGAGCCGCAGCTTTGTATGGTTCCCACTATGCGCTATATCTGAGGAGACCATCCCTATTTTTGAACACGAGCTGCAGATGAGGTCAGCCAGCCGTGAGCACTTACACTCACTGTCAGCGAGGAAGCCTCAGTATGGTGGCAGATAAGACCCAGCTCAAATTGCTGTTTTGTGTTGTTTTTTTTTTAACAAGGACGGTTCGACCTTGGTAATCTGTTATGCTCCTTCCCCCAATCAACCCACTGACTAATCCATTTCCTCGTGTCAAAGAGAGCTGCAGTTCAGCCCAAGGCCGAAACACACTGGCACAATTAGGAGAGGAGGAAGACAATGGCACGTGTCCCAGACCGAGGAGGGAAAAATAATAGACACGGCTCATTCCTATTGGGAGCTTTTTACTTCAGTGCACGCGCCAAGATTTGGGGACGCTCACGCTCCGCTGCTGTATTCCTCTGCCACATGTCTGTACAAAGAAAACACGGCTTGGCTAAGCGGTAAAACACAGTTGATGTGATGATTACCTGGCTGTCATAGAGGAGGTCTCAGTCTGATTGGTTACTAGTAACTGAAGGAAAAACAACAATATTTACCTTCACCAAAGTTATGTGTCTGTTTGTCTGTTAGCAGGATTACGCAAAAGCTAGTTCAACAATTTTCTTGAAACTTGGTGGATCTGGACCATAGACTGTAAATAAAGATGGACGATGGGCTCCGCTCCCACTATCCAAACATTAAGCTGAAATATCCTGGAGGAGAACAGTGCCATCTTGTGCGTCTGGAGCCAGAGTATTGGCAGTAGCAGCCAGGGGACGGAGCCAATCACAGACTCTCAGCTGTCAATCATGACATTTCATATAACATTAAATAATTAGCAATAAGAACGACCTAAAATGACAGAAACGTGTATTTTAACTTTGGATTTTGGTGCTTGTCCCATCTGCTAACATGGAGGAGGCAGGATTAATGACTGATCCTGCAGATGGCGATTGAGATGCTCTGGCTTCACTTCTGAGGAGCTGTCATGTTGTCCATCTTCACATACAGACGATGGTCTGGACAAAGTGGCAGGAATTCTTTTGCACTTCATTTAACAATGTGAGATAAACAGTAATAATTAATGGATCTTAAAACAAATCAGGCGTATTTAGGGAAGTTGTAGATGTGGATCTTTGACTGTGACTTGAATGGGTCTGTTGGGCCTTGGCAAAGGTTTGTGCTCTATTAAGTGGCCCTCAAGTTTTCTGTATCACCATTCAAGCCAAGATTTGCTGTTGTTATTTACCACAAAATGAATATTAACTACATTATTTAAGGGTTTTGGACAAAATAATATATTTGTGAGCAACAACTTGAAGAAATTGTATTTTTTCACCATGTTCTGACATTTTATGAACGAAATTAAATCATTGACAGCTGCAGGCCTAATATCATTTACTAAGACTGTGTAACTGAATTATAGCATGCTCTATGAATCACTATATCATGTATAGTTAATCAAGACATGAACGAAATTGAATTTGGCTTTGAGATGTTTCTGTGTTTTCAGCATAAAATGTTATCAGCAGGAGAAAATCATCATTACTGATGAAGACATGAATGTCAAGCAGGTAGACGTCACTAGGGTTATTTTTCATAGATTTCTCCATCGTTTAAAAACATCACATTTGACCGATTTTTGAACCAATGACGTTAAAGACAGTGATGAGGCCGAGAAGCCCAACCCTCCTACATCTTTTAAAAACACTTGAGTTAAATAGAAATCATCTCAAGCACTTGTCATTGAGTCTGACCGAAAGCAAGCAGTCTCAATGAAATCTTTGCAGCACAATAGATCCACTGTGACACAAAGACAAGCTGTTGATTTTTCCTTTCTAATTGAAGTGTTGTGAAAAGTGGAATGCACTCGTTTACCTTCACACCTTGTCAAAGTATGTTTTTCTGAAATCCCTGCATGAGAAGTGGTGAAAGAAATTAGAGATGCAACTAACTTTATCTCTACTGATGCTGATTCCTTTACGTCAATTTCAGGCCATTATATCATAACCAGTATAAACTGGTCTATTTCAATATAAGTCAATTTCCCAAATTAAAACTCTATGTATTAAACCTAGGGTTGGTAATCTTGGGAAAGCGAGCAACAGCAGACTACACAAAAAAAAAATGCAACCAATACATCACATCCCGTTCTATCTGCCCTCCCCTCAAAGCCACGCCCTCCAAAACACATGAACACGCACTGACTGACAACAACTAGCATTTCGTACGGTCCAATCAGTTCATTGTTATGTTTATTACAGCCCTGCAAGGGCCAGAGACAGACGACTTTATAAATTAATGGCTATCGCGATGTGAAGTGGATTTCAACACATTAGATAAAAAGTGTTTTAGAAAGAACTTACAACTGTGATAAAAAGATAGTTTTTTTATATATATATCTGTGAGATCACGTTAGAAACCCAAAATTGAAGTTAAAACAGCAAAGCCACAGTAGTGTCCTATTTCAAATGACTCTAGAGAAAAAATATGTTATTATCACTTTGTTTTTACCTTCATGGTTCCTACAAATGTTGTTTATGGTCACAGCGTTGACTCTTTTAAAGCCGCAATTAAAGAGCTAATAACAAGAAAAAATATATTTCCTGCCACAATAACCTAAAATTAGGATCACATCCACAGGCCAGCACTTGTTACTGAATTTATCTCTAGCACCGTCTCTTTTGGGGTCGCCTCCTGCAGCTCGTTGTTTCATGTCATCATTTTCAAGCACAGTCAACTGTCCAGTGGACCTCCATTAAGCTGCCAGGCGACTGCAGCGAGATCTGTGACAAACTGTGAAGCATCTTCATACTGCACACACACACACACACACACAACATGTACTGCAAAGGAACACACACACACTTAGGATAATAACAAATAAAACAGAGCCTTACTGGCAACTTCCAGAGAAGCATTGCGACTGATGGCATCTCCCAGGGGGTTGCGGGCCACGCAGGTGTAGATGCCTTCATCTGGTTTGCTCCGTCGTCCGTGTACGATGCGCAGGAAGAAGAGGGAGCCACTAGGCAGGAGCATGCGGTGGGAACGCGGGTCGTCTTTGTCAGTCTCCACACGCTCGCCATCTTTGTACCACTCGATGCTGGGAGTGGGTCGGCCCTCTGCCTTGCAGTTGAGGGTGGCGGGCTCCCCCTTGGAGACAATCAAATCCGAGGGGTCCTCCACTATGCGAGGCCCGCTGTCCTCAAACCGTGCCCGGGACCCTGTAACGTGGAGATGAGGACAGATGTCACTTACGAGGCTGAGCACCCACCATTTTAGAAAACACAGAAATAGAAAGCAATGACACCGTTTGAAGGACATGAGTATCTTTCGTTGGAGATGCCGGACAAAGACATGGATTTTCTTTTGGATGATAGCGGTGAATCGTTAAAATATCAATACAAAGGTTTCTGCTGCTTTCTAGTAAAGTGTGCATACAGTATCTTCAAATAAATGAATTCACACATGTGATATGATAATGGCCAATCTTTGTGTCAATCTGAACTGTTGCAGAGGCTGAGATGATGAAGTCGGAGGAAAAGTGGGAATAACACAGGCAGACGTGTGCGTATGAAGGGGAGATGGACCCAGGATGTGAGAATAAGGCAGCAAGATATAGATAACTCCCATATCCCTCTCTCTGGGGATCCATTTTCTCTTGGCTGTGAGGGAAAGGCACACTGCTTCAAGACCGAAGGTAAGCTTTTAGAGCAAGACCAAATGTCTCTAACAATGTGTTACAGTTGGAAAAATGAATAATTCAAAATGCTGCTGCTTTTAGTTTGGTTCTGAGGAACAGATGGTCTCTCCCTCACTGTTAAAAAAAAAAGAAAGAAAGACAGGGAAATGAAATGGTCACTGTGCGACTGATTACTATGCGGCTCTGTCTGAGGCATTATTTTCAGCACATAATCTCGACTGCTTGAACGTCCTCCTTTATGAGCGGAGAGGAGCAGCCAGGACTAACCCAATGACACACATGTCGTTGCACACGCTTGTTGTTACATTCTACTTAAATCTGAGGCATCAGGATAAACCCTCACTTTTACGCCATAAGCAGATTTATGTCTTTTCATGAACTGATTTGATCCCCGCGGGCCCGGAGTTGCCATCACGACTCAGACCTGAGGTAAACATCCAAAGAGCGATGCGAGCGCTCTCAGCTAACACCCCGGGGTCACGAACCAGGACAGCTCACTAAACGTTAATGCAGGATCTGGATGAATACTAATCGGGCGGTAAAAATGTGTCGTAGCAATTCCAGATGTAAAACCACACTTTGTTTACAGGAAGAAGAACAAGTATAGGGTAAAACATTTCATGCTATGTGCCCATAAGCTGATCCTCTAAGATATTATAAAGTGCTTTCCTTTCGGATTATATTTCATCAGAGCTGTATGGCATCTGTGAAGATTACATATTGACACATCTGAATCGTTTTAATTTTGAAGAAGTATCTCTGCAGACGTCCATGTCCTGATGGTGAACTGTGGTTTTTAAGCACGCAAAGGATCCACTGGCAGTTTAAAGTCCCAAGCCGTGTAATACAGTTACATCACACACTGAGCTCCCTTCCACTTCAGTCGTAACTGGAGTTTTATCCCAAAAACAAATACTACGAGAGAGAGTCAAGCTCTTGAAAGCAGAACTGCAGTGGTTCAGTGATGGGGGAATTGTGAGACGTACATGAAAAAACTAAATGGTAAAAATCGATGCTGCAGAGGCCAAAATATCCAGACTTCTATGCGATAAAGTCCAAGAAAAGATGAAGGATTAACAACTTTTGGATCATTTGTTTGTTTATTGTTTTTTTGAGGACGATCTCTAATATAAAGAACCACGTTGGACATCAGAAAATCCAATAAAAATCGGCACCATAAGCTGTTGGTGCCAATTTATGGCCAATCGTGATGTTTTGTCATTGGCTAATATCTGGAATAAAGTAGAAAGCATCAATCTTTTCAGCAAATTACCTTAATGTTAAAGTTCAAGTGATATCGCCCTCTAATGGCAGTAGTGATTATGACGGGACGAAAAGAGGAAGTAAGGTGACATTATGACAGGTCAACATTCTGATCATGTAATAAAGAAATATAACTTTGTACTTTCTAATACTCTCCAGACAGTGCTATATTTCACTCTTCCTCTGTTTTTGGTCTCCACCATCTTCTAAGAAAAAGATCAGGATGAAATCGTTGGATATTTGCTGCAATGGAAACGTAATTCTGCTGTTGGAAGATAGACTTTGGTGAATTTATAAAGATATATTCTTTTTTAATGGAAAAAAATTGTGTGATGATTAAAAGTTAAGGATTTTTGTTTTTATATTTCACTAAAGTTGATAAATTCAGGTCCTGGTCTCTCTTGAAAAAAAGATCCTAATCTCAATAAAATGTCCTGAATAAAGAAAGTTTGAGAATTATTGTAAAATCACTGATACATTAAAATAGCTGCATTTAAACTACCTGTATTGTTGAAATCAGTCATGTATCTCTCATAGTTATAGATTATTCTGATCAGCTCCTTTTTATTGTCTCCAAACTCCTTTTGATACCTACAAATCACTGGTTACCTATCACCCAGTAAAACCATCAACATTTAAAACCATTAACAGCCCAATTAATGATTAACAAGATGTCATTTTAATCTACGTATTATATGAATTTGCAGAGTGTCTGTTTTGTAACATTTTCTTTCCAGTGTTTATGCAATCGAGCTGTCCTTGTCCAGCTGTCCTTGTGTGTGTCACCATGTATTGTGTTGTCAAGGTTGCTTTGAGTTGGTTTGAATATCTTAACCGTCACCATACGACGAACAAAAACTTGTGGATTGATTTGACCCCTTGGGAAATACTAAGAGTGATAATATCTAATGATTCCAATGCAGACACAGCAGAGGATTAAAAGTGTGACAGAAGCATTTTTTTTTTCTTTATCCCTGGGGATTATTAATGAGATTGATTGGGCGCTCATTACAGCCGCAGCTATCACGCAGCAGAATCAATGCGGAGCCGTGCTGATGCATTGCAGGGAAAATACTCAAGTGAGAAAAAAAAGAAGGAATAGCAAACAGCTTCAGGTGGTCGAAGTGACACGCAGCAATCTGCTCCTGTGACAAGTGTGCAATCAATAAAAATAAAAAAAATGTCTACGCCACCTTGAGCACGACAGCCACATGTTGTCTTTGTGAGAAGGAATATTTTCAAGGTAATGTTTGCTTCATGACAGGAAGATTGTGGTGCAGTGACTGAAAGCACCTTTCAGCAAAAAACAAAACTCTTAGCGTTATTGACGTGGAAAAGTAAACATCACAGGCCTCAGTGAATGTATTTTTTCTTTTTTAGTCGGATCATAAACGCAACCTATTAGAGTCCACGGTGGCTCCTCAGAGATATCAGGGTGCATGTGGAAATGTTGAGTGTGAAAAGTATTAATCTGGGGCATTCTGGTGTGAAATGAGTTTCACATTTACAAGGAATGAACAAGTAGAGGAGGACTCCTCGCGTAGAAGAGTTTCCATAAACATAAATCGTTTTCAGACATGAACTCCGGAAGATTAGGACTTTGGACTTTGCCTTTTACATATGAAGAACCCAGCAGAAGATTGTCAGAGTCAGACGTGTTCATGACAACAGGAAAATGTTCATTGTAGCGTGCAGCTGAGGGTTTGGCGTCTGGGTAGAGCTGAAGCAGGGGATGACATATAAACTCCACTGCAGAAAGCACCAAATTCAGTGTTTGCCCATATCGCTAAAAGCTCTCAAATCTCATTGTCTTTCCGAGTTGACATTTTTTCGTCCGCATCTTCTACGTGTTAGTCAACTCTTTTTCCTCCTTGAGCTATTGTTTTCTTCCAGTTTCACATCTGTCTTGTGTTAAAAACCCCATCAACACGCCCACTCTCTCACTGCGAAATCTCTGGACATGTTCATGCTCACATGGGCTCACTTGGAATATTTACAGAGAAACCGACTCTGACGTTTGCATTTTCCCAGCTAGAAGAAAACTGTTCTGTTCAACACATGTATTAATTCAACAGAGTTATATTGAATGTTACAGCACAAAACAATTCACTGTTGAACCCTGGTCGTGGAGACATTTCAGAGCAGACTAATCATTCAAACCATTATAAATGTGTCTGAACTTGTACCAGCCACACAGACCTTCAGCTCAACAATCTGAAGGGGACTTTGTGAATGAGTGTGCTCGCTCCATCCAAGGTTATCGCTCTGTGGTTTACTCTCAAGGCTTTCCTGAGTGTGAGGGTGAGAGGCAGCTGTGCTTTTCAGAAAAGTACAGTAAATTTGATTTAAAAGGTTTGATACACTTTGACCCTTCGAATAGAGACTGTGTATTTTATTCTCGTTAACATTTATTTATTTCTCGTTTTCATGCAGTCCCATCTAATTTGATGGATCCTTCTGTTACACTGCCTCAATAGCCTGCCTCATAAGTCTTTGTGCAAATGGTATTATCATTTGTCTTCCCGTAGTGTTTAGATGATCTTGAATTATTTTACTTATTTGAACTTTTCTAAATTTTTAGATTTTCTAGCTTTGTTCACAATTGAACAAGCTCAGCTATTATGGTATTTAAAAAAAATCTGCTTCACTTTAAATCTGAAATAACTAATCTTTTAAATACTTAGGGGGGGCGCATTAAAATAGCTGTAAAAACAACACTGACATAATATCACATTTATGATGCTGAGGCATGATTGATTATATGCACATCCACCAGTTAAGGAGAAAGTATGACCATAATTTATGTGTCCACCTGATGAATGCAAGTCCAGAATTCCTTTTCTTTTAGCTCTGTGTTTGGTCTCCACAATCTTCTGAGGGAAACACTGAATATTACTCTCAATTTGCTAAATGCTCCACTACGTTCACCAACTAGCCTCTAACTGTGTGTGTGTCTGCTGTGGGGTGCTGAGCATATAGTGTACTGCCAGAGATGCTACAGCGGTGTCCCAGTTCATGGGCTGCATCCTTTGGAGGCTGCATTTGAAGACCGACTGCGGCAAGCAGAGGCTGTCCCATTTCGAAGGCTCCTTCAAACATGGCGAAAAAAATGCAGCCTTCCATTCCTGAGCATTGGATCCTTGAGACACAGCTCAGGACAGCAGCGAGTGAACCAGGACAGTAAAGTTGTGGTCACGACAGCTGAAGCGCTAATTGACATGTTGCCACATTGTTTTCATTTTGTTTGGTGCATCGCTGTTATAAAATATTGATTACAGCAGTAATTTGTATGCAAACGTAGAAGTGTAGCCTGTGTCTTTTTGACTGGATGTCTATAAGAACTTCATCCCGAAACGCCATCAATAAAGTCAGTGATGAGTGCGTGGGTCTCTAAGTTTCATTTCCAGGGGTATTAATAGCATTAGAGCAGCGGACTCATTATGATTTGATCGTGTGCATGGTTGATTTGGTGTGATAATTGTCATGGTTGCTTCTGATCTGTGAGAATTTCTCCATTTGTTCACAAAGCAAATTAAAAAATTAAAAAAGAACATCCAGAGAAATGAAAGCGACCAAAGTCAAATGAAAGCCCATTAGTGCTGCACACGGCTCTGATAGACAAGTTATCGCATCGGTCCTAATTGCAAACCCTGACACACACCCACATGTTTGCTCGTGGCATCTCCAGCATTTCTGCCTCATCGAGCACACAGAGTGGGCAGGGTAGGAGCTGAGGGGATGATCAGAATCACGTCTTGAAAAACCCTGTTGATTCAGGCTATATTTGGCATTTCTTGGCTCGTAGCTGTTGCCTTACGTAACAGTGGTCACGTTCATTAATTAGTATTTACAAATATTAGCCCCGCGTTCTCCCCAGGGGCAGAAGTGTACCGCTGTCACGCTAATGTGTGAAAACAACAATGCCACAGAGGGACGTCTTGTTTTGCTTCAGATCTCTGTGCCTCTCAGACTCTTGCAGGAACCTGGACCTGTCGGAGCTCACAGCTTGATGTGAAACTCAACTACTAACTACCTGACAGGCAGAAAAACTCAGAGACTAACTTTCACATGCTCTCACGGTACAAGTGAGTCAGCAGCAGAAGGCTGGCAGCTCCTCTGCAGAGATTTACTTGCTGTCTTTTTCAATTTCAATTCATTTACATACTTAAAAAGGCCAAAAGCATTTGAGGAGGCCCTCTGACATTCCCAAGTAATCTCTGCGGGAGGACGATAATGTACCACAGCAAACTGAATTTCAAGACACGTCAGGTTAGATTTTTCTTCTGGCAGCGATCTGGGCGTTTAGTGCCTTTGTTTGGCAACTGTCCTCCTCAGCCGTCATCTAATCTCCAGAATGATGTCATCGGCGACTGTGCCAGAAGTGGGACATCATCAACATCCGGCGACATGACTCAAGCCCATGGCACATTAAGACGACTAACCAGGTCCATGCAGTGGCTTCATCATCCCCGGTCATTTCATCATGAGAGGCTTTAGTCAGCCCTCAGCCGTATTTGTCACTAAATAATGAGCAGGGGGACAGAATGGACACGAATCACCAGCTAAAGGTTGTTTAGCATCAATTAGTTCCACAGCTGAGTCTGAATGCAGCTCAAGATAACTGAAATTTCAACGAGACATTGAATATTAGCCTCTACACTGATGGCATATTAATTAAGAATCCCTGTGTGTGTGTGTGTGTGTGTGTGTGTGTGTGTGTGTGTGTGTGTGTGTGAGAGAGAGAGTAAAGGTGACTGTTGTTGTTTTCCTCTATACAATCACGCAGAGGTTTCAGAAAACAGACTTAAACTCCCACCACACATCTTAGCACCAACAGAGAGGAGCTTATTGGTGAGACACAACAACAGGAAAATACATATCTCACTATAACACGAAAAACATTTCTTATTTATCTCATTTGTATGAATAAACAACTGAATAAAATCTACAAGTGGGGCATATGTCTTATCACAACTCCCACAGAGGTCATGAAGCCTATTTGAATCCTCTTCTCTCAAGCATTTTTATGAAAATGCAAATCGTCCTGCAGGAAATGTGCAGTAAAACTGACATGGGAATAAGTGGAAATGCTCACTCCAGCTAAAGAGAAGTAGGCGGATGGCGTGGGTGTTGAAAAGTGTCTTTAACGTGGAGAGGTGGCACTAGTATATAATAATGAAGCAGAACCAGGTGGTGAGATGTGTCACGGCCGCCACAAAGCTCAGGATTTATAGTGAAATTACAGTTTATCATTGAAGATGTAAAATAGAGCTCGACCAATAACTGCTGGACCCACGTGTCAGCTGCTATTAGTTTACTGCAGATATACTGGTGTCGGTGTGTGAGTTAATAGACTGACGGGACATTGCAGTTCAGAAGAGTCAAACGTGAGATAGGTTTATTTTTTAACTGCAAAGGATTCTGCTGAAGTGCATCTGGTCACGACTCTTTAAAGCTGCGATAATCAATATGTTTATATTAACAGTGAATTACTATTTCCACTGCAATGTGAAAGAAGTCTGGCGATCTTACAGAGCATTCCATCTACCGAAAAGCTAATCTGTAACAGGCGTTTTAACATCTTTCAGCTCATTGTTTTTGGTTTTCCAGCCGGCAGATTCAATGTGTTTAGTTGACTCTTATTGTCCCCTAAAAACCCACGGTATGCAACTTTCCCAGCACAAATTAGCAGCCAGACAAAGCAGTGACGGGTTTGTGAACACAGCAAAGCATTTAGCAGCTTAAGAGACAAATATTTAACCACGGTTATGTTTTCATTGCCTGTCTGTCAGCAAAATCACTCACAAACTACTGATCCGGTTTCCATGAAATTTAGTGCTGTGGTGGGGCATGACTCAAGGAAGAACCCATTTTGGAATGAATCCAGATATATAAGCAGATCCAGGATTATTATTCTATTTTATGCAATGAGATGGGACTTTAGCGTTGGCAGAGGAATGAGTTCTACATGTGCCCTTCTAGTGTTGATAATGTATTTGGCTAGATACGTGGTTAGGCTAGTATACTGAAAATGTTTGCATTCCTTTCTTGTCGGACATTTTAAAGTCTATTTTTAAAGAAATATATTGTGACTTTTGTTTACCTGTTTACTTGCCAACAGTCCTTCTCTTTACTGCCTCTGGTGGCGTGTTGATGCCACCAACATTCAATCAGTGGTAAATTATAAATAGAACCACTAGAGGAACGTAAGTTACACTGCAACATAATCATACACATTTATACTACAAACAAAAACATTGACCCTTCAGGGAACCGTAAACAAATCATATACAAAATATTGTGTATTTTCTTGCATGTGTTTGTGTAAATAAATTCATATCAGCTATTATATTGTTTTCAAATGTTCGTATCAGTACAATTCTGAATTTATCAAACTAATAATGACTGTAATTGTTATTTTTGATAGTGCACAGCATATTTCTTGGTTTGATTTAATTTCATATCCACTGATAGTTCAATTCATTATTCCAGACTGAAACACACCAGATATCACGATGCATGTATCAATGGAATAATATATATTGTCTGTTTTTCGTGTTAAAAGTTGCATCAATTAATCTGAGACATAAAAAATGCACATCTGCACTCTCATGAATTGTTTTTTTCTGAGCCCTGCTTTTATGTGGGCTTTGGATTAAGGCTTGGAAATTTAAACTGTTATTAGAGCAATGGTTAAAATATATAATCCCTTTCTCAGAGGTAATCAAAAAATGAGCCTTTGAAAGCATTTTCAATAACACACACACGTGAACCCCCATGAACACTTTTGCAGGAGCCTGTGGCTTTCAGGACTATAACCCTGTCACTGAGAATATGTGAGCTGAAAGTGAGAGTCAAATGTTTTCACTCTTTGCTCGAGTGGATTCTCCTTTGACCTCTTCTGCTGCCTAATGGCCTCCATGTGAGACCACCTCTGAGCTGAGGGAGAGGAGGTCACAGAGGAAAGGTGCATCTTCTTGGCATTCACCGGTGGTATTTTAATATTACAGATTTATGCATGTGTGGCATTTCCTTTTACACACACACATAAATATATATATTTGATGTGTTCAGTTGCCACAGCTGTCACAGGGAAATGTGTTTGAAATTCAGCTAAACACACCGTTCACGTCCCCCTGGAGTTACGGAACACACGATAAGACGAGTCAAATAGGGTGCACAGTGAGACAGTCACGCCATATGGGCAGTGTGTGTGTGTGTGTGTGTGTGTGTGTGTGTGTGTGTGTGTGTGTGTGTGTGTGTGTGTGTGAGTGTATGTTTGTATGTGTGCACACTCGTTTTTGTAGCCTCTTTAGGACCAGTATAAACACACATTGTCAGGACCATGGACCTTATGTGGACAAAAGCCTGGTCGTGCTGAGGCAAAACATAACTTCTGAGGTCCTGGTTAAGATGTGAGTTGTGGTTAAATTGAGGTTGGTGTTAGTCATGAATTGGTCATGGTTATGGTTAGAAATAAGGTTTTGGTCAGACTGTCCTTAATGAATGGAAGTCAATGCAATGTCCCAACAAGGTTAGCTGCCCAAACCAGCATGAGTGTGTGTGTGTTTGTGTGTATGTGTGTGGTCCAGGTATTACTCATGGACCTAAATCTGTTTACACAGTCACATTATGGGGACTCGTCGTCCTTATGGGGACAAAAAGCAAGTCCTCATGATGTGTATTAGATTTTAAGATGAAGACATGTTTTAGGTTCAGCTTTAGGTTGGACTTATGGTTAGGTTAGGTTTATGTTATGATGAAGGTTCGGTTAGGGTTTGGCCTGTAGTAAATATGGTTAAGGTTAGAGTAAGTCTGGAAACCAATGTAATGTCCTCCATGAAGCCATGGAGACACGACTGTGTGTGTGTGTGTCTGTGTGTGTCTGTTAGAGAGAGAGAGAGAGAGAGAAAGACTTAGATTTAAAAGACATTTCTGCTTGAGTATTTCTCTTCTTTACCTGATGCGATGTGGATGAATGACACAGTCACTAGTAGTAAATGTCCAAAGTTCATCTCCTCTGTGTCCTGGTGTCAGCTCCTCTGAGAGTCTGCAGTGTCCGCTCAGTGTCAGATTATATAGTGAAACCTCCAGTCACTCAACACAGCTGAGATGTGACTGGAAGACACGGGAACCGAACCTGGAGAATAAAATCACCCCGAGGAAACTTTGATGTCACTCCCAGAAAAAGACGTGCCAGCAGCGGGATGAGAGGCAGCACCGCCCCGGAGGAACCTTCAGCAAAACTCGGCAGCATCACTTCTCCGTCCGCGCATGGTTCATCACACACACACACACACACACACACAGTTCTTCCTCAGATGCTTGATATTCAAAAAAAACAAGGTTTAACTATATTCATCCGCTTCTTAAATGAAACGACCCCTCTCCTCAGGATGAAGCGTCGGTTCGAACGAGGCTCCGCCGAGCTGCACACTCCTCGTCCCCGCGATCCGCAGGGAAATGCTCGGCCGCCTCCAGGAGTCAGTGTTTTAAAGAGACACACACGACATCTGCGCCCTGAGCGTCCTCAGTGTCCGAGAGCAGCCAGAAAACTTACAGCAGCACATATTACATGCTGATCTGTGACTCTGCTGCAGGGTTAAAATTAGACAGGTTTAAATGAGGATTGGTGGTTTATCTCACTGCGTTTTATTTCCATCTTCATTCCAATTAATTTCTGTCTTTGTGATAATTCTATGCCTTCATGTCAATATGCATTTTAATATATAATATAAAGTGTTTTAGTCATGTTCTTGCCTTTGGGTTGATGGGAATATTTCATTTCAAGGTTTAGGGTTGAGTTTAAATTTGGTGAAGACCATTATTAAAGTAAAGATACGACGTTATGCAGAAGGAAGCCTCTTGAAGAAAAACTAGAGTTCTCTAGTTTATAGGAATAACTTTTCCATAACTTCTTTTTATCTTAAATATTTACCTTCTTCTTTTATATATGAACGGTGGACTCACTGCAAATTAAGAAAACACACGCAAGTAGAAAACAACTTCATCAATTTTGACGACAATGCTTTGTAACGTTATAATACATAAAGATGATGATATAATATGTAACGTTGTAATTTGCAGTGCGTTGAGCTCTCTCGTCCACCGTATGTATATATATATATATATATATATATATATATATATATATATTTAAATGATGCTTTGGATCTATTATTGAAGTAAGATGTTGAAACCTAGACCTGCATGGGATTTGAGGTTAGTTTTACAACCTGGAATGTCAGCAAATTACAAATAGTGTAAGTGAAGGAAACTACATAATCACACAAACATGAAATATCTTGTCTTCTTTTCAAACGTGGACATAAAGTGGTTTTACCAACTTGTGATGGGTTTTACAGACAAACAACTTCTATCATTTTTTTTATATAACTCACACTTCTTGAATTCTCTGAGCACTTTTGAGCCTTTTCATGCAGCTGCTTCTTCGACGATTCTTCTCAGCTGCTGCCTCGGTTCCTTTTTCTGTTTAGCTTTTCAGATTTTAGCACAACACATGTCTCAAGTATTTCATAATGACTTCTCTGAGATGTAATGTGATGCCCTCTGAGACAAACGTGTGATTTTCTGCAGCACAAATGAACTTGACGCTCTAATTCTGACGATTACAGTTGTTTATTAATAACCTCAGTGTGCAGCAACACTAACACGTGAACACAATCATTGCTCTCTCAGTTTCTTCATCATTGTCGCCATCCCCTCTGCTGCTGCTGCTGATGAGGGTGGAGGGCGTTTGACTGAACACGTTAGCGGTCACCCTGCGTCCTCGCCGCTGAAGATCGTTGCAGTCCTGCTGTCTATCATCCGCTGTCTGATTCTGTGCTGATTTATTTAGCAGCTGTTGTTTCACTCCCACTCGTCCACAATCCGAGGCCCCTCTGGAGCCTCAGGTCTCTCTCTCGGGGAGTTGCGGACACACATAGCTCCCTGGGGGGTACGAGCTCGGTTTCACTTGCTCATTCCTTCCCCTCCTCCAACACAGAGCAGACCGGTTCCTGGGCGCTGTTGCTTCTACACCCTCCACTTCATTGTCTCCATGTCAGGCTGTGCGAGTCGGATGTGATGGAGGGCAACTTTTGGACGGTCGGGCGCCTGCTCTCCTTTGTCCTTCTTGAATGGGACTGGAAATTGGGCAACAGAAGAGGAGTCCAGATGTCTGTAGCAAAGGCGTGACACAAAGAGGGTCCACAATGACTCCAATCTCAGCTCCAGTGGAAGTGTGGACATTGTTGTGGGCCACAAAGGCTGAACAGGCATAAAAAAGAGGCATCTCAACAGCAGAGTGAGGTGTAAGATGGGGATGGTGGTCGTATTTCAAGATAAAATGCCTCAGAGGAGCCTGAGTAGCCAGGTGGAGTCAGGCCTGCAGTTGTCCTATTTGTGTCTCTGTTGGACACACACACTTTTCTACTCTTGCAGTTGTTGGATGCAATTTTGTGCTGTTTTTCCTCCTCTAATAAAACTCATCTTTCATCAGATTGCATGTTTTCTCCAGCTTTTTCTCCAGTGTGGACACGGTGTCATTAAACATTCAATCAAGTCCTTCCAGCCATGAGGCTTTGTCTCATTTGGACAGACATCGTCCCCGCTGGAAAACTCAGCAGGTTCACAACATTTCAATTAACCGGAGCAGATGTTGTCAGTCAATCAGAGTCTAGTATTGTCTCTAATTATGCAGAGAAAGACCTACTCTTCGGTTTAATGGGATTAGATTAACGAATTAAAAGGAATAGTTTGACATTAGCGACGTTTCCATCCAAATTTAGCACAAATTGAACCAAACAGAAAATAAGAATTAACGTACGTTTGCATCCGCCACCATTATGCCAATTCTGTTCATTGAGATAAGCAGCGAGTGGCGCTAATTCTCAGTTGGGAACCATAAAACCATTAAACACACAGAGGAAGGTGCCAGTTAAACCTCCAACTGTGGGAAGGCATGTAGACAAATTGCAGGAAACATGGTATTTGTGTTATTTCATGTTTTGACTTGAGAAACGTTACAGCATCCTCAACTCTCCACAGATCTGATGTGTTTGTTGCACACTATCTTTGTAATGACAGAAGCCATCTTTGAGAAAAGTTTATCTGACGTGTGGTTTTCTTTCAAGCCATTTCCCATCCACTAACATGGAGGAGGCAGGATTTATAACCTATATTCAAATCAAAATCAAATTTTATTTATCTCGCTCTTATAAAATAATGCAGCTCAATTATTCCTACATTTGTTTGGCACTTTTTTGCATGTGTGATCTGATTGTTAGGATGTAACAGGGTTTAAGGTGACACTTGCTGGAGATAGTGTGTGTGTGGTGTGTGGTGTGTGTGTGTGTGTGTGTGTGTGTGTGTGTGTGTGTGTGTGTGTGTGTGTGTGTGTGTGTGTGTGTGCCCTGACAGAACAGGGAGGTACAGATGGTGGGATGTGGCAGTCTGTCTGACTACGGTGAAGAATGTGAATTCAGCTGTTGGCCTCTCGCCCCCCTGGCTCTGACCTTATGTGTCTCTGATCACCGTCTGGCTCCATCTCATTATGACAAAGTCCATATTGCTTCAGTCTCACAATTTAGCTGCAACAATTACTGAAGAAAAATGTAAAGGAAAAAAGAAAAAATGGAGGGCACCCGTGGCACTGATAAAAGCTGAAATACCTCTCAGGATTTGGCTGCCCCCCCTAATTGAGCTCCTGTTATCTCTCTTTACTCGGTCATGGGTCTTGGCTGTTGACCCACTGAGATACTTTGTCAGCAGATTTCATTAGTCACAGGAGCAGGGCTTTGTTTCCCTGTGGAGACGGTGTGCATGTGTGTGTAAACACAAGAGCAAAGGACCTTTAGATAGCCAGGAGGACTCCAGAGTTTATTTATAGGCTGAGTGTCACAGCAGCACGGGGCCAATAGCAGCGAGTCACTCACACCCAATGCACCAGAATGCAAAGGTAAGCAGCTACTATTGCTGCAACATTTGGTTCAGTTCTTTTTTCTTTTTTTTTCGTCTGGGACCTTTGCCAGCAGAGGGAGCATGGCGGCTCCTCTTTTGTCACGCTCTTAAATGGTGGTGTCACATTGTCTAAGAGTTGTTTGTATTGAGCAGTGCACGGAGCTGGAAGAGCCCTGGAGGAGCCCAGACTCCTGCTGCATCTGATAAACTGATATAATGAGCCTGTGTGAGGCGGCTTGCAGTAAATATCACAGTCCCTCTCTGCACATTTGACATGCACTCCTCTCCCAAATGATGGTGCACGCTCCCAAGACAGTCTACCAGTTCGGAAGAGAGAGTTTTTGTAGTTTATTGTTTTCTACATTTGTTAAGGCACTCACAGAAAGTCAAAATCACGAGATAAGAATTGATTTACTATGTCCGACTTCTGACTCAGTATAATCTCAGATGTGTTCATATATTAACTGAGATCACGTCATAGTAAGTCAATATTATGAAGTCAAAAGTTTTTTTATTTACAGCAAAAAAGTTTGGATTCTATTTTGAGTTCCTTTTTTGTTCTACTTTAATGTATAGGAGCTACTTTATAACAAATAAAATAAATAAAAGATTAGTCATGATAATATGAAACATGATGAGATTGTAAGTAGAAGTTCAGATTTGAAAATATTTTGACCATATGATGACTTCTCTCTCATTATTTATTTTCTAGCTCATAATTCTGTCCAAATAGAAAATGCTCAAATATTTCTTTATGTACATATTTTCATGCAGAAATGGGGTTTATGAAAATATTCATTTTTTTAAATGCTTGTCTTGCATTAAGCCCAAGTGGTGATATGAAACACATTAAATCTTTATTTATGCACACATGTTTACAACTTTAAATGATTGAATATATACTCATCCACTCATTTTACGCCAATTGTGGTGGTGGTCTGTCAACATGTCAGCTGCCTGATGTGCCTGTAAAATGATAATGTAGTTGCTGTTTTTGCAGAGTAGGTTTTGTTTGGTGAGTTGTGCACGAAATTTGCATTTTATGTGACAGCAAATTCACATTCACACAGAATTCCGACAAGATGAGCTCCTCTCGACAATGACACATGCAGTGATTCTGCTTTCTGCCAGAAATGTAGGAGGACAAAAAGTGATTTTTCAGTTTCCACATCTTCATTCATTGGTACAAATAGATCTTTCATGTAATTGCCACTTGTGCTTGAGAGCCCATTTATCTTTTCTACAACATTACATCACAGCCCTCGAGTTCTGCCTCTGCTCCACGAGTCTGTGATGAAAATATCAAACATGTTCAGCAGCTGCTGAAACTACAACTGAAGCAGTCCTTCAAAGCTTGTTACAGAGAAAACCCAACCATATAGCATGTGGGCGTTTGCATTGATCTCCCCCAACAATGCTTCAGACATGAGAGTGAATCACATGGATCATGTTCGACCAACTGAACACAGGAGCAGCAGCTGATTCCAGCAACGGCTCAGGAGCGATCTCTGCTGGTCAGAACTTATAACTACACATTTCTCCAGGGAGACACCAGAAGTGTCAGCAGCACTGATACAGGTTTTAAATTCAGATTTAATACCTCTGCATTTGTCACTGTGGCTTTTCCACTGCCATGCTTCACACTTGTGAATTTAGTATTTGTATTTGAGTATTTGAGCTTACCTTTATTGAGCTTAATTAATATTTTTATCTTGATTTATATATTTCTCTGACATTGCTCTTATTGCTGAGCCAACCTGTACTTCCCGTCCAACACTTTTCATTGTTCTGTTGATCTTGTATCAACCTAAATATGACAAATAAAACTTGAACTTACACAAGGAACAATTGTAACAAACACACACCACTGCATCAGAAGACATCAGCATGAAAACAGTCTACATGCTGGAAATAACAATTATTTATATTATGGATTTATCTGTTTGGTTCCAAATTATGAAATCAAGCTGCATCCCAGTTTTTTTGGTTTTTAACATAGCAACAAATGTCTTTTTATCTTAAAATGTCAGTTTAGTCAGAATAACCTCCTGCTGTGAAGCGGAACTTAACTCAAAATCCACTGCAATTTATTCTAAAAATACATTTTCCAAGATTTCCTAAAGATAGCAAATCTCAAAGGCTTCAGAGTAATATGCATAAAATGATGCACAGCACATTGAGCATATCTTTCATTCAATGAAAATGTGCAGCCATGCATGAAAATAGGAAGATCTGGGTTTTGATATTTCGCAAAGATAATAAACAGCTCTGCTTGTTGTCACTGCAGCAAAACCTGCAACACAACACTACGTTTTGTAAAAGGTATCTTCTTCTGTAGTGAACTAGAAGTATAAAGTGACATGAAGAGACATTACTCCAGTAAAGTACATCAAATTTGACTAAATGTACTTTGTTACATTCCTTGTTACATACATCACCAACAACCAGGATATTTCCATTATATTGTGACATTCGAGGACCAAGTGATTTACCACCTAATGGCTGAATTGAGAAACAATTAGACCTTTTCATTTAATTAATCAATAATCAATAATGGAAATGCCTACAGGACACTTTTTCAGGACTTATTATTATTTGGCCACATGTTGTTCAGTGTTTCCTGCATTTACAGGTTACAGATATTTCATCTATTTCTTTATCAATAGGTGTGAAGATTATCTTTCACTCTCTCTGTCTCAGTTGGTCGTCACCTTGTTTTAATCATCATGAGAGGGTGAGTCAGAGCTCCCTCTCCAGGCTGATGTCACTACACAGAGACGTCAGCGACCAGTGAATTCTCATTTATTTTAAATATCTTCTTATGCTCCTCTTCATCAGTGAATCCTAATCCAGCTCATCTTCCTGCACAGAAACATTGTAGCTCCTACACAGTTTTTTGGAGACAGTAAAAACAGTTGTGTTTTTGTTTCAGGCTCTGTGTCGTGCTGAGCTATAAAAGCCGTTGTCATGTACAGTGTCACGGGGAGAGAGCGTAAAACAGATGCAATGCTAGTGTGAAGCAAATTGGCAATTAAAATTATAACCAGAATCACAGCAGTTTGAAGCGTTGGGAGGGACACAGAACGAGGAGGGGACAGACTCACAGCAGCGTGTGAGGACCTGAAATTTACCTTCCACTACAAAACACACACTCAGCCTCGGAGATTACACACAGGCCTGACTGTGGTTCAGCTGCACGTCCCTCCCGCACAATATCAGCTTGTCCCCGTGAGGACATTTTTAATGGAAATAAAAAGCAAGCAGTCAGTGTCCAGAACAAACTAATAGCTACAATTTTACAGCGAGAATTCTTCAAACGCCTGTCACTTTATACACAGATGCTTCCAGCACTCAGAAATCAGAGGGAATCGTCATTAATTAAGAGAAATTAAGATATTCAGGTACATTTTCAGTTTGATTCCAGAGCTGAAAAACTGATTAATTCTCATACTTGTTTGGCATAAATGCAAATACATATCTAAAGTCTATCCGTGTCAGATAATCAACAATATTCCTGTGTGACCTTTTCCTTTTTTTCATGCAGCACAAATATCACTTCCATCGAGTGGCAGCTGAATTCACCACATGCTGTGATTTGAGGTCACTCAAGTTAGCATCCAGATTAGTCATTTATCCAAAACGTAAATCACTTAAATTGTTAAAGTTAAGTCCTAGAAAATGCAAAGAAGAATGCAAATTTATTAGATGTTCAATGTGTAACATTTAGATGAAAGGGATCTATTTGCAGAAACTGAATATGCTAACAACAAAGTGCTGCTAATAGATGCACTGCATGAATGTGCGTGTGAATGGGTGAATGTAAAAACTGTACTGTAAAGAACTTTGAGTGATCATTAAGACTAGAAAAGCGCTATTTAAATACAAAAAGAAAAAAGAGTAAGTAGCACATATACTGTAGAGAAAGAACATTGAATAACACCTACTTAGGTTGATCATATACTTAGAAACATGCACGGTATACAGTCGGATGTTTTTTAACATTAAGTTCCACAGGTTTGATTCCCTGCTGTGGCCCTTTCATTGAGGACATTGGATGTTCTCACTCTGGATGTTCCCTCCCTCTGTCCACAGACACTCAGGTCAGGAGCTGAGACATCAGATCTGCCAGCGGCTCTGAGCATGAGTGTGAATGATTGTCTGTCAATCTGTATCAGCCCTGAGAGCGACTGCTGACCTGTCCACTGTTTATTTCTTTATCACCTGCAGGTTACACCCCCACAAATCTCTAAAAATAAAAAAGCAGGTGTATGGACAGACTGCTCCAGTGCTTCAGGGGTTACACCACTAGGTGGCACTGAAGAACACACTATTCTGAACTCTGTACTTGGTAGAAATTACCAGCAATCCATCATTCTGCTCACACACTGTGCAATACATAGTGAATTTACTGAAATAGTGCAGTATTTCTGCTACTTTATATTCATACATTACTACATTTAAAAGGAAGATAGTGCACTTTTTACCCCATCATGTACCTTTATTTGACCGGTATAATTACTAGATAGTTCCAAAATAATGTTTATTATACTGTAAAATAAGATGTTACTTATAAAATACAGCATATCACTAAATATTAAGTCACTATTATATAAAAAAAAAACTTTTGGCTTGTACAACCTTACATACAAATGTGTGTCTTATGCATATTCATTTAGATAAGTGCTTGAAGCCCAAAGGGGTAAAATAAATTATCTTAAACACACCCGAAAAATAAACAAGAAACAAGAAAAAAGGGAAGTATAATCACAATAATATATGGAGCAAAATTCTGTTTCTCTATACCTTCTCCATTTATCGTCTAACGTCCTCTCAGATTCATCTTGTGACCTTTGAGAGAGGCCCGCCCCCTAAATTGTGAATCACTGGTTTAAAATACTATATCAGAAGTAGTTAAATTAGCTCCCCCCAAGAGTAGTTACTGCACAGATATGCATCAGTATATATAAATTAACAACATCTTGTATAATGATAATGCTAATAAGATTATCTCGGTCATGAATTTATTGGTAACAAAGTGCAACAAGAGAAAATGGTCTCCACAAAGAAGTGCTGTCATGCTATGTAGGAGTCGACTGTCAAGGCCAAAATCATCGTCCACCGTCTGGCAGTGAGATAACAGCATCTCCGCCATTCTCAACAATAGATGTATTCAGGAATACGGCGGATGGTGTTTTAGCTCGTACAGATAGCTGCTGAAAGTGACACAAATCAAAGAGATACTGAAGAAATAGACCTCTACCCCAGAAACATTTTTCTCACTAAATGCCAGTGAAGATCAGATTGTGTCATTTCAGTGTCTTTGCAGCGCTGCATGAAAGCACAGGTGGTCTTTTAGCTGACTTCATTTGTAAAAAAAAGTCTACCTGACCTGCAGAAGATGTGGCTCATTGAAGGGGAACAGGGTTGGAAAAGGCTCGAACGTGCAAGCGGTGCAGTTTCATACCGGTGCTACTTTCACGCTGAAGCAATCAATTATTCACACAGAGCAGTGACATTATATTTCTAATGTTCAGGTGTGTGTCCAAGATCCACACGTTTTACACGAATAACAAATATAGACATGAAAGTCAGATCTTATAAGAAACTATTTAGATTCAAGGGAGAAGGTTAGAAACGCGACTTAAAGTTTAAATACTCTTTAAATTACCTATAGTACATATTAAATACAGGGAACATACCTAAAGATAGATAGATAGATGGATAGATGGATAGATAGATACATAGATAGACAAAGATAAAACATAAGTGTCACGAAGGTTTCATTGCTGTGTTGTTGTCTTAGACTACAGATGTTTTATTGAGGTGTACCTAACAAATGGAAAAAACTAAAATCTTAAAAATCTTTTGACACTGTAATCTGGAGGGAATCTTTTCTTTATGAATACACATCTTTTCAAGATAAATAAGACCATAACTACGTGAACTGCCATAATGATTTCTTTTACCCATTTTCCCTCCAGTAATATTCCCTAATCCATAATTATTGATCATAAACTTAGAAGTAATTCAAAGTCATGTTCCTCCCTTGCACTTACATACTTGTATTGTATTGATAAATCTTTAGTAAAATGCACAATTTTTCCCGACCTTGTGTTTCAAGGTCAGTAAAATTCATGAGCTGTTTTACCGAATAGTTCTGAGTCGGAGTCAACATCTGTCTGAATAAAACAACAGCGACACAGTTTTCAGGGAAAACTCTATACCAGGTCTAACCTTAACATCCGTCTATGGAAGAAGACGGGGACATCCGGTTCCACAATATGAGAACAACATAAATAAGTCAGGAGCGTAATTGCCTGTCAGACAGAACTCGAAGCAGATGAAAAATATCAACACACACACACACACATACACAAATACACACACACACACACACACAAAGACAGAGCCTTTCATATCCGTCTTCATGTGTCTGAATGTGTATAATTGTGAACCATGGAGGTGCAGGTCATCGTTGTCTAAAATGATGTGAGGCTTAATATCACGTAATAAATCCATTATGTTGCATTAAAAATACAACACATGGCTCCACCTGCATTAATATTTCACCTGACAGCCCATTTATTGTGAGCTGAGCCTTACATTACGATGTAAAACCCCACAGCCTGCATCCTGTTCTCCTGTGTAAGTGGCTGCAGTGTTTTCCTCTGAGACCTTTACCTGTGACACGTGTGTCTGCTCTCAATGAGACTTTCTAATACTTCAGGAAGTTCATGGTAATTGAGTTGACATTACATTTGTTTGGACCCGCGTGTATTCAAGTGACTGTCATTATGGTTTTGGATGATTTTAGTGTTTTAAGATAAAACACAGTAAAAGTTAAATATTAAAATGAAAGCCACCAGTGAGGAGTATTTCTATTATTCTCAGATTTTAGTTGTGCTTATTAACATGACTTAATTGACCTTGGTGTGGACTTAACAATGAGTCCAATGACTATATCATTTTCACATACAGTCTCTTCCAACTCTTTTCCAAATTTCGGAAACAGTTTTTTTGTAGGGCCCCAACCTCAGCTGTTGTTGCCCCCCCCCCCCCCCCCCCCTCCCCCTCCCCAACAGCAGGAGGTTGCTTTCAGTGAAAATGCTCTAAATAAAAAACTCACTGTGCACTACTTGCACGTGGAGCCGACGGATGCTGGGGTCAAAAGCAGGAGTTGGTGGAGACCAAAACTGAGCTAAATGGAGAGTGAGTATTGAACGTATATTCATCAGGTGAAATATGTCTCCATATGTTATGTTATAGCATTTTTTAATGTTACATCAAATTACATTATGTTACATTAAGTTACGTTACATCATTTACATGATTTTAGCAGAAAACAATAACATAATGGAAAAGTGTGTCAATTTTATTGATCATTATTTGTACATAAGAAAATGTCTGATGGAGATGAAGGGAGCAGCAATGACAAATTAATTGAAGAGTTATTGTCGGTAATGGTGGAGTAGGCGAGTAGGTGTGTGTATGTCAAGCAGTCTTGTTTTAATCCTATTAAACAATCAGCTGCCAACACGATCCATGATCCACGATCTCTGATTGGCCGTCCACCATCACGATCCCCAAACAGTGTGTGCAGGCAGTGTGTCTAGTTTTCTAAAACAAGAAAACACACGAGCATCGAATGACAATCCCTCTTTTGTGATTCACCACTTTTGGTGAGATTTTGAAACTTTCACCTCCTTTGAGTTGTTCCACTAAATACTAAATGCAGTATTTGATTTTGGCAAGTACTTCTTCTCTTGATGGAGTATTATTAGGCTATTTACTTTAACTGAAAGAATACTTATACACTCATAAACACCTGTATGATAGTTGTGGGACTGTCCAGCTGCAGTTGAGGTTTCGGTGGCAGGGGGCGTCACCGAGCAGCTCCTGCAGGTGAATAAGCTCCCACGGTTTGACTGAGTGAGGAGGACACGAGGCAGCCTCACTCAGTGAAGCCCAGCAGAGGCAGCAGACGTGGGAAGCAGCCGAGAGGAGCGAGGAATGAGAGAAAGCGAGGGAGCGAGAGCGTTTCTTCTTTCCTCCTCCCCCCCCCCCGCGGTGTGAGGCGCGGAGCCGCCGGTGCGTCCCGGTGATGTGAGCCGCTGCAGAGGAGGAGGAGGCGGGATGGCAGTGAGGAGGAGAGGAGGCTCCATGTGCTCCCGCTGCTTCTCACAGAGGACACCGTCACCTGGAGACTCGACCAGCCGCGTCTTGTGGAAGTGAAAGCCCGTGTTTGTCGCTGTGTGAACTTTGGAGGAGCCGGTGGATGCGGCGCCATGGAGATAAAGACGAGACTTCGCGCGCTGCTGATGTTCACGTGGATGTTTCAAGGTAATAAGCTGATTAATGCACTCGACGCGTCGTTAAGCTGCTGCTGCTGGAGTGTGGGCGAGGAACCAGGTCTCACATCCATCGGCATTTCCACGGGAACATCTCACGTTTCTCTGAAAACCTTCCCTGACGCCGAACTCCACTTTAGAAGCAGTTTCAAAGTTAGTTTTTATTCCAATTAACCGAATCGTGAGTTTTAATTGTTACTTGGGATCAATTAAGTGACTGAAGTCGAACATACAACACAGTAAAGAGAGTTTATCTGTGTGACCTTTCACCAGGCCTGGAAATTATGACCAAAAATATCAATATAGACATTTCCACATCGGTACATATCAGTAATTATCGTGATTAGTGTCACTTTATTATCCATTTTAAGTTGTAATACATTTTGCTCCATTAGTGAAGGTTGTGCTTTTAAACTCTTCTTTATGACATTTTTAAACATCTACCTACAAATTCCACTAACGTCTGTCTCTCTCGCAAACCGTTCATCCAATCGACCTTTGACTTGGCTCGTGCATTCTAAGTGGTCATGGGAAGAGCAGTGCCGAGTTTGGTGCGATTCGGACAAGCAACATGTTAAATGTCAATAAAAATGTAATAAACAGGCAACCAGTGATCTGTAGCACTCGCGGTGTGTGTGAGTATAACATCTTCATTGCCCATAAACCAGGTAGGATGAACGCAACATTTTGTAACTTCATTTTGCGCCATAGGCCGTGAATAAAAAGCTCTGTAGACAACGGCCAACATGCAGACAATTAAAAAAAAAGTGACCGTATAATCATTTAATGGGTTTTTTTTTTATGTGCCAGCACAACGTATAATCAATACGTCAATACATATTTGGACTTTTGTCATATTGCTATTGAGGAAAATTATACTGCGATAAATGTTTTGTCGCCCAGCCCTATACCTTTCTCACAGGCTTTCATTAACACTTTGCATTATACTCAGATTCATGATTCAGTCCATTCATATAAGACATATCTGCAGATATGAGTCTATTCGCGTCTGACCCCTGCCCCCACCCTGTCCTCCGACAAAGTTTTGCGGGAACGAGAGCACGCTGACACTACATGAAATATGTAATTTTCCTATTGCTTTGAAATTCAAAGTGGCTGCCACAGGCTTGTGTTTTTTTTTAACTAGAGGTCCCCTTTGAGGCACCACACAGCGGAGCACTCCTCATCTTAAGAGGGCATAATGTTGTTGCACGGTTGAATGACTTAAATTGAGTTTCAAGGAAGTTTTTTTTTTCTTTGCTTTCTTTTGATGGTTATTGTCCCTTGTGACATGAAAAATAAGAAATATAAAACCATGTGTTTATACCTGAAAGTGCAGGATGTCATTGTAATGATTCTGGACATGAAATCCCACCAGACATATTTGGGCGATCACTTACTCAATGGTGAAATATTAAATTTCAGTTCTATCAAATATTGGCTTTTATTCCTGGAATGGCTTGTAAGCATTCATTCAGTAACAAATTCAGTACAAACTGATACAAATTCAAATAAATTGGCAGAATAGCTCATGAATTATGCCTAGATTTTAAACTAAATACCTTTTTAAAAAAAAAAAAATTAAAATCAAAGATTACTATTTAAATGTTTAACATGGCTTTTTGTTGAAAGGTCACTGTGAATGAAAAAGGGTTTGTACTTGAAACAGTTCATTCGGAGCCAGAACTCACAGCTGTTTTCCAGCTGGATGCTATTACGTTACATAATCACACACAAATATTGACAAGAAGTGTTAAACATGATGAATTTCCCTCTTTTTAAACACACTCTGCATCATTTAGTCTACGCTTCTATAAAAGGCCTTTAGGCTCTTCTGACTCGGACGATCTTGTCAACAGTGCCGCTGCATCACTTCTGACCAGATGTTGTCTTTGCGCTGGTGAAGAAATCATAGGTTTTTACAGCTTGTGTCCGTTGTGTCAGGAGTTGTTTGGTTCAAACTCCAGCTTTGAAAAAGAAGAAGGAAAAAAAGCTGGACATCATATCCATCTTCAGCTCAGTTTCAGATGCTGAAATTACTTAGAAAGCATTTGTGTATTTCATTATTCAACAAAGCACAGGACACCTGAGTTTATATCTGTGTTGTTGTCATGTGCATGGGAACCACTCTGGCGTGACAGTACATCTGCCGTCTGTTGATTTGGTGTAACTGCTAAATGGAATGAGACAAATGGATGAACTCAGTTTTGTGGCTCGCTGACAAGCAACTCACAGTCGCCTCCAGTTCGGGTGATCAAGTGGATTTCTCAATTTGCATGATGGATTTCTTTTTATGTTTCCGACAGCAGCTAAGCAGCCTGTCAAAAGCCAATCCTGCCTGTCAGAAACTTGAGAATTAGCGGTGGGAGAAACTGCTGCAGTAAACCGTGCTGCCCGTCTGTCCGATATGACTTCAAATGAGCCGAGAAGACTCAGCCTCTATTAAAGAAATGCAGCTTGTTGGCTTTACATGAGGAGACCCATACGTTGCTAATTGGCTGTTAAAGCTTTAAATAAACGTGTTAATACTCAGCTGCCTCTAGGATCCTTCTCATTTTTGCTTCTACGAGACGACGCTGAACATTTCAGAGATACAGTATCACGCAGTATGTAACACATTACTGCTGCTCATGAGTGACTAGGCGACTTGGCAGCCAGTAGTCTGACTGGAGAGTCAGGTTAGCGTGCCAACCTCACCCTCCTCATGTGAGAATGGCTTTCTCCTCAGCCCGGCTATTAAAATATTACCATGTCCTCAGCTGATTGTGTTCAGTGACGGCTGCTTCATAATGAGACGGGAGCCACTTGGCTCCGGTGTCAGCTGATGCTTGCGAGCCAGCTATATCTCTTTTCACAGAATAACTCACAGAGCTTAGGGTAATTCTAATTATGTCTTGCATGATTAACTAAACAAGAAATTAAACAGTGGTCATCCAGCAGTGGAACAAACAGCACTGCTGGCAGGCTGCTGCATGTGAATTAACTATCAGTGTACAGGCAGAGGTTGGCAAGACAGTCTCAGAGATCTGGGAGATATCTGGAAGTAAAGAAGTCAAAGACAATTTAAAAGATAATGATATATGTTTCAATTATATGTGAAAACATTTATATTTATTCTCTAAATTCCACTTTCATGTTTGTTTTATTTGTGTTTTCTTTTTATTGATTCATTTATTGTTCCACTCATTGATTAAGTGACTAATTGTTTGTGCTCTAATCCAGGTTCACTTAGAATACGTGCCTTAGTTTTCTCTCCTCGTGCAGAGTAATGAGCTGAACACATTAAAAGAAAACATGTTAGTCTTAATTCTTTCTTGTCACCAGTACAATCTGCTGCAGAGCCAACATCCTGATGCTGTTCGTCTTCTGAGTCACTTCATTGAGCTGAATTTATCTTCTCTATCGACTCAAGCTGATACATTTCCACCAGTTTCTCATACGGTTGCATTTGTTAGGCTGACACATACCTTTAGTGTGGGTGTTCCTATAATTGACCACCGTCCACTCTGTGTACCATGAACACTCAGAGGACCCCTGTAGAGGTTGCAGACACTGATTGGAGGCAGAAACATCCAAAGCTACCGAAAGGATTCTCCCGTATAGAACTAAGTCAGATTAATTGGCTCACGCTCACACCACACAATGAAAAGGACAGTGATGTGCATATTTTTCTGTTCCTACACAACAGCTGCTGTGTTTGACATCACAGTGACACACCGAAGGCTCTAAACATCAAGTTATCTGTGTTGATTTTCCAGTGACAGTTACAGTAGTGGAGGTTGACAGGTGTTGAGTGGCGCTGTGTGTGCCGGCTCGTTGAGCTAATGTGACTTTGAGGCAGGTGATTAAAACAGCCTGGAAGTGCTGAACTCACCTGGAGGATGTTGACGTTTGTTGACAGACGAGCTGTAGCTTTACTGTAGCCACGTAACACAGGACTCACACGTATGTGGCTTTAATGGAAACGCCGCTCCATTTTCTTTTAATTATGAAAGACCATGCGATGCCAAATTGCATTGTGGTTTTTTGTTTTCGAAATCGTAGTAGTAGTGTTAGCTAGCACGGAAAATTTGCACGAAGGCTAGTTTTGTAAACCAAGCATGAAAGTGTGATTGTTGTCATTATGACTTCAGGCATGCCCACCATCAAGCGTTAATCCAACGCATATGTGTGAGTAGTGTAAGAAACTGAAAAATGATAATTAGCGAAAGCTGTTTTGTAAATACTGTAAAAATCTATTTTATTGACCTCCAACTGCATGGGTCACATGACTATTTTGTATCCAATCATAATCGAGTAGTCTATTTATCTCAAGATGAATAATAACCCTGAGATTGCAGACACCCCCCCCCGGGCATATTTAAGTCAGGAGTGAAAGATGACAGCTTCCTGGAAGTGTCAGTTGTAGCAAAATATATTAAAAATCTTTGTTTTTGCCAGTTATCTGGGTCCTGATATTAATGGATTATGAGAATCTGGCAAAGAGAAATTGTGACTTTTTTATTTTTTCTTGTTTTTTGTGTCTTTTGGGGATTTTGTTTCTCTTTTGGATATTTTTTATTCATAGTCTTAAGTTCCCTTGGTTTTAAACAAGAAATATTCATGATCACATCAAACAGAGGCTCTGGTCCTGGGGGGACGGTGGTCCTTGCTCAGTAATCCATACATTGCTCATGGGGACAATAATTATTGTATATTGTATATTATATAGACATGGGAATTAAAAAGTCAATAATATGTGTGTACTAAATTAACACACAAATAGTCTCTCGCTATTAAATTACTTTCAGTGTTATTATAAGGTATAGTTTGGTGAACAGCAGAAACACTGTGTATGTGTAACATGCCACCATTTCGCTTGCAAATGTCTCCTGTGTTTTGTTGCAGTTTGCCTGTTGTGCCTGCTTTGCTGTTATAAAGGGAATATCATTATGTTGGAGCCATGTACATTTTAGCTGATGCACATTAAACAAATGATCCATGTTTCTCCGGCATCAGAAGTAAAAATATGGAACACAATGTTAACCATTATTTTCACAAACTAATCAGCATTTTGTTGCCGGATGATATGCTTTGATGTGAGCTACACTGAGTGCATTAGCAATCTGCTGTCCACAGCATACTGTAACCGTCTAATAATTCTCATGATTGTGCCGCTCTGTCAGGAACGACTGGGAACACATTAACTGCGACTGAAGAAAATGTTCAAATGCTGCACAGAAGAGGAGGCATCGAGTGTAAACTTCTCTCACCATGACTGCAAAAGGTCTTTGGTTTGTTCATGTTTTGGATTCAAGTGAAAGGCGACAGAGCTCGACAACAAGTAGAGTCAATGATTTTGTTGAAAACCCTAATTCAACTATTTTTCTGTGGAAAAATACAGACTGTAACAAGTTTTGCTGATCAACAGCCTCTGTTGCCACAGCATTGATTAATTCTGTTGAGCGCCGAGTGATTAAACTGTTTTCACGTTCAAAGAAATTTACCAGTCGCAATTGGATAGAGTGCACTCTATCTAGTATCCTTATTGTCCTAAATTAATAATAAATTAAGAGTGTAGTATTTGCAGAATATTAAATAATTTAACCTAATTATTAGACCCAACATATTGATCGTACATCCTGCCATCCATTATTTTTACAGCTTATCCTTTGAGGATCAAAGTCGGGCATGGAGCCAATCGCAGCCGACACTGGGGAAGAGGCTGGGTACATCCTGGACATGTACACAGCATAGATTGTATATAAGGATGGAAAACATGATGGTATCGTGATCGCCACCTGGTGGTTGGCTGCAATATATGTCATAAATCCCACCTCCTCCATGTTAGCGGATTGGACATGGACAAAGTACACATTAAGATAAATGTTTTTAATTTTAGAGTCATTTGATGCGAATAAAAACATCAATCATTATTGACAGCTGAGAGACTGGCGAGCTATTGGTTGAGCTGTACAGCGTAAGTGTTGCTATAGTGGTTGTCTACATAGCGTGAGTTAGCCAAATGTCTGCTTCATTGCAATTAGCCAGCCAGCAGCAGCTCATGTTGCATGCAGTATGGCAGGAAGGCTCTCCAGCTCTGCAGAGTGATCAGATTGGTGCAGGGAGGCGCTTTAGACTCATCTGAAACAGGAGGAAGGGTCGAGAAGTTGTACTAGTTCAATTTAACTGCAGCGTTAAGTACAGAATATCATATTTCTGATGACTATAATCATATGGAGGGGGATGAAGGAGATCACCGGCTTCCAGAGGAGAGGTGGGGGAGCAGCTGGGAATGAAGGACGTGCGAACGAGCTCAACACGTTCTTCAATAGGTTCAGCTCCAACCCCCCCACTCCCAGCGGACCCTCCACTGCCTCTACTGCTTCTCCGAGCAACAACCCCCCACCTCCCCCCATCACCCCCTGCCCCTCACCTCCCCCGTCACCACCTCCCCCCACCCCCCCGCTGGCTTTCATCACAGACCTTTTCACACCTCCCTCACCCCGGACATCCTCACATCACCCACTGCCCCCCACCACCTCCTGCAACACTCACCTCTCTGCACCACCCTCATCACCACCACCCTCAAACCCACCACTTACATCCCCCACCCCCCAGTCTGGACTCCACTTCACAGCCAACCAGGTGAGGAGAGAGCTAGAGAGGCTCAAACAGAGGAAAGCTGCGGGACCGGACCGCATCAGCCCTCGTGTGCTGAAGGCATGTTCCAGCCAGCTCTGTGGAGTTCTCCAGCACCTCTTCAACCTGAGCCTACACCTTCAGAGAGTGCCAGTGCTCTGGAAAACATCCTGCTTGGTCCCAGTGCCCAAAAAAGGACGTCCTGCTGCACTGGAGGACTACAGGCCGGTGGCACTGACCTCTCACATCATGAAGGTAATGGAAAGACTGGTCCTGGCACACCTCAAACCGCTGGTGTGCCCATCACAAGACCCCCTGCAGTTTGCATATCAGCCCCATGTTGGGGTTGATGATTCTATCATCTACCTGCTGCAGAAGGCTTACTCCGCCCTGGACAGACCCAACACCTCAGTCCGGATCATGTTCTTCGACTTCTCCAGCGCCTTCAACACCATCCAGCCCAGACTGCTGAAGGCCAAACTGGAGGGCACGCGGGTGAGTGCTCCCCTCATCGCTTGGGTCGATAACTATCTGGCGGGCAGGCCGCAGTTTGTGAGATTACAGAACTGTGTGTCTGATCGTCTGATCAGTAACATCGGGGCCCCCCAGGGAACTGTACTGTCCCCCTTCCTCTTCACCACATACACTGCCGACTTTAAGTACTGCACTGAGTCGTGTCATCTGCAGAAGTTCTCTGATGACACGGCCATTGTGGGGTGTGTTGAGGGCGGGAGGGAGGCCGAGTACAGGGACCTGGTTGACCGCTTTGTGAAGTGGTGTGGGGAGAACCACATGCAGCTCAACGTGGCGAAGACGAAGGAGATGGTGGTGGACTTCAGGAGGAACAAGCCCCTGCCCTCTCCTGTCTGCATCGGTGGGACGGATGTGGAGGTGGTACCTACATACAAGTACTTGGGTGTCACACTGGACAATAAACTGGACTGGTCCACCAACACAGAGGCCGTCTACAAGAAGGGCATGAGCCGGCTTTACTTCCTGAGGAGGCTCAGGTCCTTCAATGTCTGCAACAAGATGCTGCAGATGTTCTACCAGTCTGTTGTGGCGAGCACCATCTTCTTTGCTGTGGTGTCCTGGGGTGCGGGCATCAAGGCAAAGGACGCCAACAGACTGAAAAAACTCATCCGGAAGGCAGAGTCTGTGGTTGGCTCTAAGCTTGTCACCCTAGAGGAGGTGGTGGAGGACAGGATGCTGGCAAAACTGCTGGCAATCATGGACAATCCCTCTCACCCCCTCTACAAATCACTGGACCAGCTAAGGAGCAGCTTCAGCCACAGACTCATTCAACCCCGCTGCTCTAAGGAACGATACAGGAAATCGTTCCTCCCAACCGCAATAAGACTGTACAATTCATCTACCTCTGTCAGAGCCACCATCACAGAACTGCACTAAATTACCGCAATTATTTTTTATTTGATTCTTTGTATTGTATTTTATTGTATTTGTATTGTATTTTATTGTATTGCATTGTATTTTATTGTATTCAAATATACCGGCTGCTACGACGACTTAATTTCCCTTCGGGGATGAATAAAGTAATCTATCTATCTATCTATCTATCTATCTATATTAAATGATTTTCAAACCATTTCATCTCTATCTTTTACAGTCACATCTATTCCAGCCCTCTTGTGGTGCACTTGAATTATTCACTCATTGAAACTACTCACAGAAAGGAAAGCTCACAGTCATGTATATGTTATGGTGTTTTCTCTCTTGTGATTAAACAGCAGTGACCCGCTTTAAGATCATTGCCCCTTCACACATCAATCTGGCCATGAATGTTTCCAACAGCATAGTTATTAAAAGTACAGTACTACTACTATACACTGTGTCTGTAGTAATCAGTATTCAGGGCAGTGATACTGTTATTAGGAACAAAAGGAAATTTCGCCGGACAATCTCCAGCTCATCTGTCTGAGAAGTGTTGTTTACGATGGTAGTAAAACCCCGGAGGATGCATTTTCCTAATCTGATCAAATATTAATGTTTTTATGCAGCAGCTACAGATGTCAAGTGATGGTTGTTGATACTTTGCGACATTTGAACAGGCTGAAAAAGGTTTCTGATGAAGAGAAAGTAGCCTGCGTTATAAGTCCAAACCAGTGAGACATTGAGGTACAAAATGTGGCAGCATCAGGATTTGAACATGCGTAAATCTCCCACTGGTCGGTTAGAAGTGGATAACACATGAAACGGCAAACACAACCAAGTCCAAATACCATGACCTGGATGAATAGGAATGTAAGATAAGAATGTGGTAGAGGTAATTTAATATATACTCAATTAATTGCACATTTTCATTTGTACAGGATTTGTAATTATTATCTTTTAAGTTCCTCACACAAAAAAGTCCATGGATGCTGAAAGTAAAATACTGAACCAGTTTATACCGACAGGTGTAAGTCTCTGTAACTTCTTCCAAAAGATACTCCCTCATTTGGTGTTTTAGTAGTGTGGTATATTCACCGTACTCAGGTTTGCTGTAACCACAGCTACCCTAACAACCATCAGCATTTTGCGTCATGACCTCCCACAGCTCACGAATATGTATCGGACAAAGGCTTTGTTTAAATTCAGCTGCTGTTCAGCAAATTCTGTTTGGTCAGTTAATTAAATCCTTCTTTTAAACCTACCAATGGCCTGTGGCTGGGTCGAATGCACGTCGCTGTAGATTTAGATTTTCAGTGCAGTGAATCGTAATGAAGCTCAGGCTGATTGAGCCAGCGGTGGTGCAGCCTGACAGGTGTTTTCACCTCCCCGCCGCCTCCTCATCCACACTCCATCTTCATGAGACTAATGATGTGGCCGTTGGTGACCAGTGGAGTTTTACCACCTGCAGGATGAGACGGTCGGGACACTTTGGTCCATCTTCCCTTCTCTGCCAATCAGATGGTTGCTTTGCTCCTTAGTCTTTACCTCTGCTGCTGTAACCGCTCAGCTTCTGAATCATAGATATTCTACAAAGGAAAAAAAGCATCCAAATGAGCTGTGCTGAGTTTGTGGAAGCCGCCGGTTTCCGCTGATTGTGGCCATAAATGATGTATCTCGTAGGAGTGTGTCATTTACACCCCAGGCGTAGGCGAGGGTCGTGCTGATTCAGACCAGGTGCACTCTGAGAGGAAGTGGCACAAACTAATGAGGTACATTCAGTCTTTAAAAGAGACCTTTGCTCCGGTATGAAACCAGCGTGTGAACTTTAGAGACCAGGTGCACAAACCCACATACACTACGCAAAAAGCCCCCGACTGACGTCTGCCAAGAGACGTTCACGTCATGGTTTGGGACAAAGAAATCCTATTAATGCTGGAGTTCGTGGCTCAAGAACGCGTTCACCTGCTGAAATTAATTTTCAGGCAGTTTCTGCAGCTCATCACAAATACTCAGTTGTTGCAAGCTGTTGTAATACATGACGGAGGCTCTTTTTTAACGCACTAAAACCAGTTTCATCAGCGTTTTTAAATGTGTCCTTTTATCCACAGAGTGGGATTGATTTGTGGGGGTAAAACGCCTGAAAACTGCTCGTCTGTAAAGAGAGAAAAAGAAACATCTTTATTCTTTTGACTTTGTAGTGCAGGTAGGAAATGGGCTGTCTGGTGGCAGCAGATGAGTTCTGCGCTGAGGTGCGCTAAGATTATTGCCCTGTTTGGCAGTTATAGTAAAGCAAAGGGAGATGGGATTTCTTTTCACTGTGGTGTCACAGGGTTGGATGAGTTTTGTGCGAGGCTGTACTGGTGACAGGTTAGTTTTTAAATGGTGGATGATAGCCGTAAGAAACTGGAGGATTTTAATGCGTGGAAGGACAGAACGGGAGTGTTCTGAAGCACGGTGGCTTCGGTCTGAGCAGAGATGGGAGATTAGTATTCATTGAGTGAGAGGCATCCTTGCTCCTTTCTCCTGTTGCTCGACTGTCTCGCCAGATGGAGGGGAGGGTTGTTGAGGCCAGATTAATGCTGCCATCTGATTTGAGGTCTAACCTGTCCTCACAGGCTTCAGGCGTGGTTATCTGAGGCTAAAGAAGGTCCCTCGGGTCAATCCTGCATTGGCGAGGCAACTCAAGCGCACGGGCAGTAGGTTATTCCACCTCGCAGATTAAGACTGCTTTACACCGTGGCTCTGTAATGTTACTCCTCACCAGTGACATTATGTTTACAGGTTGTCTGTGTGTGTGTGTGTCCAATTCTTGTGAACATGATACCTCAGTTATGTCTTGAGGGAATTTTGTCAAATAATCACTTGGACTGAAAGAGGAACTGATTTGATTTTGGTTGTAAAAGTCAAAATTTAAATCATATTGTTATGTTCTGCCTAAATCATCATTTTCTTGTTTCCAATTTTAGGCCCATTAATCTAAAATACTTTTTAAAAAACCTGACAATGACATGTCTAACTAGTCTTTTGACAGCATGTAATTGTGCGGTCAGGATTTCCTGTGTCTTACCTCACCACTTACTCACCATGTGACAACAAATCCTCCTGAAATGGCTTTTGTTGTTTTCATGAATCCCTTTACTTACTCTTTTTTTCCTCCAGCCCTCAAGTGTTTATAGCAGCCGTAGCATCAATTTAGTTTGTGGATCAGATTTTCTTTCGGCTCCGCTGATGGCGGTGAGGCAGTTGCCATTAGAATCAATACCTCTAGGTATTGCTGCTCAAAATACAAACAACCTACCAAGCAGAAAGCGTCGCCAAACAGCATTTTACAATCTCAGGGATCTGTCAAACCCTGGAATAATTGGCTCTTTGGGATGGCTGAGAATTGAAGCTGGGCAGAGTAATGACCTTAACATCACTTGAAGTGACACTCCTGTCTGTAAGCCTCTCTCGATGTCATTAGTATGACCAGGGAGCTTTGGTAGGAGAAATTTCTCCTCTGCATCATCACTAATATCAGCGTCTCTGCACGGACGGTTCAGGTGAGATTCATTTCCTGTTCAGTGCAGCATGTTAAGTAGAACATTCCCATCTCTTAACTCTACATTAAGTGAGGAACACCTTTACATTTACTCCAGTTTTTGCAGATGGAAAATATGATCCGAGCTCACAAATCAAATGAATCTGAATCACAAGAAGCGTTAAGATCAACTTAAAAAAACAAAACACTGATTTTTAAAGTTGTTTGTATGAGGAGAAGGAAAAGTGTTGAGCTGAATCAGTATAAATGACTGAGAACTGGTTAAGTGTTCACTAGTGGACAGCAGACATGGATTATACTGAATATAAGCACGTCTCTATTATAACTCCACTACATGAAATTCTGACTAAATCACTTGACATGGTATTAACAGATAATTTGCTCAACACAGTAACTCGTTTGCAGAATCAGTTTTATGGCCGCGCTGCAATAAGAAGTGTTGAAAATAGCTTTGTATTAAAAGAGTAGTTAGCTGAACTGAAATTAAATTAGCTCACGTGTACAAAAACATGAACTGTTTTTTTTAGCCATCTCCCTTATGTCTGTCAGCAAAGTGGCAGCGGGCCCAGTCATGCGTTAAGTCACATATATTAGTATCTATAGAGTGAGTCTCACCTATATGGTCTTATTTTCAGGAGGGGAAATTTTCTCATTTCTATTTCCCGACCCAGAGGTTGGTTGGTCTTCTAAATTGATCTGGCGAACGCAGCTGCTTCTAAGAAACCTGCACAAACCTGATAAGCTCGGCAGCCGCGGCACCTTTAGCACCACAGCTCAGACATCAAATATGCTTCATTTCAAATGGGAAGATGAAGTCACAAAGTTTCTCTGGTGTCAAGTCAAGCCGGTGAAATTTAGGATTTAATAGTTCAGCACTGAAAACTGGACCATACAGTGGGACGCATACTGAACGCACATTGCAATGATCCAGGAGGTTTACTGATGAGGTTAATATCAGCCTTTCATAGACAAATTGGTATCAATAATAATGTTTGCAGATATGAAGCCTTTTATTTTAGAGAAAAAAACAATGGTGAAAAGATGTGTATTCATGTTCATGGAAAAAATATGCTTATTTTCTTAAATCTAGTTCTATATATTTGGTTGTATTTGCATTTTCTATTTTATTTATAGTTCATAAGGTTACATATAGAGATTGAAAGATGCTTTTAAGAGCAAGAATAAAAGTAAATTGTCAGTTTCAACAGATAAACTTTATTGCAGAGAAGCTTTTATTTTAACATGGCACATTTAAAATACCAGCGCTCCTTTTTCTACTGAAGCGAGTCAAATCCAGTTTGTGATTAATCAGCGACTCAGACTAAGACATTTCCTGCTTTTGTGGCATTTACGCCTTTATTTCATTATTCATCTGTTCTCCTCCACTGACACAAATTAGCCCAAAGAAGAACAAAGTATTGGCAGAGAGTTTTCAGAAAAATCCTGCAGTGGAGACGACCGTCGTGCATTTAGATCGTCTGATCAGTGCTCATGTCCTTACTGATTCCAAATGAGAAAATTAGTGTCACTGCTGCAGTCACAGAAAGAGTTCCAGCATATAAGCACATACGCTGCCATAGCCGAAGAGCATTTTTATTTCTCTTTTATTTTCTATTTTACTCTCAAGGCTCATTTAGGCTTAACCTTAGATATACGTGTATGGAAACAGACGGAGCCTTCTGTCCATACTCATGTGTTCATTTTTTCTGTATTTATACACGTATCCTTAAAGATATGGATCAGGACCACTTGAATTAATAGTTATGTAATGTACAAAAGCTCAAGTGAGAAGACCATAGGACATGAGGAAGAAATGACGCATGGAACTATTTGGGCACTGACGGTTACATTGTTTGAAATGAGCGTATCTCTTTTCGTACTTAAAAGCAGCATAAATGAGCCTTTAGAGTAACGTTTCACTTTCACGTTGTGGCAGGAGTTTTATTTATCTGCACGGTTGAAATCATTTACTGAAATAAGTTTATAGAGTTGAAAGGTGGATTACAGACAATAGACCACTGAACAGCAGACTCACCCTTTGCCTCACACTGGTAAATAATCCGTCTCAGATCCTGTGTTTGCTGCTGTTGTGTTTCTCATGTGGACCAATTATTTACAGTTTTCAGTGTCCCTCATGATATCACAGAGTGTATTTATACTCCTTTTGAGAGCATCATTTGGGGGTGAGGGGACCACTGCATTTGATCAACAGCCTAATTGGTTTAGGTGAAGGCTCTGACGATAGCTTTTGCCCTCAAGAGCTTTCTTTCTTTCCTAGAAGCCGTTTTTCTTTGAAAAGGCTGTAAAACAAAGGTTAGGTAGGTGCTTTTGTCTTGGAACCAGGTGTTTCATGACACAAAGCTCAAGAATGACAGTTGCTTCGTGTCTCACATCTAATCTGACAGTTGTTCAATACCCGACTCCTTGAGTTCTGCATGCCAAAGTGTCCATGGGCAACACAGTGAACCCCAAATTGCCCCTGATGGTGTGACTGATGTGTGATGGAAAAGTGCTGTGCATGGAGTCATTATATGAATGTGTGTGTGACTGGTATTGTGAAGGGCATTGAAAGGTCCTTAGGACAAGACAATTGATGAATTCACTCACATTCCATCCTGCTCCGTATTGTCTGTTTCATCAGTGTCCATAAGTGATGGATGACATGAACGCAGAGTACGGACAGAAGAATCCGTGCCTTTTCATATTCTTATCTAACATTGAGCAAAAATGAGCTTTACGTTTTTTAATTCCAGTGTAAATGTTGATGTTGCACCATCTAATAATATTTAACTATGTATGCTTTTGTGCGAAAAAAACGAGAGCTGCAAGTTTTAAACCATTTTTATTATTTTCCAGTTAACTGATGTTGCAGTAAATTATTGTTCACTGTTTATCAGTAGATTTTTCTAAAAAGCAGAAATTACACAAACGTGTTAAAATGATATTATATATTATACTGTATTTATTATTATTGTATTATGTTGTATTTATATAATTTTTTACAATGGGAAGTACTGCACAATGTCTCTAACTATATTTACCACCCTTGCTCCCAGACTCAGCCTTTCCATGCTCACCACCGGGTTTCTACTATAATGCGAGTTAAAAGACAGTGGTCATGTTACGATGTCTTGTCTTGAGCACGACTTTTGTTGATTCCGTCTCCCTCCCCGCTAAAGCCAGCTTGGGCTGATAATAAGATTAGAGTGTGGAGAGGCAGCTTAGTGACCTGGCCTAAGAAACAGCGATTGTTTATCTGCATGGCTGCTGCAGCTCGACATGACAGGAGAAAGGGGTCTCAGAGCAGAGAGTGGGTGTGAGGCTGCAGGGGTCAAAGGGCAACAGGCGCCCTTCAGTCACTGCACAAATGTGTCTATAAGACCGCTGTGTGTGCTCAGCTTTAATTGCCAGAGCAGGAGACGCTCTGGGCACCAACGGTTATATTAAAAACACACAACACAACGCTGTAACATGGAAAGTTGCACAAAAATAAAACCGCATGCTTCATTTTATGAGCATGCAAATGCTCTGTTTACCATCTGTAACAACAAACACAACCTCCGCCTCCATCAATGGCCCCATCCAGACTAATCAATGCTCTGTTGAACTGTAGCAGAATTAAAAGCTTAACCCCTTTCCTCCCAGCTGTCTTCAAAGATCTTAACAGAACCTGGCACTTTATAGTGGAGTAAAAGCCCCACACAACAACAGAGAACTGTGATAACTGCCACTCTCAAGGTTTTAATGTTGAACCCAAAGGTTATTGCTTTGATTTTAAAAAGCTTCTCTTTAGAACAGTTAGTTTTTTTTTTTATGTATATGTTCAGCCGTGGAGGGAATAGTCGAAGGAATACCCCGGGTTTGAGGCCCTTGAAGAATTAGAACATTGCTTGTGTGGGTGGGGTTTGAATGATAGCAGTTTTCAGATTTATTTAATGTATAGTTTGTCAAATGTAAGGATTTGTAGTTTGTCACTGTCTATTGTGACATCAATAGATGAAATATGTTAATGGACTTTTGACTGTTGAATAAAAACAGCAATTTGAAATTAGAACAGACATTGCCAAAGACAAAACAGTTAATTGACTAATGGAGAAAATAATCAGATCTATTAATGATGAAAACTGGTTAGTTGCAGTAATAGATTGAAACATCCTTATATTAATTTCACCCATTTCTTTTTGGTCCACATCTCAGGGAAATGATCATTTGGCAAATCTGCTATCATGAAGAAACCAGGTTTATATTTGTATTATTGTTGAAGAGTAAAGTAGCTCAGGAGGTTTACACCAGAATCACCATCTCGTCTTTGACCATTACACAGAGGCACCACTCGGTCAGTCTCAGAGGAGCAACTGTTCTCCATCTAATCGCAAAAGTGAGGGGAGCATTTTGAGAAAAGCGCAGTTTGTAATGCATTCACAAGTGGACCCTCGAGGGGCCTTAAAAGCCTCTTTGACTAAATCTATCATGTCAGTGTTGGGGGAGCCATTGAATCCTTTTACACCGTGATAATCCATGTTGATTCTCACCTCTCAGAAATTACCGCTGCTCGTAACTGTGTAAAATGGAAGCACACAAATCGACTCCATGTCCCTGTTGTGTAAAGACTCTTTCTCGCTGACGGTGTGCTCACTGGGGACCACTTTATTTCATTTTCTTTGAACGAGAAAGTGCACGACTGTGGCTACAACATCTGAATCATATGGTCCATTACGGCCATTACGGTACAACTGTTCCTCTGTGTGATGTGTTTATGATTTACATGTATCTATTTGTTGTTTGCAGGGAATGTGTCAGTGGTTGTAAATTAAAATCCTCTCTGTCTCCTTTTCATTCTGCTGTGGAAGTAAAAATTTGTATTTACTTTGCTTTTGGCAACATTACATATGCAAACTTAAATTACACAGCCTGTGCTCACCGGACATTTGACATGAAAAGACGTGTGTTGGTGCAGTATCTGCAGAGCGTTCACTCTGATCGTTTATATCAGATTTTCTTTCTCAGTGATTTGAGATGCTATATAACTAGAGCGTCAAACTAAGTATTGATCAATAGTTGAGGTCTCACTCCCAAAATTTAGTTTGAACAAATTTGATACGTTAGCAATTCATATGTATTCAAATGATGTTGTGATTGTCCACACAGGATAGCTTTGCTTGCTCGCCTCTTTTTTGTTGCAAAACAACATAACATTAGTGACTTGATGGGTCGAGAAGACATGGCAAAAGGTCAAGCTGATAGTGAGCGCCCACTGCTGGATCACGAGGCAAACGCAATTTGCTCATGTGTTTGAATGGTGTGATGAGTGTACACACAAACATCTTTTTGATGAACATTTGTGCAACCGCTGACTATGCGAAGATTTTCCAAAGACGTTAATGTGTGAGATAGTGGGGCCGGTGGGTAAATTTAAGTAATATGTATTAGTGTATGATTCCAAAAGTAATTTGCTACTGTGCTACTTCAACCAGCAGTTTTACTGCTGCTGCTGTGTCTCCAGATCTCCACAATAAATGTAATTAATGCTCAGATTCCACCGTAGTATAATGTTGTTTATTTCATAATATGTCTGCTTACTTTTTCATATATCCAGCAGAACACAAAGCAGATAATTACTATACTGTACATCTGCATTAACTAACAGGGAAATCTTTTAACAACAGGCAGCTTTTGGCAGCGTGTTGAGTTTGGTGTCCGTCCTTCAACCACAGCAGGCCACAGGTTTAAGCCCCCATGACGGCAAACATCCTTCAACACGACACTGAATCTTTACCAGCTGCTGAGCTGCTCGCCTGTTACTGACCCTGCACTTAGACCTTCCTCGGAAAAGAAAATTTCCCTACAGGGATCAATAAAGTGTCACATTAGCACAGTAATGCACAGAAGGGAAGTAAAGCAGGAGCGAAATTACCTGTACAATTCACTGCGCCACATAAATCACAGCTGTGATTTGCGAGCATTGCGAATAGATACAAGACACTTTGCTCGGCAGTAAAATGTCACACATGAACACGACTGTGACTGCTGAGGCACAGAGCTGCACTGGACAGTAATAATCTGCAGTGGGTGAGGTACTGAATAACCTATTTTAAACAAGTGCAGTGCAATAGCATCTCCTGTGTTTAACTTACACAATGTGTGTGTTTAATCTTATAGAAACACAGACTTGACAACAGCAGATCATGTGTTTTAAATGTAATTAACCCTGTAAGGATAAGTTAAATTGTAATGCCCACATTTGCTCAATTATTGGGTTGTACTTTATTTGATTAAATGACTGCTTTTCCACAAAGGGAAGACAGCCCAAGCAAATTTTCCAGAAACAAACTTCAGATAAAAATCTAATCTGGATGGAGAATAATCTCTGTGTCCCCTCTTTTCATTATGTAACATACGGCTCCAGTTTTCAGTCTAAATTTAGCTGCGGTTTGTTGTAGGTGACCTGCACCATGTGCCACAGGTGAGTGAAACCGGGACAAAGGTGAAGCAGCTATTAAAGGGTCAGATCCACCAAAATTACAAACATTTGAAATTGTCCCAATGTGACTCGGGTACTTCTAATCCAAGCTCGGCACAGATGTTCCTATTCACCAGCCACATGGTTATGCTTCTCTGTGTACGCTATCCCAGCATGCAACTTACACCCTTGCCACCATGTGCTCGACTGTTTAATGGGCATCTCTGCACAACCTTGTGTCCTGTCTGCTGTGGTTAGACCCCAGCATCTGTTGGGAGCTTAGGACCTTGTATTGTGCTAAGACCCTCTGAGCATAAGAGCTTTCCTTCCAGCCACTTCCTCTTTCAGTTGATGATCATGGCTCCCATTAGTCTTTTGGACACCTTGGTACTTGTAGCTGTCCTGTATGTCTGTTATCTTGCTTTCTGGTAACTTAACCCTTACAGTCCTGATCGCCTTCCCACTCTTCCGATATTCATCCAATCTGAAAGACTCCTTCCTGTAGACCATAGAGTCTATGTCTCAATCACTCCTGTCGTACATGGCGATGCCATTTATTTATCAGAGGAGGCTGATGCTCATTCCACTTCTGAATCTGAATCCATATCCACTCTTTGCGATGATCTAGTTTATGCAGAACAGCAACCGGGACAGTGTCATGATATCTTGCCTTGGAGTTGGCTTCCAGTGTTGTTTTCCATAGGCTCATTGAGGGTTATCAGTGCTCTGCATAGTGCCAAGCACTCTGGTGTGAAGTACGCTTTCTTGAGGTCCATCCAGGCAGGTGACCAGGTTGTTCTATCTCCAGTAGCTGGTGCTTTGACCTTCTGGTATTGTTTCCAAAGTTGCTATGTTGTTTCTAAGCTTTGCTCAAGTGTTGACTCAATCCAACTCAACTTAGCTGCTGTGATGCCTGTGAATCAGTTGGAGTGGATCTTGTTAGGTACTGGTGCTGCCTCAGACTTCTGACGTTGACTGGTTTTTGTTCTGGGAGGTTGCTGTGGTCTTCTTTTAGGTCCACCAGCTTTTGCCATTGGTTCTTACAATATGTGAAACCTCTTTCTCCCTTAAGTGAGTGGGTCGGTTTTGTGCTATTATTCCCTTGATTGAGTCTCTCAATCTCCAGCTTTAATATTGTCTTATTTATATTGATGGTTCCCACATGTTCCATGTAACCTCCTTGTAACATTCCATAAACTCTCAATTCTCAGTTCTTCTACATCCATGTGTGTCTTGTTCCAGCAGTCCACTTGTCATCAACATGTCCTGGTTCTCTAACATCTGTTTAACCTCGTTAATCTGGGAGACTCTTTTGTCATATTTCTCTCGATTATATATATTTATAGATATATTTATGAAGCATTGGGACCTAATGACAAACATGGAAAACTCAGATTAATCTGATAAAAGTTGGAAAGTGCAAAATCCTCTTTTTGTGAATCAGGCAAACATAACCCCCTGTCCTGACAGTAAATGTGAGAAAAGAGGGCTCAGGTGGGACACATGACAGGCCAAGTGATTTCCTGTGGTCTCTATAGACCTCAAGCTGTAGCTCTCACCTTGGGTCAGGCCCCTCAGCTTTACTGTAGGTGGACATCATGTGAGTGTGTGGATGAGAGGGTCAGCTGCCACTATCTGCCTGTAACAGACTGTTAGATGTAATGTAGAGTGGATATGGGGACCAGCGGGGCTCCGACCATCATTACTGGCCGAGAGCGCCGGACTCTTCTGAGTCTGTACCTTTTTGAAGATTTAACTACTTGCTCTCACTGAGTGAAATTCATCAAAGTATAATTTCTAATGTTACAAAGGTGGAATATGTACAGGCTGGTGTGTCTATAAAGAGTTCGTACATAAAACAGGCTTCATCTTTCTCTAAATAATGCAAATTTTTCACTTATTACCCGCACCTGTTCATGTTCTATCAGGATATATGCAGTCAATCATGTCTCCCATGTCCTAAATACATGTTAAAATAGCATGCTATTATTAGACATTTTTTGAAATATTGATTTAGCCTATGTAATGGCTTGTGCACCAGGTAATGTTAATTATTAATCACCTCATTTCTCTGCTTAAGGTAAAGATGGAATAAGATATAAGATGAGGTGAGCATGTGTTTCACTGCTGTATAATTTAAACCTGATTGATTGTGTTAAATTCCAAGAAGGCGTTTATTACAGTAATATTTTTAATAATCTTTTATGATTAACCAAACCAGGAAGCCAAATATTTCTGCAGCTTTTCAGCGTTCTGGTCAATGATCAAGCACTTGGCCACCGTGGAGAAAAGGAAGAAACCTCCAACAGAACCAGAGAGAGGAGAGCTGGGTGTAAAAGGAGGAGAGAAGCGAAAGAGGGGAAAGAGAAGAGAGGAAGCAGGAACAGTTGTATAATTGTTGTGTTTCTTGGCTCCGAGCAGTTGGCAAGCGACCAGCAGAGTCTTCGGGATGTTCAACCAAGAAATAGGTCAAAATAGAACAGTGATTTGTCATTTTAACACCTTCGCTTTCATCGGGACTAAAGTAACATCAATAAGGGCGATATATCAGTATTGGTGTTCATCTTAAATTATCAACCTTAAGCCATGTCTACACTACTGATAATATTTTTTTGAAGAGATATTTCCCCCTCTTTAAAAACGATCTCCGTCTACAGAACCTTCACTTTGCAAAATATCTCCACACAATTGAGTACTAACGCTCAAATTAGGATGCCAGGTCAGTGGGTGTCGATAAAGTCTACATCAATGATCCTTCGAGTAGCAGAGAACACTGTGGTCCAAGCAATATTGGGCGAGGTAGACGCCTGTGAATACGTGTAATCTGGTGCAGTAACGCTAACTTTTGCTGCTGACTTGTAAATAGTCCTAGCAGTGCTAACCGAACGTAGAGAAACAAGTATATAGCCGCCATTGTTGTTGTTGTTTCTATTGCATGCTCATTACACAAAGCAACAGTGGGCCTTTGTAAAGTAAGCTGTTTCCTAAACGCTCCATTTTACATGTGCACAGATACATAGAAACAGGTGTTTTTGAAAATCTGCACTTTGGAAGGCCTTTAAAAGTCTAGTGACTTAGAACTACAACCTTAGAAACACAGAGGAAAAAGTTTGTTTAGCAAGTGCCAAGAAATTGCTTGAAACAGAGATCTCATACAGCTGTAAAACGTTTTATTTACATATGTAAGTAACAATTTGTTTCAATCATCACATGTAAAAAACAACAGTTTATATAATACTTGCAGACTTTTAAAACTTCCAGATATTATTGTTGATTGGTCTCAAAGGTCAGTTGAGCTATGATTTCAACAGAGTCGGGCTTATATACAGAGAGTCTTTCTATAAGCGATTCCCTATAAACACTAAAGAAGAACAGTTTCTCTCTCCAGATGTTCAGATGCTTGGGAGGCGTTTCAGTATGTGAAGTCGTAGCTTATAAACCTCATCCTGTAATTCATCTCTGATGAGAGCTCAATTTAAGTCTGTAATCAGATCACTCAACTTCTTAATTACGGTCTCACTGCATTAAACCCTCCCCACGTCCCACCGGCAGTGAAGTGGCGAGGCATTCGAGGGGGCCCTCGGCCGCCGCCTACCACTCTGGGCTTGTGCTGCAGTGGTCCTATCAGCCGCCACTCTGTCAGTCTGTCAGCACAGCTCGCCTCGTGCACGGTAGCACATGACAGATCTGGAAGATAAAACAGACAACCCTCGCCACGCTGCCACACTAATGGTTTATAAATATCTTCTTCAAAGACCAGAGACGGTGTCGGGGGCGGCGGGGTGGTCATGGGCCCTGTTGTGGTGTAACATTGCAGACCCATTTAAGCTCTCAGTTTGCCTTTCATTCCCTGCCACAAGGACCCCAGAGCTGGCTGGCGGAGGGGTAAGGAAGGGCACAGGGGGACGTGTGATGGACAGCTGGGATAAAAAAGACCACTGGCATCCACTGCTCCGAGTCGGACTGACCAACTCACCAAAAACACAAGAAGACATCAGCTACTTTACAGACTCTTTCTCTGGTTCTAAATATTCTCTCAGCTCATGAATTAGTATGCACACATAAACAGACACAATCCTTTTGCATAATTCAGTGAAGTTGGTCGACAATAAGACTCTTTGTTTTCGTACGTAAACACCTATATCCCCTGTGTGTGTGGTATTTGCATGTGATCAAACCCACTGCTCCCTCCTTCCCTGGCCGACTATAGAAACCTGTTCCTCTGTTGCCTGTCAGGTGTTGTGTTCAGCTCCGAGGGCATTGTGGTTAAATGTGTTGGATGTCAGCGCTGTAAGAAGACATGAAAGGCATTCAGCAGCATGCCCGCCGCCGCTGTGGCTATAAATGCATAATCATGCATGTAAATAAATGTTGTAAGGAGAGTCAGAGGACAAACAAACAGTCGGCGTGTGAAAAGGTTCAAAAGGTCATTGAACTGCAGTGAGGGTTTGTAGGCTGGGGGTGAAAGACACGCCCACACACGATACACAATGAATAAACATGTCAGCTTTGGTTTTTTTTCAATGACGTCAATGCATCTCGGCATTACATTGTGCTTCTGATGATTTGATGTTGCTGAATTGCAGGTTCTAGTTTTTGCAATGAGAAAGTGTAGCTTCTTGATTGGGCCCCAAAAATGTCATGTCTCACCAAGGTCTGATGGTTTCACCTCCACCAAGGAGGTTATGTTTTCACCCATGTCCGGTGTTTGTTGGTTTGTTTGATTGTGAGTAAGATTACACAAAATCTAGTGAATGGATTAACACGAAACTCACCATTAAGTGTTGGGGCGGATATGGATCAGCGAGCAGATCCAGGATTCTGTTTTCACTCCATTTAATTTTGCATGATTGGGCACTTTTCAACATTTTCACTGTTTTTCCTGTGAATAATTCATTGATCTTGATGTTGAAAACTGACTCATTTAGGAAACTTAAGTGTGTGTGTGTGTGTGTGTGTGTGTGTGTGTGTGTGTGTGTGTGTGTGTGTGTGTGTGTGTGTGTGTGTGTGTGTGTGTGTGTGTGTGCGTGTGTGTGTGTGCGTGTGTGTGTGTGTGTGTGTAATTTGGTGCAGCTTTATTGAATTTAATGTGACTGTTGGGCTCTTTTTGGAGGCGTGTCCTCTACTGGGTGCACTGGGACCATATGACCAGATCGAGGCCTCTGTGAGAGAGGGGTCACTCTCAGTGAAGAACCCACAGACAAACAGAAGTTCCTCTCAGCTTTACAGAGATGTATTGCGAGTTTCATGTCACTGTTTAGTTTTACAGAGCACAGCTGCAGTGTTTACCACTGATAATCTGTGACGTCTCTGGTGGTAGCAGTTAGTTTCTCTTTACTCTGAACCAAATGATACACAGAAAGAATAAATAGCTGGTGAACATTGTTGATCGTTAGTGGTTGAAGGTCAAAGTCAGTAGGTTTGAAATCCTTCAACTCGGTTGCACAGTAACTGACTTCTGAGTGGAATGGTTCACCTGCTAGGATCTATGACCTAAAGATTATATTGCCAAAATAATGTATATTTATTTATGTGCAAAGTTATATGTAGGTATATAGGTATTCTTTTGCCTGCATGACTTCACGTGTGCATGTTTGTGCATGTGAGAGTAAAATCAAGCGAGTTTGCAGTGAGAACCAGAGGGAGGATGCGGGAGTTTGGAGCCATGTGTGCGAGGAGAATCAATTTAAACACAATCAAAAGTTAAGAGGGATTAAAGCTACTGTGATGAGATAGCACACTCAAAATGGTTTAAAATAGCTGCAGAGATTACACTAATGTAATCCAATTTAAAGGAGCCTTCCCCAAATATTTATTATTGAAGCACCATCTGTTTGAAGCCTGTAGGGTCAGTCCAATGTGCAGTTTTACAACAAGGCTATTTTACTGTCCTAAATTCCCCCCTATCCGATCTGTCAAAAAGTCAGAGAATAACTACACTTTTTTCCAGGCTCAGTCATCGTTTGTGTTCATATTTATCTTTGTTTGACGTCAACACATCAGGAAAATCAGTTTGCATTTGAAGTGTCTCACTTGTTAAATTGCTTAATTGAAGTGAAAAACCAACGGTCCTCTAGATTTCTGAACCAGCCACATCAATGGAATGATATAATGAGGGGAACAAATCAGATTCAATTATTCATGATTACATTGTTTGTTCTTGCATGGCTCCTTGTTTATGGGGTCATCCAATGACTTTGTTATCGCTGCTCTGACACAGATCCCAGCTCGGCAAAGACAGAACACGTTGTAGAGCTCAGACAACCATAGTTAGCTGCGGTTTGTCAAGGAATACGTACCTGCCAGAACTCAAAGTTTAATCAAACTTCTTGTGTGCTTGCAATGATGTGCAAATCTGTAAATCAGATTTCTGCCGCAATCCTGTGACTCACTGTCAATTGCTTGTAGATGGGAAACTGTCTATGCCAGGGCGGCTAGTCTTTGATTTGAATATGGGGTATAAAGTTCATATATTTTATATTGCATTTTATCTGAGAAGTATCTGAGAAGCTGTGTGAAGAATGGTGGAGAGCATTAGCATAATACACGCCCAGCGGCTAGCTGGCCACGCCCCCAGCTCCCATGGCAAAGCGCAACCTAAGCTGGGCCGAGAGGAGGAGCGAGCAGCGTCTTTAATGCCAGTCAGTTTTTTTTGGTGCAGGTCTAATTTGTTTACACGCTGTCTTTGCCTTTTACAAACGTAGCATGTGAATTTGAAGATACTGTTAGACCAAGTGATGACATGTGGCTAAAGATGTTCGCCCTAATTTTAGCACCAAATCCCAATAAACATTATTGCACAATGTTAAAAATATGAAATCTGTGGTTTAAAAAAAAGTTATAAAGATGTGTTATAAATATGAAGGATTTTCTTTAACTTCACTGTTGTGGACACAGAAATTGTTTGACTTTTACAGCAAAAAATATTTCAAATCACTCATCGTCCCCTTTTAAGACCTTAAACCTTTGTGGTTTTCACTTGGTGTAAATGGAGAGCCCCCACTGAAGCTTTAGCTCCAGAGAGAGAGAGAGAGACTCACATGACAGAAAGACATGGGAGGAAGCAGGGAGATTACTCAGGGAGATAGAGTGAGGCTGGTTAAAGAGGATCAGTTTATCTTCACAAAGGCCTACATGGTTCCCTGAGGGCGTCGAGAGGGGGGGGACCGACTTTTTATCCTTCACTTGATCACAACAACACGCGGCAGAATTAGGTCGAGATGCCTCGTTAGACATGCAAATTACATGTATTCCAGTAATAAGTGAGACACCTATGTGGTTATTTTTAAACCTAAACCTGCTCAGCCTGGTTTTCAGAGTCTCACTCTGCTGCTTTACGTTACTCTCGTTTATTCACATGTGGAGTTTAATGTTCAGAGATTTGAGACTTCTGCTGATATGATGATTTCCACTGGGGTTTTAAGTCATAATCACATGATCTGCTTTTTTCACATGAATGTGTTGCCCTCTATGGGCGGCTTGAGATACTACAGCTCATGCACAATTGATCTCGTAATTGTGCCCCCTGGCGCAGACGTGCATGGGCGACATGGTCGACTTCTCCCTGATTGTTTTCTGCAGGTTTTTTGCGGTTCCAACATCCCTGACGTCTCAATTGCTCTTGCAGCTGAGTTTGTGCCAATATCTCAAAGCCAGGATGCCCTGCAGGAAAACAAAAAACATTGTTTATTCTAAAGAGAAGAATCCAATTAGAAGATATAAAGCGTGGCTGAGCATTAGCCTTTGGCAAAATATAATTAAGACGAGTTTAATGAGGCCACATGGTATCATATCTGCACCCTCTTGATTGGCAGCTTTTCCCGTTTTTGTTCCCCCTCTTGTGAGGGATTTAAGTTGAATTCATACCCATAGTCCACATCTTGAACACTCCGTCCGTCTGTCTGTCTGTGTCTGCAGCCACACAAACACACATCCCAGATGGAGACGGCCACGGATTAGTGAAGATTTTCCTTCATTTAATAAACAATTGAATGACACAGTTCTGAGGATAAACCTGCTCAAAGAAGCACAAGAATAGTCTGGAGTGGGGAGACTACAGGGCATTATCCTGCTTCATCATGGGATAGCTGTGTATCATTCAGAATTACTGTCTGCCTCCACCACTGCATGGCCCCTACACCTGCCCTCATCAACCTACAGAAAACCTGATCCTTTCTGATTGTGAGCTCTGCACTACACAATGTATATTAATCAAGATGCAACACAGCACTTTATAGCATTATACGAGGCAAAGAGATTCCAGGCATTCGTTGTCAATGCAGACAATCACATCCCGAACAAGACCCTTTCTCCACATTGTTGCATAATTGCACGAGCTCATACTCTTCAGTTTATTGGACCCTGCAACTTCAAATCTGAAAAAAGAAAGACGTACATTATGAATCAGAGACAGGCCGATCCGACGACGGCTGCTGCAGCAGCAAGGATGATGATAAAGATGTTAATCTCATGCATGTTCAGGAGGTGGCTTTGCTCGACACCACTGACATGAGCAAGTGATGGATATGAAGACATGTTTTACGATTAGATGCGGCCTGCATTTTGTATTCATGCCTCACAATACACATCAGAGTTATGAGTGTAATGTAATTTGGCCAACCTCCCGTCCGTTCACATGGAGGAGGTGGGACGTATGACCTCTACTGCAGTCGACCACCAGTTTGTGAAGCTGTTGCGTCATGTACCTTTCTATCTGTGGTTTAATTATGTCAACAGTGACAAGGGAGAAATCATCTTTCAAGCGATGTACCGTTCACTTTTAAAACAAAGTACAGTTTCTCTGCTCAAAGTGCATTTTTACCCACAGTGGAATTATGACATCCTTTTTTGGATCTGTGTGTAGCACAGTTTCTATAATTTTGTAAAAATAAAATCAATATTGCATTAGTTTATTTCCTCATATAATCATGTCAGGATGTTTTCTGCCCTTTTTAGGAGTTGGATTTTTATATTTATTAAAGTGTGTGTTGCCACATTTTCCTGACGTGTTGAGCACTTACTTCAGACCCACAACACGTGAAATCCACCAACAGGCTCAGCACAGATCGCATGACATGTACACGATTAAATGTAAAGCAAAACCATCCGCTAATCGGAATTTAGAGAATGTAAATGCTTTTGCCGTGATGATGATGATGATGATATGATGATGGGGCGTTGCTGGGAGAAGTGACCGCGAGTTACATCATATCCATGACCCGCTGAGCTCTTTTGCTCACGTGAGGTGAGAGGATTGAGCCTGGGATTGTTTGGGGATTAGTCAGCAGGACTTACCAGATTCAGAGATTCAGAAATTAAGGGGACAGGAGAGCAATGCAGCAGCCGAGGTCAAATTGTCCCAGGAGGAATAAGAAAGCACCAAGTCACTGCGGCAGAAGCACGTGTCAAAACAAATTCATTCCCCTTTTTTTTTCTCTCGTGCTTTCTGTCTTTCTCTCTCACACCTGCACATATATTTTCCTCCTCTCGGTCTGTGCACCACCTCCGTCCCACCACCACCAATCTGCTAATTCTCTGCCTCTACATGCTTTCAGTCTGGAAAAGAAGGAAGGCGTGCCGGGCTGAACAGATGTGGAGATCTCAGCTGGAGATCATAACACTCTCTCTCTCTCTCTCTCTCTCTCTCTCTCTCTCTCTCTCTCTCTCTCTCTCTCTCTCTAAGGATGCACTCCTTCTGTATATTTCAGTACACGAGGGAAACTATCCACAGTTTTTCTGCAGTCACGGGATTTAGTGGCAACAAATACCTTTTTTTTTTTACTTGGCGTGAGTTTTATTGAACCAATCTTCAAGCTGGAGACACAGATAGACACCGACTGCTGGGATCACTTGATCCAGCTTCAGCTGTCGGGTTCGGGTGACGGAGCACCCTGTGAGTCAGACATCCTCCTCTTTTAAAGATTCCCATCAGCTTTTTTCCTGTCTTTCGCTTCCTTATCGCTCCTCGATTCTTCCTTCACGTCATCATGATCATTGTTTCTTTCCTTAACAATGTTCTCTTCCTCGTTTTCGGGAATTAAACTGTATTTAAGCTTTGAGCAATGACGGTAAATGAGGGGGGAGTGATGACTGTATATTTATGTTTTATGCTGACTATTAGTTTATGGAAGAACTTCTTTTCTTATTCTATGTTTTCATGATATAGTTGCTTGTTTTTATATTTGAATATCTTCCCTGGTAAATCTTTACAACAGGCACAATTTGATTTGAGGGTGACACCCAGACAATTAAGTTCTATGTGTTTATGTTGCATATATATATATATTCAACTTTTTTTATGAGTTAAGAAAACTTGTTAACTTCTGCATTTAATTGAACAATTTAAACCTGAACATCAACTGTTTTCTAGTTCAAATGTCACATATGGACATTTTCATTTAAATCAGATGCAGACGAGATTTGTTTTTTAATGTTATTACCTTTACACTTAGTTTTCTTCAGCTCCATCATGATGTGATACATTTGTGTTCGCCTTAACTGTAAGATAATATAAAAGACAGCACAAAATGTGATTGTTGTGTCTCAGCATGTTTGAGATCGAATGGTCACTGATGATTATCAAGGTGTTGACAGATCAGATGAGCTGATATCACATTTATATATCTTCATTCTGAGCAGGTCCTCTCATATTGGTCTGATTACTTTAAAAATATAATTATGATTAGATTTAGTAAATATTCATGAAACTAAAACACTCATACTCATTCACAAAACAGAAAGAGACAAAAAGTTAAAAACAAACTTTAAATAAATTGAGCTGAATCAGTTAATTATTTAAGTGCGTTTCTCTGTTCTTCATCATTGTAACTGATCATCTTTGAGTGTTTACCATCTAAATCAAGAAATTAATTAATTAATCCAATCTAACATGGGACCCAAATATCTACAACTGAAAATCTAAAATTAAATAAATAAAACTAACTTTAAATATTATATAGCACAAGCAATATTTTAATGGATAAAATCATATGATAAAAATACTAAACTCTGCCACATAACGAAGGAGATTAACCATTTCCATACTGGTCTGTGTTTCAGGTGACACCCACAAGGTGGAGATCCCCAGAGGGGAGCTGGAAGTGGTGAAAGGCGAGATGGTGGTGCTACAAGCCTGGTACAGCCCCAACTCCGACATTTCCAGGAATTCCGTCATTTGGCAATTCATGGGGAATAAGTCGAGGCAGGTGAGGAGGTCGGAACATGGACCTGCAATGATCTGCTGTGTAGTTAACCCTGCTCTGACCTCTGGTGGAGCAGAGACAGGAGAGACTCTTTAAAGGGATTAAAGTCAAGTACAGTTCTGACACTCTTGCTGCTGTAGACATCGATAAGCCCAAATATCAGAGCTGGGATCATATTATTAGTGTTTTGACGATCATATTAATATTAAGTCATTTTTAGCAAACTACAAAAACTCTCTCTAGCTTTTCTAATAATATAATTTGCTGCTTTCTTTGAATTCAATAGTTTCAGTGGATGTGAAGACAAAAACATGAGACATTTTCTAGATCAAATCAACAGATTAATCAACATGGCAGTTGGATATAGTGTAGAAAGCCAAATATAAATTAATTTCAGTAAATCCTGAGAAGAACCAGCTACACCAGGGTTATCAATTTACATTTCAGAGAGGTCCAGATAGAGAACATTTCCTCAAGCAAAGGTCTGGAACATCATAATGTCTTAACTAGTTTTAGGATTCAGTGCAATAGTTATTGAAGTATTAGATGTATCAACAAATTAATGTCAAATAAAGTATGATAATAATAATAACTGGAGGGATTATATCTATGTTCTCTCATAAACAATTAAAAGCTCTTTTTTCATGTCAAGTACAAAATAATTCAAAACCTTTTTCGCTCATGACTTTTTTCTTTTTAGACAATTTGAAGTAACTCTTCTCTGACTCACTCAGGCTCATCAGAATTCACAGATTTGATTGGCTGAGTTGTGAGATTGCGAGATTATTTACGACCCATCCAATTGGTCTGTGAGTTGCCTGGGCTGCTAACAAAAAGTATCAAAGAACTGTTCCAAGATGCTCTCTCAAAATAATTCTTAGTGATGTATGGGTTAAATGTCCAGGTACAATGGCATCTAAGTCATCCATGGTCCACCTGTTAGTGACCATTGAGCTACACCCATTAACCACAACATGAAACCAGGCAATGTTGTGGCAGATCGCTGTACATTTATTCACACTTTGAAACATAAGGAATGTGATTGAAAACTTTATTTTCTTGCCGGAGTCAAAAATACACGGATGAGCCACAACAGTTAAAAACCAGATAGCTGCTATAATCCAGACCCTGTCCCTTCACTGCTTAATGTTATGCAAGAGGAAAGGAGTCATTATTTGTTTTCATGATTCTGTTACATACTGAGAAACATATCTGGTGATGTGTAAGGTGAAAAAAAGATGATCTGTGGAGATTAGGATTATGTCCAACACCACTGCTGAGTAGGAAGGACGGACGGAAGGATGGATGAGTGACATTAACGAACAGATGACATTTCATCTCTGCTTTCCACTGAAGCTCCTATATGAAGCACGGACCTCCAGTGACATGTATCTGCCCATACTGTGTGTGTGTGTGTGTGTGTGTGTGTGTGTGTGTGTGTGTGTGTGTGTGTGTGTGTGTGTGTGTGTGTGTGTGTGTGTGTGTGTGTGTGTGTGTGTGTGTGAGAAGGGTCTTTGCATGATTATTATAATCTGAACAGTTTCAGTGTACGATGTCTGAGCTTAGTTCAAACAGAAAATCAGCCTAAAATTCAACATCCACCATCTGTACATGTCCGGATTATCTTTATGAAGCACATCGATTTCTGTTATAGGGTTAATCTGCACTTTCTAAAATGCTTGTGGCAAATTAAATAAAATGTGATGTATAAATAGTGTTTGAGGATATAGAGTAAAACAGAAATTGCCATTGCATAATCCTAATTATCACTAATGAATTAATTTGTGCAATAATACTTTACAGATGTAAAGTGTTTCCATGATTGTGTTTTCTCTGTGCAGGTGATAAACTTCAGCTCCGGTGAGGTCGGGCTCGGTCAGAGCGATTACACCACCAGAGTGGGCTTCAGTGTGGCCATGCCCTCAGCCAACCTCTCCATCTACATCAACAACACACAGGAGTCGGACTCGGGACGTTACGTCTGCAGCGTCCTCATCCCTAGAAGTAATGGCATTTCAGGAGAGATACACCTTAATGTCAAAGGTACGGGAGCTCAGCGTCAGAGCAATTTCAGAGGTCAGATTTAATCACAGCAGGCTGCACCGCGGCTCACACTTTTCCTCTGGATTTGGAAATCCAACCAGAGCAAATGCCGAACATATTTTGGAGGATTTTGGATTGGACCCGTCTGTTAAACATCTTGTATTTGTGTGAGTAAGCACTGTACAAATAAAACTCATCTGTTGTTTAGGGATTCACAGGCCATTATGTCATCCTCCAGCAGCAGATGGGACAAGGGGGGGGGGGGGGGGGGGTGTCAAAACACTTCTTTTTTCATTTTTTTTACAATATGGCTGCTGCCCCGAGAAATCTCCACGTCGCTGGCAGTGGATTAAAACTAATATACAAATGTACAAGTTCAGTAAGGGGTCATTGATCCTTTATTCTTCTGTTAACTTAATAACACTGTCTGTCTCTCCGCCCAGTCCCCCCCTCTCCCCCGGTGTGCACCATGACAGGAAACCCAGTGGTGAAGGGCAACGTGACGCTGAGCTGTAAGTCCAGTCATGGAAAACCCATCCCTCAGTACAAGTGGACCAAGGCCGCGCCCTTGTCGGAGGTTTTCTTCTCGCCGATGCAGAGTGAGTATTGTCATTACGAGGATGTATCTCTCACATGTAAGCTGCTCTCAGACAGGCACTGAACTTTAATTTTATGGAAACTTTTCCTCTCAGCCCCACTAGGAAATTTTGTTAAAATGTGATTTGTGTTGATGACGTTTCTTACACGTGAACAGTTGCCAACTTTAAAAAACTAAAATGAATACAAATCAGGATAAAAAGAGGTGTCGTGCACGTAGAAGATGGCAACGGGGATTGGAAAACGAGAAAATGAGATTCGAGGAATTTGCTTTCTGCAGCAGCATTAAAACTCAATGTCCTGCTTCCTGCTGCTCTACTCAGACGACACCTTTCGTCTGAATGTTCGACGTGTCTGACCTGGACAATCTCCTGCTACATTCTTCATATGTGAACGACAAACTACAGAGTTGCTTAGGTTATCCAATGAGTTTAATTCCAGGTGTAGAAATCCAGCTGAGAGATGATCTCAGACACTTTATTACCACAACAATTAATATAAACAAGGAGAGAACAGTGGTAAAGTGCACTGTCCATACAATTTGAGCAGGGATTTACCACTAAGGCTACATGCAGGTTCCCTCATCGACCTGGTTGCATTTCATTGCGGTTGCGTGCAAACTGTTATCTGTTTTGGATTATTACAGAAATATGATTTATTCAAATAATACATTTATTAGTATTGCTATTTTACCATTGTTAAAATAAAGACCGCTTATTGGTCACTTAGCCCAACTGTCCAGAAGAAAATGATCTTTAATCCTGTTTAGGTTCTCGTCTAAAGGTCCCGCCCCTCGCTGTTGACCCTGACACCTTACATGCACATGGGGCAGAGGTCACATTCATAACCCATGTACATGATGATAAGTCGCCTCTGAGCTTTACTTTGCTGATAGTTGTTCCGGACGCTCCTGAGAGGAAGATCCTCCCTCATGCCTCGTAGCATCCAGTGTGAAATCCTCTTCCCAGATTGAGACACACAGTACACTCCAGCCTAGTAGAGAAGAAAGTGCATTCCTGCGGGTCGTGCACGGGCCTCATTTGTCGCATTATTTTGTTGATGTTTGTTTGGCGATAATGCTGCAGGGAAAACACCATCTGTTTCTGCACAGCGGGACATAGGCTGATTGATTGAGTATTGACTTAACTGTTTTGATCTCTGGCCCTTCATCTCTTTATAGCAGAAAAGTCCCCAGACTGATAGAATGAAAACTACTCCCTGCGATTGTGCATTGGCCCCCGGGGGGGGGGTTTGTGACTGCAGTGTGCGCACTTACGCCTGCATCACGAGTGTCTGCACCTCTTACATGCCATCGAACCCTGTGCTCCATCGTTTTATCTGCACTGATGTATTCTCTCTCTCTCTCTTTATGACACTTGAACTTCACTCTGCCACAGCTGCTTATCTTTCAGCGATCTCTCATATTCTGCTCAGCTGTTTTTGTTTTTTCTCTCTCTGCTGATCCTCTCTCTGTGCTCCTCATTTCCTGTTGACCTCTGTTCCTAATCTAACTCGTCCCATGTCATTACTTAATCAACCCCTGCGAGAGGCATCATTTGGATTTGGGGACGGAGAGTGCAGCGTCTTTCACCCTGTCCTGTCGGTGTATATCACTCCCTCCCTACCCTTCATTCATGCTCACTCTGTCTCACTCATCTTTTCCCCCCTGCAAAGAATGGAGAACCTGCCCCCAGCCTATGCTTGTGCTTGGGTTCATGGGTAAGGATTTTCACTCATAACCGTTTCTACTCATTTCCTCATAACTCCATCCATCCCACCCTCACCTGCAAACAGAGCAGTTGCCAGGACATCTCACACAAGCACATTAATGGAAAACACAAATGCAAAATCCACAACACATCTGCAAAAGTGACGACACAACTGCAAAATCCATTTCATTGTCGACATTCTTTGTCTCTCACTTCCGTGGTTAAGTTTACATTGTGTGGCTTTTGCGATTGTGTTTTCCGTTAATGCGCTTGTGACGTGACGTCTCGGCCGCTGTAAACCTTTGACCTCCTGAGGGGTCAGGGTGTCTGGAGTCAACTCCCGGTATGTCAGGCTTAAGCTGTAGAAAAGCTTTAAATGCAAAAAAAACAACCCAGCTTATCAGGATGCTAATGGAGTTATGATTCAGAAATGCTAAACATCTACTGTTTATAAAGAAACTGCTACAGACTTGTTGTGAAACCAGGTGATAATCCCATTCAACCTTTAATATTCTCAGTCTCCTTGCACATTCAGAGATTAATACACTTTTGAGGAATAACAAGTAGTATTTTATCTTTACTGTTATGATGTGGAATATAAAAATGTCATGAATAAATCTATGAGAAGGATTTTTATAGTTTGAGTTAAAGGGTTGAATTTGCTTTGTCGATCTTTATTGTAAGTGTGTGGTGTTAGACTGGGCTGTCACTCCATTCGTTCATCTCTCCATTGTGTGCTACATATGGACGACAGCAAGCCCGGATGCTAAATGAGGCTTGTTGTAAAGCAAAGGTTATTAGGATTATTTATTTATTTCCTATAAGGTTGAAATTATTGATTGATCCGTCAATATTTATATTTATTTAATTATAATTTGAATGTTAGAATTCAAAGTCATTTGAAGGCATATTTTTGGTGCAAGTAGAAAAATGAATTGACAGCTGTGTCCTGTTTCAGATGTTTCATCGCAGTGTTGTGTAGAAGATGAGTTTGTTTTTATATTGTTTGTCCCATTCTTGTGAACATCAATAACACCTTAAGGGGATTTCTACAAATTTGGCAAAACCTCCCAGTGGAAATAAGTGATAAGTAAATGACAGTTATTGGTTTAAAAGGTTATTTTCTTGACACATGAATTTGGAAACCTGTCATGTGATGTATCAAACTGTCCCACGAGCGTCATATTCCTATTAATCAAGTGTCAGGGCTCTAACAAAAGCTGCTCATTGACCTTGCAGGGATGACAGTGTAACGTGAGTAATGCTCCTTCTGACGAAGCTGTAACGTCACGTTCCCTCCAGCGCCGCCGCCACTGGAGTCTGATCAGTGTGCACAGGCTTGAACTCGCTCCGGGCTCCGAGGCAGCTGACGTTCTGCTAATCTGTCACAATTGGGTTTGATTCCTCACAGCTGGATTTCAAACTGGCAGGATAAATAATCCGAGCGGCTCAGGTGCACGTCGGACTCGTCTGATTTTTAACAGCTGGACAAAAGGATAACAATAAAACACCCAAGCTATTATCTGTTCATTAACACCAGCTAATTATTGTGTGTTTGCTTCTACTCGCGTTGACTGAAATCCATCAACAGCAGAGTTACATCAGACAGTTAGTGACTTCACTCAGTGACTGTACCAATTAGATTCATGTTGTTGACTGGGTCCGTGTGCAGCCTCCTACATTCACTGTGCTGCAGCCAAGACACAAAGCTCAGTCCAGCCTTCACTCACCCAAACTTTGGGATCAGGGCGGCGGCTGTGTGGATACGCTGATGGTGATTGATTGTCCGGTCCCTTGCATTAATATGTTGCCTGCTGACGTAACCTTGACTTTTTGTCGGGGATGATTTGGATGAGTCCCTGATTTGCATTTCTTTTTTTCTGTCGGGTGCACAAGCTGACACGTGCACAAGCAGGAATCACCCTTTTTATGTGAGCTAAGGGTGATTCCACCAAACTAACACACACACAGTCGTATGTCCTTACGTCCCCACCAAAGCAAAAGACCACATCCCATGAAGACATGCGGCAATGTGACGTGTAAGATTGGATTTGAGAGGATTTGTTGTGATAAGTCCCACATAAAGCTTGTTTATTTTTCTACTGCCTATGTTCACGACAACACAGCAGTTTGAAGCCAGATTTGCCAAGAACAGATTGCGTTGAATGGAAATATTTGGTTGCGAAAGCACTGAACACAGCAAAAACTGCTGAGCAACATGTTGTAAGATTGCAGCAAGTCGTCATCTGCACTCTGCAATGCCAAACATTCTGGATTAAGGAAGTACAACGGAGTATTGGGCCACTCAAAGGGGGGGAAATGTAGAGATTTCAAGAATAAAGTCGTAATTTTACAAAAATAAACTCTTAATATTATGAGAATAAAATGTTATTTTACAAATATAAAGTAGAAAATTTACAAGAATAAGGTCAAATTATTAGGAGAATAAAAGTTGTGATTTACAAGACTGAGGTCATAATATTCTGAAGAAAAGTCGGAAAGTTGGATATTTACAAGGATTTTCTTTGTAATTTCCCAAGAATAAAGTTATAATATTATAAGACTAAAGTCATATTACGAGAAGAATTCATGATTTTACAAGAATAAAGTCATTAGTAGAAAATTGTCTTTTTAAAGTCCATTGTATAATCTTACCTTCAGTGACTGTGTGTTTGTTAATAGTTCCCAAACCTTTAATATTGTGGTTTAATATTAGCCAACGTAGTTCCCTTGGTTAGCTCTAATAAACCCACTTGCCGAGATCACATGTATCTTTAATGATTCCAGTGTGTGTGTGTGTGTGTGTAACTGTGCGGTTGTGTTGCAGACTGAGAGACACGGCACCCTCAGGCTGAGCAACCTCACTAAAAACATGTCGGGGAAGTACGTCTGCAGAGCCAGCAACACGGCCGGCTCCGACAGCTGCTCCATTAACCTGGAAGTTATCACCAGTACGTCCACTGTAAAAACCACATTCACTCCTCTCCACAGTGTATATTTAAATCCCAGCTGTGAGGGTAAATACTGACTGGTGTTGTTGTTGAAGCTTCCAACGCAGGCATGATCGCAGCGGCCACCCTGGGGTCAGTGGTGGGTCTCATGGCCATGGTGCTGTTCCTCATATTCATACTGAGGAGGAGACAGGACACGGAGGAGGAGATGGCCAACGAGATCAAGTGAGTTTCACTTCACGTTTCACTTGTGTGTCATGTGCACTTCACGTAATATTTGTTTTCTCTGCCTCCCTCTCATCCCGCCTCTCTCTCTCTCTCCACCTCAGGGAGGATGCTCAGGCGCCAAAGCGAGTGTCATGGGCAAAGAGCAACACCGGCTCCGACATCGTGTCCAAGAACGGCACGCTGTCCTCCATAGCAACCAGTCCTCGAACGCGAGACCCAAACCCGCCCAACTACCACTACCCGTACTCGCCCATCTCGGCGTCAGACACGGGCTCAGTCATCAACGCCTACCAGCTGCGACCTGGAGAAGCCAACACCTTACAGGGACTTCCTGGTTACAACATGGGAGGCACTCCATCACGTAAACACAAGCGGCCCCCCTGTGCAAACGGAGGCCCTCCGCAGGTTGTGAGGAGCTCTGTGGTCGGCGTCCCCAACAGGACTGAGGGGGCGCAGCCTCAGGCGCCGCCACTCGCCGTGTCCCCACAAATGAGCTCCTCCACCCTGACGCGCACGGGAGCCGTTGCCGTCATGGTGCCGGCTCAAAGCCAAGCAGGCTCGCTGGTGTAACCACGCTGGTGGGAAATAAAAGGACAGCGGCTGTTGTTGGGAAAGTTGAAGACCTGAACGGTTCAGAGAGAAGATGGTTTGTGCTTCATTTGCACAGACGCTCCCCTCGCTTCGCTGATCAACGTAAACGCAGCGTCGTTCATTTCAGTTTTCATTTGCTGCGTTCTGTCTCGCTTAAAGTTCAATTTTTATTTACATGCTCAGAAAGACATTTTCAATAATGTGGTGAATTAGCAAACACCAGTTACTATAAGATCTGTCTGGATACTGTAAACCATAATGAACAGTTGAGTGCTCTTAGAGTTTGGAAGTTCTTGTAAAATATAACGTTTTGGGAACATTTGAATAATGTAAAAAAGTAACTACATATGATTTTTTTCTATTATTTCGTTTCTCTGTCACGTTCAGTTCACTCTTCTCAGGCTAACTGCACAAGTTCAGGGCAAAGATTCAGCCAAAACAAAAATCACAGTTCAGGTTTTAATAACCACGCGTGTGTGTTAGTTTCTCTCTTTCTTCACTACGGAGAGAACCTTCTGTTTGAGTTTTCCCGCCGGTCGTGGTAGATGGGATGTAACCAAAATCGTGACATTGTTGAAGTAGAGATTCTTTTTTTTTTTTTTGTTCAAAAGGTGCTTGATATAATTTGATATTATTACTGTAAAACACAAGACAATTAGCTGAGAATTGAGATTACTGGTCTTCAGACTGAAACTCGTTTGTTTTCTTGTAATGATACTGAACTCTGGATTTAATGTGGCAGTGAATTATCGGTGTTGACAGGCTACATGTAGCACTTTTAATGCAGTTCTGATTGTTTTTCAATAAAGTGCTCTGGAGTGGTTGGCCTCACTTACAAAATGTTTTAGACAACAAATCCCAGTCATGTTTCATTCAGGCGACCGATAAATAGGCAAAATCCTTTCATTCCGATCATTTTATTTGGAGTGTAGTTTGCAAATTGCAAAATTACATTTTAACATACGACAACTTTACAGAAAACACAGAGGAGGAAAACACAGTAACGGAGGTTTTGAAAAGTCACTTAAGGGACACGGACACTGAGGTTGCATGTGACAAACTGTAGATACCTCGGCCAAGGAGATTTACACAGGATTACGGTGAAACTACTTAACGGATTTCCACCAAACTTGTAAGTGTGGGAAGAAAATATAACATTTTGGTACATTAGCGTTTTAAGAGGCAGATTCACTATGTTTTTCATCCACACCACTTATTCTGTAAAGATCACAGAGGGGAGCTGGGGCCTATCCCAGCTGGCGGAGTTCACCCTGGACCATGAAGCATTTCGAATCTAAATGATTTATTTGTCATGACATAGTTGGCTGGGTGCAGTGGTGGTGCACGGTGGCTGTTCTTGGACAAAGAACTTCTCGAAAATCAAAGTTTTAGATTATCAGACCTTTTTATGTTTCTACTATAAGAACTGGACAGAGGACAGTTTGGCCTTGGCAGAGGTACAGTATATTTATTGTATAAATATATATATGTATTAGCACTTTGTGTTAGTGGTTGGTGTTAAATTTTTTGACAGTTTTAGCAGCTTTTTAACAAGACTAAACGTATTCATACGAGCAGATTGACAGGAAATAGATATTTACATCGAAAAATCAAAAGAGAACTATGATATTTGTTTTCCTGCAGCTGGGCCCAGAGTTATTGTTTTGTTTCCATGTGGCTGTGAACAGTACATCTCAGGCTCAGCCCGACATTATCAGACATGGATCGACACCGTCAGTGTTGGTCTGCTCCATCCTGCACTTAAACAATGTGAACTTAACATGTGATTTGTCTAGTTTAGATGTTCCTACATTCAGCTGTGCCTTGAGCTGTATGCTAATGTTAGCATTCTAAACGCGTAACATTGTTGTATTAGCATTAATAAGCAGAATAGCTGGAAATCCAATCATCGCTTAAGTGTTGGACAAGAGGAAACTTTGACCTGCAGATGGCACTGATGAAATATTATTTGACTATCTGTGCAATGTTGACTGAAATATTTCACTCAGAATGAGAAGAGCAGCTCATGATTTTTCACTGTAGCTAGAAAAAAAAACCCTAGTATACTAGAAAACGTCTCTCACCCTTTGAAAAACTATGATGCTGGAGGCAATTCAGGAAACAAGTCGCACAGTAACAAACCGGAGATGGAGACCATAATAATATGGTCACTAGTGAAGTCACTTCCAGATCCAGGGAGGGAGATTCATCACGACTCTGTCAGAAGGTTTCGGGAAATAATCAACCTCATCACCTCGTTAGTTCCTTTAAGGGAAACACAGACATTTTTTAATGTTCAACAAAATCATGGTCTGACAACTATTTAAATGTGAGGAAATCTATATGAGCTCACCCTCCAGGATCTGATGTACCCTGATGTCACGGACAAACTGCTGCACTGCGTAGTCTTTGAGGTAACCGTACCCGCCGTGCATCTGAAGCGCCTGGTTACAGATCTGATCAGGGAGCAGCGAAACATGCAACAGTAAAAAAACTAAAGTCTGACAGTTTTCTTCAGAGTCGATGAATGCCTCTTTTATCACTCACATCAAAGCACTCGTCTGTTGCGAAGAGCTTGGCCATGGAGCAGAGAAAAACGGCATCGGATCGGCTCTCCTGCAGCGCCGTGGCAGCTTCACGCACCAGGAGGCGAGACGCAACCAACTTGGTCGCCATCTCTGCCAGTTTGAACTGAAGAAACTACAAAGATAAATCACAGACAGAAGGAAAAGATAAATCACAGACATCTTTTTAAAAAAACACACACAGGATCAGCGGCTGCACACTGTGAAGTTTGGTTCTTACCTGGTTGTTGGAAAGTGTCTCTCCGAACTGTTTGCGCACCAACAGGTGATCCCTGGCGAGCTGCACACAGGCATGAGCCGCCCCCAGAGAACAGGAAGCTGTCGACAGATTAGTCAGATGAAAACTGAGGAATGTGTGTAATAAAAAGTCATAAGTTCAGAAAGTGTCGGTCAGATAATAATACAATTTGAAACGTTTTACCTTTTTAACATGATGAAAACAAAAGTGAAAATACACGTGTTCATATTTATGTCTAATAGATTTCCCCGCTTTGATAACTATTGTCCCAAGTTTGAAAGACATTCGACACATGGGCACTTCCAGGATTTAACCATCACGATTACTCGTCCTTCTCAAGTTGTTAATCGTCCATTTTCCCATGTTCATAAACCAACTTGCAGACTGGCTGGATAAACACAAGCAGTGCTTTCCCAAAATAATAATTCTTCTTCTTCGGTCTGGCAGAGAAGAGACATTTTCGTGGTGACATAAAAAGAAGTTAAGACCCATCCCATCTGAATTTAAGTCAAAGTAATACTTTAAAAGGCCTATTATTTGTGAAACTGGTTTTAAGACTTCTAAAGCTCTTTTTAATTTATATCTAAAATAATTCATATCTTTGCTGCGAGCTGTTGGTTAAACCAGATTGAGAAACTGTGGGTGTTGAAGTCAGAAAAGGTGCGTTTGACATATTATGAATTGAATTTTTCATTTAGTATGTGAATGTTTTATTTCCTCTTTAAAAATGTACATAATCAGAACTGTTCTTCATGTCTTCACCGCCTCTGGACTCCATCCTTTTTGACAACATGCTCATATTTTATTCACAAATCAGTTGCAGACACACTGATTCACAGCTGCTCAGCAGAATGACTGGCTACCGATTTGTTCAGGTCTATAAAATCTACATTTGTGTGAGATCCTTTCCACGAGCTCTCCAGCTATAGGGACAATTTGGGTGTCAGAAGAGGCTGCTTAATGAAGGAGTGAATATTTATGTTGTTTCCTCCTCACCGATATTAATCCTGCCTCCGTTCAGGCCTTTCATGGCGATGCTGAAGCCTTGACCTTCCTCCCCGAGCCGGTTGCTCACTGGAACAGCACAGTCCTCAAATATCACCGCTCTGGTCGGCTGAGAGTTCCAACCCACCTGAGGAACAGAAAACTGCTGAGTGACCATGACATAATTCTGCCATCTAGTGGTTAACTGTCAAAATTACAACAGAGCAAAATAATCCCAACAAAGCAAGTAAAGTTGAATTTACAAGCCAAAAAATACACGTTACCTTTTTTTCTTTTTTGCCAAAATTGAGGCCTGGCGTTCCCTTCTCCACCACCACACACGAGATGCCTTTAGGTCCTTTACCTCCGGTTCTGCACATCACAACGTAAACGTCTGTGTCTCCTCCTCCACTGATGAAGGCCTGGAAAATCATCGAGAAATGAGATACGTGTCTGAATCGGTCAGTTCATGGTGCAATATGAAGCCACGTGTGAGCGTCAACACGTGCGAAGACTTTAATACCTTGGTGCCGTTCAAGATGTAGTGGTCACCTTGCCGCTGAGCAGAGGTCAGAAGTGAAGCAGCATCACTGCCGCTGCCTAAAGTCAAAGATCTCTGCTTTATTCACTTTGAAAACACGGGGTTCTCACACATTCTCAAACATCACATTCAAGGACTTTTTAAGAACTTTCCCCAACACAGTTCTCTTAAATTCATGAATCCAACATGCCGACGTTTGCCTTGGCGGAAGTACGCGCTTTTCTAGTTGGTTATATTTGTGGAGTGTGTATGAACTGACCTGGCTCAGTGAGACAATAGGAAGCAAACTTTTCCATCGAGCAGAGATCAGGACAGAACTTCTCCCTCTGCTCGTTGTTGCCAAACGTGTCGATCATCCAGGCGCACATGCTGCAAAGAAAGAAGATATATCCAGCTATCGTATACATATCTATCACTTTAGAGTCCAGTATAGTGATCATAATGAACACCCTTTAACTATGTTTTCACAACTCAGCCATCCTCTGGTCGTCTGAACAACCAAACAATTCATCTCATATTTTAACTTCATTATCGCAGGGTGAGGGATTCATACTTGTGGATACTGATGTACGCGGTGGTGCTGACACATCCCGTGGACAAAGCCTCGAAGATGACCGAGGTGTCCAGGCGAGAAAGACCCGATCCTCCAACATCTGGCTGAACGTAGATCCCTCCAAACCCCAGCTGTGCTGCTTTCCTCATCGTCTCCACCGGGAAGATTTCCTGGAAAGAACAGGAATAATGAACAGTTCGTATTATCACAACTGCTATTTCTTAAACCAAGTGATCGATTATTGTAAATGACAGTTTATGAAGTCCTGACCCTTGCCTTCACGTTCTCTTTAGTGACATTATAAATTCATCTTCGGGTAAAAAAGTACCTTCTGGTCCCACTCTGCCATGTGCGGAGTCATTTCATTGGCTGCAAAGTCAAAGGCCACTTTCTGGAACTCCCTCTGTTCGTCTGTGAGTCCGTGAGCAGCTGTCAACAAAGAGCAGAGAACATTAGGTACGACTCACAAAGCAAAGCCAATTACATGCACTCAGTCCTGGTACCTGGATGTGTAGTCTCAGTCATGCATAAATAAAGATAGAAAGAAATATAACTATTGGTTTGCATTTGTCAGAAGATTTTGAATTTCGTTGGCTGGCAGGAGTCCTGAGGCTGCAGAAAGTACTGATACGAATACTAAGCTGGGGGAAGCGTCCTGCTCGTGAGCAAATACATAATTAAGGTTGCTGTAGCTAATGAGCAGCTCTAGGACACAGTTAGTCAGAGTTAAGCAAACAACTCAAAAGATAACTGAAAAATGACTTCAAGCCTTGTACCGTGTTCCCATCAGCTCCGTTTCACTCCACCTCAGTTGGTGTTAAGTACAAAAATGTTTTCCTCATGATCTCAACTGATCAAGTGATTGAAGATGGTCACAACATATAAGTATGGTCCATGTTGAACGTAGTATTTTAGATTTAGTTCATGTTGAACCTAGTACTTTGGGTTTAGTCCATGTTGAACCTAGTACTTTGGGTTTAGTCCATGTTGAACCTAGTACTTTGGGTTTAGTCCATGTTTACCCAGCTGTACATCTCTACCAGTGTTTGTTAACCCATATGACCTCTACATGTCTCCACCAGGACCATCAACCTTCCTGGTTCAGAGCTCATCAGAGGAACACAGGATAAATGAAGTGTAATAATGATGTGTATGAACTAACTTTATTAAAAAGTAGTAAACAATAAGGAAGATGTATGACAGTTATTCTTCTCTCGCCATATAACCTTTGTGAGGAGAGGGGCGGTGTTAGTGAGGGGTGTGTGTCACTCTGACCAATGACAGCTGTTCAAATCTAACATTTAAAGATAAATCAACATGTCTGTGTTCCCTCGTTCTCATGAATGAACAGTTAATGGTAGAGCTGTAGAAGTCAGCTGACGTGTGTTCGATTTGTTCACCCGGCACAGTTCAGAAGGTTTTATGATCTGCCATGTGTAAATACATCCGGGTGTTTCTGGACTTACGGTCAACACATGAAGCGATCCCCCGTCTGGGTGAGCTCCTGCTGGGAAACAACCTCTGGTTCCTCCTGCAGATGATGGAGCTCAGTCTGAACACTCTGGATAAAGGTCCTGCAGCCGCCATGTTTCACCCCACTGCCTTATGTCACCGAGCCGCCGCTAGTGCTGCTGGGAAATGTAGTTTTATCAGCAGGGAGGCTCAAAGATGATTTTTATGAAATACAGCGCCCTCTGCGGCCACATGAGGTGATTGATTGTGTTGGGTTATGGGCTGTCTATGTATTTTTCTGTCTATCTATCTATCTGTCTGTCTGTCTGTCTGTCTGTCTGTCTGTCTGTCTGTCTGTCTGTCTATCTGTCTATCTATCTAAATATATGTATATATCCTAATCAAACCAGTGATGTAAAGAAATGTGATGTAGTTTGTCCATGAACGTTATTATACATATAAGAAAAACTATAAATAACTTATATATTCACATATATAGAACCTGAATTAACAAAAGTAAAATTTTTACATAAATGCTTGCATTTGCACTTTGTTTCTTGTCCATGTGATTATTTTATGGCAGTTATTATGACATTAAGTGATCATCGGGTTTTAGCCGATTAAATTCCCAAATTCAAATGAGTCAATGATGCTGATGAACGTGAATGATGTTAAGATCAAGCTAATGCAAACAAACAATTCAGTAAATAGAAGCTGTGAGAAACCTCCAGGGGCCTGTTTCAGAAAGATGGAAACTCTGAGAGGGAACCTGACCTCTGAGCAGGTGAGAAGAATTTGTTTATGCAACTCTAAGTTCAATTGACCCTGAGTGTGTGTGTGTGTGTGTGTGTGTGTGTGTGTGTGAGTGTGTGAGTGTGTGAGTGTGTGAGAGGAGATAAAAACCCTCATCAGTGGAACACAGATGTCATCGTGGTGACTGTGACTCAAGCCTCCTATCTTCTCCCAGGTGGAGATTGAATTTGAATTCTAAAAGAGGGTGAACGGGCATGGCAGAAACTTGTGTGAGTATTGATAAAGTATTGTGTGTACAGTGCATGCATTTGTGTGTTTTAATTTTCATACAGGTGCAATTTACTCTACGGGCTTAAAATGTTCTTGGCAACTACTGAAAGTTAAATATATAAAAAAAAACACAGTGCAAACAGATGAGTCTCACAAAGCTCTGAGAAAACAAAAAGAGAAAACTCCTCCTCTCCAGCTCTGCAAGGATTTTAATAAAGACACTTATGAGCCTTTATACATAAAAGTCTCCAAATGTGTGTTCACTGCATATATGACCTCCGCTGTAGTCAGTTTAAGTGTTTCAGGTTTTTCTAGAAACAGTTGGTGTGTTGTTTAACAACCTGTTTTTATTTAAAAAATCTGAATAAATCCTTTCCCATAGTGTTGTGTGGCTCTAAATGTCAACACAACTAACCACCAGGTGTTGCACGATGTGGTCAAACCGAAACTTCTTCACGTAATGTTTTTCTTATTTTGTCCACCATGTCTTTTCATAACAACTTAAACAAATTCATTTCTTCAACACCAACAACACAGACTCTGAGGTTTTTCCATTTGGCATCGATTTATTTGACTTCTGGGGACAAGGAGTAAGAGATTAGCATTTTGCAAAAGATAGATCGTTCTACTGTTACTTCTCTCGGGTTAAAATACTAAAATCATGTTAGAGGCAGGAGGATTTAATTTGCTTGATACACTGAGGCACAAATTTCAAGTCTCTAACAAAGATGACTTCATACTATCAGATCTGAATACAAACACTGTGACACTCTTTCCTAACACCACTGGAATGCTGAGGTAAGCACATGGACATTTTGTGGCACCGTGTACTGTAGAAGCAGTGTACACAACCTAGCACAGGGTAACAGGATTCATCTGGTCTTATGTACAGGTTCTTCTTTAAAAATGTGTTGGAAAATACTTCCAGTTTCCACTTCCACTGTTTTTTTTTTTTGCAAACACACAAACACAAACCCAAAGAGAAAAGGGTGTCCAGCAAGATATAGCAGTGCAAAGTTATCTCAGATATCTTGACCTAATAGCAATGTTAGGAATGCGTTTATTACACATGGAATGTCGGCCACATTTAGATGGAAACTCATGACATTTAAGTTGCATTAATTAGGAGACAAATAAATCATTTCATCCCCAACAAAGCGTGAAAATGTAACAAAAGGCTTCAAAATCCAAGAACTTCACATGAAACATTTTACACAGTGGACATCGCGACAGGTGATTAGTTGATTCCCATAAAGAAAAAAGGAAAGTATTAATGAGGAACGTGAAGACCAGCAGCCTGACGCCACTTTAATGCCTCATGCAAACGGTTTCATTGGTCACATGTCTGTCTCCCTTCTTCCTCCCCAACAAAACAGCTGCTTGACGAGATGATGTACGGTTGACGGGTGCCTTCACTACTCCGACGCAGACGCTGATGAGTCTTGTGTGAGGGGACAGGAGGTTCGGCGGCTCTACCCGCTCTCCTCCCTCGCAGCCTGTTCCAGGGCGCTCTCCGAAGCCGCCGAGCCCTCGAACCGCTGAGAGGCGATGGCGGCCTGGTGGGACATGCTTTTCCTGACCACGTCGCCTTTCCTCCACAGTGTGATTTCCTGTAGAAGGAGAAAAGGTACGAACACGTTAGTATTTAGACTTAGCTTTATTATTTATATGCTCTATGTCTATGTGCACTGGTAAAATTAATGTCCCAGTATATTAAACTTAAGACCATGTCAATAACCTGGGTTTGCTCGTCAGGGTTCTCACTTTGATAAAATGTATTGGTTGTGTTTTCTTTATTATTAATTTTTTTTACAGAAAATGGAGCAAGATTCTTTGTCAGCTTCTCAATCAGGAATAGTTTCTGGTTTCCTTATTCTCCTATAAAAGTAAACTCAGTATGTAGGTTTTGGACTATTTGAAGATATCACACTGGGTGTTTGTGAAGTCGGGATGTGCATTTTATTTTTTTGGATTTTAGTAATCATCAGAATAATAGGTAATAAAATACCTGTTAGTTGCAGCCCTACTATGAATAAATAAATATTTAAACAATAAAAAAGTGTCTTTATCTGTTTGCCCATCGGCTCAATAGAACATCACACAGACTTTGTTCTGAGGAGCCGGCAGTGTCAAGTTAAATGTCCAGTTTCTTAACGGATGTTTCTATCTTGGGTCTTCACCATACACACTGTTAACTCAATAAACCTTTGTGACCCATCCATGGGTATTAGACATCTCTAAATTAATCACCTTTCTCCAGCAGAGATGTGACTGTATTCAGAGGGTCAGTGGAACCAGGTGCTACATTTGCAGCAATAATTCTAGACTCAGATTAGTGCCAGATGTAGAGAATATTCAGATTATTTGAATACATGCAAACACTGAGCACGAGAGAAGCCGCTCTCCCTTTCATCATGATCTTACCTGCTGTTTGAAGTAGCGCCGTTCCTCCTCATCGATCAACACCAGGTTCAGGTAGTAGCGCACGGAGAACTTCTTGTTGATGTCTCGCATCGTGGGAGTCAGATCATAACCAGCCAGAAATAACCGGATGGGAATGGATTCCCCTGAAAAATGAAGTGCATGGTAACAGATTAGATAAAGACTTATCTTAACTGAAAAATAAGTGTTTTATAGTTTAAAGAAACTTGATAATTTTGAATCAGTGTTGTTTACCCCTGACCGGAGCGCCGTCCATTATCTCATACTTGGCAATAGTGTCATTTTCATGGTAAACACTTGGGCCAGTGCCTGTTGTCTCTCGTTTGATTATATCAATCTCCATGTGCTTTATCTTAATCCTCACCAACAGGAAATAGATTTTCCCCACAATTACATCTTTCAGATGGTACCTGTCAAAAAATAAATTCAACAAAGACATAGAATGAGAATTAGAGCTGTAAATAAATACTCAGTATGTGTACACTAATTATTTATAAACAGTTGTTTGTCTGGATGCTTTAAATTGAATCCAGACATTGCTGGTGATAGATTAATAGAAGTATTATAATGTCATCATTTAGATTTAATGATTTTCTGTCTTTAAAAGGCATTTTGTAAATTCAGTTTGAAAAGTTTATTATTTGTGTGAGAGATTTTCATGTCTAAATGGGTTAAACAACTAGTTGGTGAATCGACTGAGAGAAAATCAATAAGTTAGTTTGATCAATTGGAAAAAAAGCTCTTACTTGGATTTATTATACTCAAACTCGATGTGGAGACAATCTTCGATTCCAACCTCCATCTTAATGGAGGAGTTGAGTTCGGGGTAAGTGCTCAGTGTGTGGACCACGATGTCCATCTCTTTACTGATGTCATTTAGTCTCCTGATCACTGTGGCACGAAGGAAATATCTGCAAATGGTACAAACAAATGTTAAGTTGCTATATTACCTGCAAAGTAAATGCAACAAGTGTTAGTGACACCACAGGACAGGCTGGTTAAAGAGTGACACTCAGAGTCACTCATTTCACTGCCAGCTAAAGTGAATGATCAAACTTACCTTAGCTTGACATTCTGGCCTGTGTAGGACTCGTAAGGTTTCTCGACATGAGTGAACTCAAAGTCGAAGGTCTGCGACTGAGTTATTTCACCAGGTCTCGCAAGATCTTTCACCAGTGAAACAAACTCATGATGGTTTCCTCTGTCGTAATACAGCTCTAGAAAAGAAGAATCAGTTGCATTTATTTTATGATTGCTTCTCATAAAGTAAATGTTGACACTAAAGTTGCACCCTTTTGTGCAAGTTTTTTTAGTTTGGTAAAAATTCATGATTGCACCAGTCAATGGTTCTAAATTACTGTGTTATTGTGAGGATGGTGTCGCAGTTTTCCTGATCAATCAAATGCAAAGAAGTTTGTGTCTCTGCTTACTGTTGTAAAAAAGGTAATGAACAGAAGCCAGAGTGTGAAATGTGTGTAAACGTGGTATGACTGTCAATGTAATGTTCATCAATAGCAATATAACGAAAAGTTAAATTGTCCAAGCACAGTGAGGAGGGTTGACACACAATTGATCTGCCTCAAAGAGCAAAGGAGCCAAAATGACTTCATAATAAACTGATATTATTAAATAATAAGAATAAACAATAATGGTAGTAGATCAAAATAAAAGTAATAAAGGAAGAGATATGAATAATAGTGTGACAATAATGGATATGAACTGATGTAAACATTTGTAGGTGAGTGGTTTTTTTTTACCTATTTGACCGACAAACTCGATCTTGATGCCCTGGTGCTCCAGCCTCTTCCCGGGACTCTTCAGCGTGACGTTCACCTTCCCACTCACGGTCTCTCCATCGTAGAAGAGAAAGTACTTGTCCTTCTTCCCATCCTCGGTCTTGTGCTCGGCTTTCTTCCTCGTCTCGGCGTCATTCAGCACCACGTCGATCTCTGCACTTTGTCCGAAGCTGAAGAAACTCATGGTCACGTCGCGCTCCTCTTATCTCGAAAAATAAAAAAAAACGACTGAGCTCAAACCCCCAGCAGTTTGCTAACGTTGTGAAGAAGAAGAAGACAACAAGCACACAACACAGCGGAGGCCTTCTTCTTCTCTGAGCTCACACACACATACACACACACAGCTACACACACACACACAGCTACACCTGGAGGAGACGAGGATGCTTCTCAGAAAAACCCCACATTAGCTACATGTCCGCACTCGTCTCCGCCGATGAAGCTAAACGTGAAACGACGTCAGGAGGAAAAACGCGCAACAACACGTCCATTAGCACATTAGCACGTTCCGCTCCCGGTTCCCCCTTCTGTTTACCGCGGAGCCTCGCGGTCTGCAGCGGTTTGACAGACACGAACAGCAGCTTCACGCTGAGGAGAAACCCGACATGTTTGTTTTCTCTGAGGCAAACTGTTGTCAAACCACCAGGAAGTGCGAAACCTGTATGACACGACTGCTTCCGGGTGGAGGTTTTCACAATAAAAGCAAACCAAGACTGGCGGACCTCTCGTATATTCAGGTGAAAACATTATTATTGTTTAAACTGATTTACTCAAATAAACAACTGTAATAATAATTGCAAATGTCCCCATTGCGGGACTAATAAAGGACTTCTTGTCTTATCTTAGCTTTGTGCAAGACGTTTTTTGGTAAAACTACACATTTACGTTTGATTAATAATGATAAACTTTATTTGTCTAACACCTTTCAATGTGTGCAGCTCAAAGTGCTTTACATACAATATAAATATAAAAATAAGTGTAGTTTACAATTGCTGCATCTCTGATTTTATCTCTGCTGTTGTTGCTAATCCATTCAGAGCCTTGTATGTAAGGATGGGAACCTTAAAGTCAATCCTGTGTGTAACAGGCCACAAGAGCAGAGCAGCTAGAACTCGACTAATGTGTTCTTTCCTCTTGGTTCTGGTTCTAAATGTGCTCAGAAGTTTATTTACGTAAAAGTATCTAATAATATCCATAATAACAATAACAAAATACAGGCTTCAAATTATCCAAAGTAAATTGTCATGATTATATATTCAGGAGAATGGTCCCTACCATATAACTGACATAGATACTGTGGTATTTGGTTGTAATTACAGGTTTATCGACTCCTTTATGTCCAGATGTAGAGTGTAAATGCTTTTAATACATGATATCTGATCATACAGTTTATGTAATCATGTAAATTATCTAAAGCAATCCAAAAATGGTGTAGTAGAAGTATTAAAGTAGCATAAAACAGACGTACTAAAGTTTCATATAATAGTTTTTTCCAAAACACTACTATGTGTTTGTGTGTGTAGTATACTGTTATACTAAAAGTGTTTGATTATTTCTATCAGAAGTCATCAGTGCGTGTAGACATGTTACAACATTACGAAAAACATTGTTTTTTCTTGGGTGCTGTAATTGATGTGTGCGTAAATGTGTCAAGAGTCTTGGTTTAAAGTTTAGTTACTTCTGTATCTGCATAGGTTTGCCTGCCCTGCATACATACACAACAACAAAACTTTTAAGACAACATTTACAGTTCAATTGTATTTAATAGTAACAAAATAACATGAACATGTAGAATTAATATCAAATGAACAGTGGACATTTTACAACAGTTCCTGAGTTGTTACACAAATCATTGACACAAATGTTTGAAATTAAAATAATACTGTTATTACTGACGGGCTTGACACTGCAGAAACACACTGAACAGTAAATACTGTACATTTATTTCCAACCAACAGTTTTATTGCCATATTTACAATAAGGTATGGTGTGCAATGTATGAAAATCAAAAGATCAAAAATGTTTGTATTTATGTACATTAAATACCGAGTCAAAACTGGACAATATGTCCAATACTCAAGAAATAATTATTAAAGTACAGAAGGTCACTTATACACAGAAACAGCACTCTAAAAATCATACTTCACCACCTTTTATATTTTATAATGACTTTGCAGCATAGTGGGATACATGGTTTTCAAATTCAAGGGTTAATCTGTACTTGCACTTACTTGTTATGTCTGTAAATAGAATAAAGGCTAATGAATTGTGCCATATCAGTCTGAGCTATTCAGCCTTTTTGCAGTCTGCTACTTGTCTGTATAACGACAGTATATACAAAAACTTGTTTCTCTTCTTCCCCACGTGAAACAAACCGAGAACAGAATGTGTTGATCCTATGAACCAAGAAAATGTAAAGGAGATTTGTAGAACAATTGCAGTGTACACAGTAAAAAATATTTTATAAAAGAGGATTTGTCCAAAAAACAAGGAGAGAGGAACGTGGCTTCCAGCATCTTTAGCAATGACACCGTGGAACAAATATCACTGCATTCAAATGGTTTAATAATTAAAAAAAAGCTGGATAATGACTAAAACAAAAAATACACTGTAAAACCCCCAATGTTTAAAATGGAAATGAATACTAACAAAATAAAAAAGAATGCTGTTGCTTTTATACATACCATAAAACAGTGCCACAAAAATTATATCAAAAATTACTTTGGCAAGTTGGCTGATTTGATTTTGATGTGCCTCAGAGAATAATGTGCCATGTTCCACCTCTAACTTCAGCATCTGGAGCATCATTGTTGCAAATTAACCTCAACAGTTTTTGCTTGTGTATTTGATCCTTTTCCTGCTCTAACCCTAAACCGAAACCCCGTCAAATGATGAATGAACTCTTGTGGCGGAAATGGCCCTGTAGAAAACAAGAATTCGAAAATGAGCATATGCAGAGTTAATGTCACATAAATTAAATGGTGTGTATGTTTCAACGGTTTTGTTTACCTCATCTGCATCACCATAGTCAACACCGTCACTCTGTGCTGGCCAGTTGTAGCTGAAACAAATAGATACACAAAATAAAATTGAAATGAAATTATTCAAATAGTGTAGAACGGAAGACAGAACGACAAAGCAACCCTTTATCAGAGGTGATGTTTATACTCACTTATTTTCATTGTGACCTTTTTTGTGGAAGCATCCACGTCTAAGGTAATGACAAATGGAAGCAGCCAAACAGAAGAATAGAATCACTGCTCCGAAGCACTTGAGGAAAATCCCGAGAATGTCGACATCATCTGCAACAGAACAAAGATCATATCTTAACAGATTTGTATTTGGTCAGAAAAATGTCAGTGCCTGTAGTTTTGAGTACAAGAGGTTCAAGTTGTGCAAACACTTTTGCTTAGGGGCCGACTACAAATGGATTTAGCTTTGTTTGCTTGTGTTGAGTGAGAAATGATAGTAAAAAAAATCATCTCTTCTTTTCAGTCGTCTTTGATTGAGGTTGCTTTTCACATTACAGAAACCACCAGGGCATATTTTACTCAAGACGTCACAGAAACTACCTCAAAGCCTTTCGGATGTTTCAAATCTGTGAACAGGAAAACCATGTCACTCACAGACTTCCATTACTTGCACGGGACACTGTGCATGTCCTGCGTCGTTCTTCGCCTGGCAGTAGTACTCTCCTGCGTCCTCCTTCCTCACCCTTCGAAATTTCTGTGAAGACATTTTTTGAAATATTTCAGTCCATTGACACAGAGCAGCAATGTCCAAAAATTGCTTCAAGATGTCGGCCTGTGGATAAATCCTTATTGACTTTAATTGTCCTGTTACACTTTATGATACGGACATGAAATGTGTTTAGTAATACAGTAGAATTCCTTCCTGTGTGTAAGACATTTTCTCAGTTGTTATATTTGTGAAGTGAACTTTTTATATATCACATCACCTTGGCTTTGGATGCATCATTATCCTCCTTTCATATGTGCCAGTTTTGGGTTTAGCTTCCACACAGGGCTATCTTTACACACATGGATTAATCCTGCTATTAGTCATATGATGGCTATGGGTTTATTTGGATTAAGCTGTTCACATTTACATTAGATAAGCTGCCATTAAGTATTCTAGATGCTTGAGAGTCTCATCCACAAACAGGTCAGTCAGATACTTCCTCCTGCTTGACTGAGACAGATTCTATTTTTAAAAAGTCATAAATGTACCAATAACTGGCAACAACACATCTCTGTCTGTCTTACCAGGCCTCCAGTGTCGGGGTTGATGCTGTATGAGGAGTTGAGCAGCTTGGGGCTTATTTTGGGATCCTGCGGAAGCTCCTCGTTGTTGTGGAACCAGCGGTACTGAGGAGCAGGGAAGCCCTCGTTCTCCAGACATCGCAGCTCCGTTGATGTTCCAACTGTGACCGCCTCTGGCACGCTGCACCGTGGAACAACAGGTTTCACTGCGCACAGACACACAGATCAGTCAACAACAGGCTCAACACATTAACAACAACCGACTGTTTTTGTTTTGGACTATTTAGTTGATGCATAAAATACCAAAATGAAAATCCATGACATTTCAGGGAATACACTCAAATATTTTCTTAATGAGAGAAGAGAAAATTGATAATGCTCTTATCTTTGTACAGGATATATTATAAATAATAATCAAGATTTGTTATTGTCGCATCTGGTTGTGTAATAAATAATAAAAATAATAGTAATAGTTAATTAAGTAATAAAAAACAACAATAATGGTAGTAATCAGATAAATACAGTAATACAGTAATACAATAATACAGAAATAGAATAGAATTTGTGTGATACAGATAAAATAAGAATACTCATTACAACTATTTATTCCGAATGTATCTATAACTATTACCATCAAATTTGCCTTATCCACCCAAATCATAAAATATGAATTCCATAATAATGTAAAAACAAAGAAAAGCAACTACATTTTCGATTTTTGAGGTGCAGTGTAATTTTCTGTTTGTCTGTTAACAAACAATAATGTAAGTCTACATGTGGTGCAACCATCAGTGGTGGGGCATCTGAACCCAGTGTCGGCCCTCCGTACCTCTCACTGCAAGACTTATAAGTATCTCATCAAAGTCCCTCTGATCGTCGATGGCGGCCACCTCGCAGCGGTACTCTGCCGTGTCAGAGCGAGTGGAGTTGAAGATCAGAATGTTGGCTGGTTCTCTGAGCTGAGCTCTCTGCTCCAAGTCCCCTTCACAGAGAAGAGAAAAAAAAACACTTCACAGCTCCTCATTCAAATACACAGTGTGACTCTTCACAGAGCAAAAAACAGAATCCGCTGCCAACTTCTTTCAAGGTACCATTCATTCAATCTAAGCTTTGAGTCCTGAGACACTGTTTTTCCATTCCGTGCTCTGCAGGCTGATATGGTTCTTTAAGAAAAGACTTTCTGAACGGTTTACCTGATATCTTGTTTTGGAAGTACACATAACTGGGGACACCATTTTTAATCTTTTTCCATTCAATCCTTGGGTTGTTTGTTGAGATGGACTCTATTAAACAGGTCAGTTCGATGGCTGTGGAGGAAACAAAAAGTGTGTGAATAGTGTGAGCAGGAGTCAGGAAGAGAAAAGCTACTTTGGCACGAATAGGTTCGAGAGATTTTCCAGCAACTTACGCTCAAACTCATTTGCCCACACAAGCTTGTCCGTGGTTCGAAGGGTTACCCCGGCTGATGATGGAATTTGGCCTGTGGAGGAAGAAAAAAAGAAAAAGACACAAAATGAGTAACACTGACAGCATACACAAGCATTAGCAGACATTATCTAGTGGGCATGTTGCCTAATAAACAGAGGATTAGACAGATAAATTTAGAAACTAAGAGAGTGTGAGAGGCTTGGGATTCGATTTAGGGCAAACATATCTTATTAATTAATTCCCATTTGTGTTTAAGAGGATTATAACCTGGGGCCCAAAAGTTTTAGTTTTAAAGATTTGATAAACATGTGTACTGCAGATAGTGTTTTAGTATAAACTGACTCGGAGTACAAATATTCAGGCTTCAATATTTGATTTTGTTCTTTTGTAGTGGTTAAATGGTAAATAATTTAGTTGGTGATGGTTGCAAGTGAGAGCAGGTTTTAAAAGTTAAATTACTGCCATAAAATATTAATACAGTGGTATCGGTAAATACGTAGGCAGTAATACAGATCTATTGTTTCGATTTTTCTCCAGCACACAGGATTTGGACTGAAACCCCGACTGAGGTTAAAGTGCTGACTCTCAGCTTCTGAGCCTTTTCCTTTGAGGTTGTCACCGCGCATACTGAAGAGCCTGTGTAGGAAGGTTTTCATGCACAGTCCCTCTGTGTGCCGCCCTCAGGCCAATGCAGCAGAACACAAACAATCAGCAAAAAAACAGTGCCACTGAGGAACCTTTTCCAGTCTACACTCATTTTGTTTCAATTAGTGAGGAAAAACAGCAGAAATCAAGAGGGACTTGAGTATTTGTGCAAAGACAAACTGGCTGTAGCTCGAGGCTGATTAAACTAATCGTGTCCATATTATGTTTTTCAGGTTTTTCCCTTCTCTTTATTGTGTTGTGCCAATAAAAGATCTGTTAAAGGTCAAAGTCAGTGGTACAGAGAGTCCATCTCTCCCACAGAAAACGCTGCTCCTGAAGATGCTGAAACACCTTCCAGGCTTTTTTCTCACATGACCACCTACCAACTAATTTGACCCGAGCTGGTGCTGCAGACCCATCGCCATTGTTACCATGGCTACAGCAGTGTTTTGCAGCTGATCAGGAAGCCTCTGGGTTTGGAGTGTGACATTTCCGACACGCTCTTTAAGCAGATGACCAATCACAAAAAGAGTGGGGCCAGTGACCAATCAGAGCAGACTGGGCTTTTTTGGGCCAACAGCTAAAATGGAGCGTTTCAGACAGAGGGTGAAAGGAGGCGATGACGCAGCAGTGAATGGTCTGAACTTAACAGCATGTCAACCTATTTTGCTAGACCCCCCAAATTAAAATGATGAAACTGTCAAGACATCTACTGCTTCTCATAGCAAGTACGTGTATATCCAAAAATATCCAACCATTCACAAATCCTCATTTAATTATGACACAGTAAAGTTACCAGAAAAGAAAAATAGTTGGAGACAATCTATCTCGTGCAACGTGGTGGATGATGCTTGTTTTCTTTCCCTTTTGTAGATGTAAGCATTTGCATCAGTGGGACACTAGATCTCACTCGTGTTTGGGTGATGAAACATCTCTGACTAATACCTGGGAGCAGTCAATGATGCATCACCCGCTAGAGCAAAGTGCTACCATTTCATTTCTGGGAAAATATTTCCAGTATTTGGTCCAGTGTGCGCTGTTATACCACATTGAAATGTGAGCTCTGTGGAAGGGTCGTGCAATTTTTACATGGTTATATAACAAATTTGGGCCAAACGGTTGTTTAAAAGCCACATATGCCCTAAGACATTACAAGATACAAGGGTTTCTTGCTTCACTAAATTGTGACGCTAAGATACTCTGAGCTTCAGTGAATAAATAATTTATAGAAATTCCCCCAAACAAAGCAAATGCAAAGGCACAGACATAACGCAACAGTGAGACTGTGCTTCCGTTCTTAACATATTTAATCAACATCATCACAACATCATGCCCCCTGGCTCAAACAACACTATGACATATACTTATTTGAAGTTCCTTGCTTGGGTGAACTCCTTAAAGCAATCAGTGTTATTTTGTAAATGTCACATTAAAATAACAAGAGGCATAATTCACAAGTTTAGTAAAAACTGGGCCATGTAGAAAGCCAAGTTGAGCGTTAAATTAGAGAGTCATGGGAAGGCGGGGGACGACAACAATAAATTAGGGAAATGTGAAAATTATAATTTCAGATACATGACTCAACAGTGTGTTTGGTTTTAAATGCTGAGAATAAATAAGCATGTCGCTGCCCTACACTCAACCTACTGTGTCTGTGACGCTTCCAAATGTTGTAATTGCTGGGTATACATGTAACTAATAGCACCCATGCTGAGTAATGAAGGCCTCCCTGTGGGGTCATGTGAAGGGTTACAGATGAAGCAGAACGTAGACAATAACAGTCATCAGGCTTTGAGTACAGCAGGGGAATCCGCTCCTGTTGGCCCGAGGCACTCGGAGCCACTCTGAGGTATCTCTTCGAAGCGGCCTTGCGAGCATACGAGTGACCCTGAGATGTGCAGTGTGACTTGGAGCCACCGGGAGCGAGCGTATAGCTGATGCTCAGGCTGCAAGTGATGCAAACATGGGTCCTGCCAAGGCATCCGGTCATACATGCGCAGCTGCAGACACTGATGAGATCTGACTCCCAGGTCTCAGCTTCCGTCCCTGTCGCTGACTTTCCCACCCTGTGCATCAAGAGCTATTTTTACCCCAACTGTGACTGGACATCCTGAGAGACATAAAAAGTGCTCGTCCAGCAAACGCACCCTTGACATATGCATATAAAACAGACAGGAGCTGGGGGGGGGGGACTCGTTTTCAGGAACAAAAGGAAAACTGAAAGCTCTGTAAGATATTGGCCATCGAATAAAATCTGATGCAATCACAGTGGAAAATATCGAGTGACAACAAATGCGCATTAGAACTCGTTATTTCATTACGACATGACAGTGTCGCACGTGTCAGAGTCCGTTTGTTTTTGTAAAGCTCTCTGGAACACTGATAAAAGGTCGATGGAGGAGACCTTTGTTGCATCTGACCTCCCCCGCGTCCATTTGGCCAAAAATGAACAAAAACTATTTTCTGTCTTTATTTTTGCAGTATTTAACAGTATTTGACTATACTGCCGATGAAGTCAACAGAGGACTGAGTAGATACAAGGAGAAGCAAAATCCAAAATTAGTAACAACCGGGCAGTGTTGACATGATTTTAGTGAAGGTTTATCCAAACAAAACAAAACTAGGCCGTGGGAAAGACTAACCACAGTCGATTAACAAGACAATGTGCAGCTAATTACTAATACAGGCTTAGAATAAAAGCATTCATACAGCCAGGCTTGGACCCCCAGTGACACAATGTAGGCTGAGCAGAAGACAATATTTTTGAATTATGAAAATAATCTCAGCGCCTGCTGGAAAGCGAACAGAGGCTGGATTTTAATCCCTCTGCTATTGTAACGCAGAGACAATACAGGCCTATAGCCCGTTCTGAGGGAAACACGCTCCTAACTAGCCACATTCTGAAATCCTCTTATGGGCTAAATGTGAAAACAACCACCCATCCCCATCCCTGCAACAAAAAGTTGTTGCTCCAGTGCATCTATAAAAAGCCACTTTCCCAGACATTCCAGTGCAGTCTGCTGCAAATATGCTAAAGGCAGAGTTAGCTGCGAGCAGACGGGGAGCGGAGAGAGGACAAGGACCGGTGGGATTCACAGCATAGTGGAGTGAGTGTGTAAGAACAATTAATCACTCCAGTAGATTAGAGGGAGACAGTCATGTTGTCATAAATAATTGAGCGATATGTAAGAAAGAGACACGTGAACTGTACTTTGCTCTCGTGTTTTCTAAAGACGCCTGTGCACAGAAAAACACTCTTAACACTGCAGGAACCCACACTGACTAAAGACCGAGAGATAATGTAGCTCCGGTAGATTTAATCTCTGCAGTTCCACTGACGCATCAGACGGCACAAAGTATTGAATAAACAGAACAAATATATCAGGCAGAACGTTTTGGGGGTAATGTGCACAAAACATCCAAATATTTTCATTTGACAAAATGGTGTAGAAAAGAAAAGGTTTAATTTGATAACTCATATAACACTTTTTCGGCATTTAAAACACAAAACTACCAATGATTCTCCTTCCAGCTTCGCAGATGTGACCATTTGTCTTCATTATTATAAACCACTGTAAACTCACGTAAGCAATTCTTATTTTGCTCTGTGGGAAATTCTATCTTACATTTTTCACTGACTTCTTACTCCAAAAATAACTCGAGGAAGGAGACAACAAGGACTTCATTTTAATTGAATAATTCAACTTTATGCTCTGCTGTGTCCTAATTACATGAAGCATGAATTAAAGAATGCTAATTCCGATTCATCCTCATTATTCACCCCTAAAGACAGATGGAAACTTAAGGACAGGAATTTTCTATTACTCTATTAATATTAGTCTAAAAACATGACTGCTGCTATTCTTCTGAGCTATAAGGTCGGACCTGATTCAGCACCAAAGCAGTGCCAACGGTCTAATTAGAGCGAGCTTTGCCTGTCGGCCTTCTCTTAGTCATTTGATTCACACTTTGCAGAAGACCTGGGTCAAAAGTTCAGCCCTTACTGATGCAATTTTCATGGTGTAACCGACCCACTCCACGAATTCCACTCAGCGGCGGCAGCGGGGTGACCTCACAGCAAACGCACACCAGGCTGGACGCAACACATCGCTCAGCAGCCGCCACATTGATCAACTCAAAAGCTCCAGCTGTTTTTAAGGGCAGCCACCATGAGACACGTCACCTCTGCTGTGCAGCCTCACCATGACTGACTACGTTTTCAACTGACGGCCTCGACCTGCGGCACTGACAACACCCCGCCCACCGCCATCAATCACCACGTGATCACCACAGGTCAGTACACAATGTTACTTGTGGACGGGATTCGAGCTGGTTAGAAAGATGACCTTTGATTTCTCGGGTTTTATTAGTTGTGACCGAGAGTAGAGTTGAAACCATTTACAGATTATTTGATTGACAGATGATTGACCAGCTACTGTTTTGATAACTGATTAATCATGTGATTAATCTCTCAAGCAAAAATGTGCTTTTTGTTCAGGTTCTAAAATGTGAGGATTCTGCTTCATATCACCGAACTCTTTAGGTTTTAAAATCACAATCAAATGAAACAAGACTGTTACAGAGTGACCTTTAAAACACGAACAAATAATCGATGACTCAACATAATGTTTGGCAGTTAACAGATGATCAATAATAAATAATCCTTACTTGCAACCTGAACCAAATGGTATGCACATGATGTGACTTCACATTCTGACCAGGCACCAGTTATAAAGGGTTTATGACAAATCAGGATTTATATTTCAGACCTGATCCTGTAGGCTACTGTAGAAACCTTTAAGTATTAAACATAACATTTTGTGATGCTTATTACAAATGATAAATCCATTTACCCTTTAAACTGTAGACCTACACCTGCCTCAGAGCAGTTCTCCTGGTGTATTTAAGCTCAAGTCTGTCCCCCCGTGCTGCAGCCTTCAACTGAAGCTGGATCAACAACTTGGTCAACAAAAGCCCGGGGTTCACTATATATCAACTGTTGGTACTGATTATGAATTGAAACAACTATTATCAGACACGATGGACCCTTCACTACTGAACGTCACGGGCTTTGTCTTGTACTGGAATTCTGTATTTCTGGACTGTTCTGTCTGAATACCATTTAGTTGGTCCGTTTATAATAAACAAATCCTTATCGTTAGATTCACGTGCAGATATTCACATTGATGAGCTGTTGACTTATAATTCTAATCTTAATGAAACCACCATGTGTTGTATGGTGGGGGGGTCAGTGTGGTGTCCGTCTGTTAAGTGAGAAATTGCTCTTATATAATATATTAGACTTATACTTATTTATACTTATAAATAAAGCCATTGGATTATATTTAATCCAGTGATATATCGCTATAAAAAAGCTTGAATCTAGTGATGTCTATTGCTTTTATTATCTGTATTTCTTTATTATTAATATATTTAAGTTTTATATTGTTAGTTGTAAAGCACTTTGTTTCAGTTATTATTATTATTATTATTGTTGGTTGCAGTTTATGATGCCTGTTTAACTTGCACCATCAATGCATCATGGCACATGGGGATGCAGCCCGCACACACACAGGCCTGGGATTTGTTATTTATCTTGTCCCCTTCGTGTCAGGACACACGGGACAGGTCTCCGTGTGTCCCTCAAAGACACGCTGGCTCTATTCGTCCTCTGAGGAACGACCCTCCATTGACACACAATCACATCGAGGCTCTTTCCCTCACAGGTTCATTCGGCAGAGACGTAAACGCGACGTTTAACGCCGCTGTGTGAGCTGCTCTCAGAAGACGGTCACTGACGGTTGTAACTGACACACGCGATTTAACGCGATTTAACGACAACGTTGAATAATAATTTAAAAAAAAAAAAACAGTCTCGGTGACATTACAATAGAAAAAAGCTCGTAAACACAAAGCAGCACCTGGAGGTTCCCTGGCGAGCAGCAGTCTGTTTGTGTCGAGCTAGCGTCTGTTCCGTCGGTAGCTCCGACGGCTCCGGATCAGCAACTTAACTGCGGCTCCGCCACCACACGGACATTTTCTGTCCTTACGGAGGACAGAGAATCAACCAACTCACCCAGACTCGTGTAGAGAGCGAAACAAGCCACCAGCCGCGCGATCGCCATCTTGCAGCGTCTGGTCCCTCGGTCCCGGCGACTCGGAGTCAGTCAGCACCTCGGAGGTTCGAGCAGGAGGAGGAGCGGCGGCAGCAGGAGGATGAAGAGGAGCAGAGCAGCAGACTGCTGGATGTTGCCACCGACGAGTTTCCATAGCTACAAGCGTCGAGGGGGGAGGGCCCTCAGTGCTGTCTGTCAGGCGGGAGGCGGGGCCTTTAATGTGGTCTCCTCCTCCTGTATCTATCTGTCTGTCTGTCTGTCTGTCTATCTGTCTATCTATCTATCTGTCTGTCTATCTATCTATCTATCCATCTATCTATCTATCTATCTGTCTGTCTATCTATCTATCTATCTATCTATCTGTCTGTCTATCTATCTATCTATCTATCTATCTGTCTGTCTATCTATCTATCTATCTATCTATCTATCTATCTATCTATCTATCTATCTATCTATCTATCTGTCTGTCTGTCTGTATCTATATATCTATCTGTCTGTCTATCTATATATCTATCTGTCTGTGTGTCTATCTCTCTGTCTCTCTGTCTGTCTATCTATCTATCCCTATATCTCTCACTCTATCATACCCTATATATACTGTATCTCTCTCTCTCTCTCTCTCTCTCTTTATATACATTTATATATCTCCCTCTCTCCATCTTACTGTATCTCGCTCTCTCTCTATATATATAAATCTATATATCTTCTAATTCTCTCTCTCTTCAAGTTCACAGACCAAAAATATACATGTGAATGAGCTTGACAGCACTTTGCTCCATGAAGTCTCTCTCTCTCTCTCTCTCTCTCTCTCTCTCTCTCTCTCTCTCTCTCTCTTACTAAATATACTAAATATCGAGGACACTCATTGCATCATTGCATTCCCTATGGCCACTGTCCTTGACTATTACAACTAAATGCCTGGTCCTTATCCGTACCCTCATTCAGACCCTAAAACCAAGTCTTGCACACACACGCACACACACGCACACACACGCACACACACGCACACACACGCACACACACACAGACAGTCATGGGCTTCTGATGTCATGAGAAAGTGTCGACCTACACCCTCTAGTGGTTTTATTTTCCTATGAGAGCATAAATAGTTGCTGAATATAAATGTACAATGGTGTACAAAGATTGAAACAGACTAAGTCAGAATCAGAGTGTTTTCTTCCCTGCACAGAAATAGGCTTTCAACTCATAAGGAATTTGTGTATGTATTTTGTGCCTGACATACATTGTAAGCAAAATAGGGGGTGGTTCTGATGGAGTGCAACCTTCTGCCAGAGGAGAGTGTCTTTAACATCTCACCTGCACGCCTCAGAGTATACAATATAATTTGCCTGCATAACAGTAACAAATACTTATTCCACAACTTGTTACTGCTAGAAGGTAAATCTTTTAAAATTTGGGTGCAATTTTGAGGTACTTTACTTGAGTGTTTATACCCACTTCATGTTTCTGTACACTTAGCTTGCAGAGTAAAGATTTTGCATAAAATATACACATCATTGCAGGTTAAATTAATGGTAAATAGCCCCCTTGTGATCCCTTACAAATAATGTTGCCGTTTTAGCATTTATATCATCTGTGCACAAGTAAACCACTGAAACATGGTCCAAAATACACTAGCAATGCCTTTAGACACCAAAGGTCACTTTACAATACATAATAAATAATTACAGTAAAACCAAATATCCAAAGTCGTATTTAGAGACGCAATATCAAGAGCACATATGTGACACAGGAATTGTTAAAAAGTGAAACCACCATGCTAAGAGACATAGAGAGGAGCTCGTGGTTGTTGCCTGTAAGACAACACTGAGGGCAAACGCAGCTATAACGGTCGCCACAAGGGCATCGGGGCGGAAGATGGACGGTTCACGGACAGGAAGTGCCTGGACATCACTGTGCCAATGTGCCTGATGTCCAACATCAACACCACATTCTCCACTGGACCAACGCTCATTCCCAATGCTACGTCAAAAACCATTACCAAGGCAACAGAAAGTCACTGATCTAAAACAGATGTGAGGATGAATAAAAAAAACATTTCAACATCTGTATTCTGCAGGAAAACAGCAGTTTGCTCTGTGAGTAGGACTTTAGAGCTGGAAACAAAACGACCCTGCTGAGATACAATTTATGTCATTTACTTTCTCATTCTATTTATTTTCATGCTTTGCATTGATACTGTTAACTGTAGCTGCTGGGATTCATGCAAACAAACAGCAGGTGGCAGTGTAAAACCAGACATTATTTCAGCTGTCAAAACATTAGCCATAGCATCTTATTTTAATAGTCTGAATTATTATGATAATCATATTGAATATGGTTGATTATTTATTTTGGGTAACATTATAATAAAGCTGACAGAGAGGGATTATATGCAATTCCAATTCCATGTCATAGAACACAATTTAAAAACTATGTCACTGACACTTTAAATCCCAGCCCTCTCAAAACAACCCTCTGAACCACCCAATTAAATATAAAAAAACACATACAAGATGAGCTTGTTGCAGTTTTACAATTTACCTGCACGATCCCACCATCCTGCCTGCCTGTTGCAGTGTTAGTAGAATATGTTGCTAAGCAATCATTCCTGTGTTGAAAGGCCCCTACTGCTGGCCACCCTTTGCTGCATCTCTTTGAAAACTGTACATTTCTATTGTTTCACACATGCAGTGACACAATAACTAAATATCCTGGTTTGGAATGTGTCTTGTCTGAGAATAGACTTTCTTGGGAGAACATTTCATAGTATGGAAGAGGGAAACAAATCTAGGCAGTGATGTAAGGTTTACGGAGCAGATTTACTGGATGAAGAGGTTAAAAGAGCCTTTGTCATAAGTGACTGTCGACATTTCTAGGTGGAAAGTCTGTTAAATGACGAGAAAAAGACAAGTAACAACCACAGCAAGCTGCAAAACGACCACGAAACAAGTGGAAGATGACAACAAGGAGACACAAAACCACAAAAAAAGGGCAAAGCTGTCACAAAAAGATGCACAAATGAAATGACTGAAAAAGACAAAAACTATATCGACACACAAAGTGACTAAGAAAAAGAACCAAAAACGTTTCATTCAACCTGTTCATATTCAGTCAATTGAGGTCAATTTCTGATTCATCATAGTGACTCATATACACTTTTATTCTTATAGCCACATTTCCTGTGGAACATATTTGCACTGAAGCGGCGACGGTTTGTTTTCTGCCTCCGTGCATCATTTACACTGTGAATGTATATTATTTCATGATGTGAATAATGCGCTGCAGCAACTTTTGTAATCCATTCATTTATTCAGTCTCAAACAGCCACGATGTTCCTGTAAGCTTGACAGACGGGTCTGACACCAAACAAACTATGTAAGGGGCTGGAAGAAGCACAGGATATTAAAGCATATCAGCCTAATAAAAGAAACCTGCAGTGAAATGAAACTGTACATTTCTTTCATAGAATAGATTTTAACATGGTGAATAATTTAAAGTGCATAAGGAAACATAACAGAGATTGTCCCTGCATTTCTGAATCATTATAATAACAGTTGGACAAAAAAAGAAATATGTCAGAATATAAAGATGTTATTATGTCTCTATAGTATGCACATCTACACAAGATTAACTATACTTAAAATACCAATGTCGGTTTTTTAAAATGTTCATTTAAGACCTATATATAAATATTTTTAGCTTTTTAAAATTGAAATCAAATAAAAGACATTAGTTCCTGAAATGTAAATACTTAAAAACTACTTCAAATGATTTGTAAAGCACAAATTTATTTCCTCCTCTTATATTGCACACTATTCTCTTAATTGTTCACTGGTAATTATTAGAGTTAAAACAAAATCCAGAGCAAAATATTCACAGTAAATTGGTAAATTCGTTTTTTTTTTTTTATAGAATTGGGCAACACACCTGAAAGCAAATATCTCAGTGCAAACACTAGGAGAGAGCTGTCATTGCAGATGTTTAATGCATCATTATAAACCCTATTACAGGACAGTGGACCAAGCAGAGAGAGCAGTCATGGCTCAGGAGGCACAGCGGGTCGTTCACTAATCGGAGGGTCGGTCCCCAGCTCCTGCGCTCTCCGCATGTGGAAGCGTCCTTGGGCAAGACACTGAACCTCAGATCAGTGATTAGTGCATGTTGATGTGAGCTACTGTAACACATCGTCTCTTCGCTTACTACTCAAGATAAGTGGTGCACACGTTGGAAATATAATGGAAACACAAGTCTGGAGTGATTCAAAGAAATGCTAATGTTCACTATTAAGTGGCTGTATGTGTTGGTCATAATTGTCCCAGTTCCTTTGATGGATATTCTTACGGCTGAGTAACCTTCTGTGAGTGTCAGAAATCTGCTCTTTTAAGATTCTCATATGCTCCCATCCCCCTTCCTGCAGCTGTGAGTAGTGAGCTTTGAAGCAAATTCATTTTCTCCTCTTAACAGTTCTGATATTATTGTTCTGCCACTAACTGTAGTTTTAAGCATATTTAAGATATCGTCTGAATTTTAACCAGAAACGGCAAAAGACTGCTCAGGAGGTGTGGGCTAGTTTTCCTCTCTGATCTTAGTTTATTCTATATACTGGAGATTTCAGCTGACACACTTTCTGCTTTGGATTTGATTTAAAAGCTGCAGCCGGTGGTGTTGGCGGAGCTCCTCAGAACAGGAGTGGGACTTACAGAAGCATCCTGAGGTTCAGATAGAGAGGCGGCTCGAATTCCCAGACATGGCGAGAAGTTGAGGAAAGGAGGACAAAGTTTCACATCCTGGTGACTGTGAGACTTAAAGGTGTCTATATATGTGTTTGTATTTCAGCAGCACGCTCAGTTTAACTTTGCAGCAAGTCAGAGGACAAACAAGCACGAGGGGATTTATTTCACCCCAAAATATCAAAATACAAAGGAATGAAAAATAAGCTAATTAAGTAGAAAACTGGGCCCATTAAAAGAAGATCTCTTCTCAAAAACACTGTTTACAAACCACTACATTAACTCAAACACCTGACCTTACACATTAGACAAAATGGAGACATATAACATGGCTGATGAGACCATTTGGAAACAATTAGGGGAAAATCTAAATAGACACAATAACCCCCCCCCCCCCCCCATACTGGTGCAGCACTTGGTCTTGTCCTCTGTATTTAAACAGGCTCCACCCTCAGACACATGTTTGGCCAAACCAGAAAGTGACGAGTGATTTGGCAGAAAAAGGTAAATCACTATCTGAATCTTCTCAGCTACAGTAGTCTTCGTCATCTGGCTGGCAAGCGGAATCAGTGTGTGTTGCCAGAAGCTCCACAAAGGTTTCTATATTGGGTGCAGTGGGATTAACTTTTCTGAAAGTAATCTCAAGTTCAAAAAAACAACGAGTTACTTTTAAATCCCTCTTCCTCTGTGTTTCTCCCACAAACACATGTACAGATCCTCCCCTCGGCCACAGCAGCTCGAGGTCCTTATTCTCTCCCACCAAAAGAGACGGCGTCACCCACAGTGAGGTTCATCACATTCACTGAGGCTAAATGGTAAACGATGCTGTGCTTATCCACAGTCAGGAATTAGCAGCTCAGCTCAATTAACACTGTGGTATTAATAGATTTCACAAGTGAACTGAGAGATGACATGATGCACAGGGAGGAAACAATATTTAGAGACCTGGTGATATCAGTGTGATAACGGCAGCAGGCGGCTTTAAATTTAGATTTTTGTTTTAATTTTTCACACTGTGACTGTGTTTTAGCCAAGAACATTAACAACTGGGTGTATTTTAATTAGACTAACTGCTGAGTAACATTATTTCTGACAGTAACACACACCTGTACAGAGACATTTGAAACCATGGCAACCATACATGTTGAAAGGGGTTCAATTTCATGTTTGAAGCCCTGCAGTGCTGATGCTAAAGGCTAAGTGCAGGGATCTTACAGTAATGGGTTTGCAGATATCGTGTGAAAATAGTCAGAATGTAGAGCTGGAGTTGAATCAGTCCGTGTGAAGGTTTGATGGACGGACATTAGATTAATTAACAGTCCTTCTATTTGGAGTTGTGTTTTGATTCAGTAAACCAAACTGAAGATGAAGACACTTGCACTCGTAGATCCACCATTCAGACTGGGTTGACCACGTGACTCCCCTGACGACCACTGAACATCACCAGTGATTCTCATCTGAGCAACAGTGCAGAGAGTGGAAGTGACTTTGAGGCCCTGAGTCATACTGCTAACGCAACGCATGTGTCAGTCTCATCTACAGAGATGGAGAAACAATTGTGAAGTCAGTGAGTGTGACATGTTTCAGAGTTTTTATTCAACATTAAATTCCCAGTTGAAAACACATTTGTATATAAAATCAGTCTATGTTGCACTGTGTCTATTAGCAAATAAAGGCAGGGACTAAAACATTACATTAGGTTTAAGCATAAGAGGAACTAAGAAAAGAGAAAATGCTTTTAACGTGTAGATGGTTGTGACAACTGGCAAGTTCTCCCTCGGATCAATGAAGTTATATATTTGGTGGATATCATAGATAAAGGATTTGCAAAGGGAAAGTTCTGTATAATTGATACACTCTCGTTCTGAGTGAAACCCACAACGAAGATCCACAATAATATAAATGACTAATAGAATGTCATTTTGTCAAATATCAACAGTGCCCATTCCTGCAAAACCACATCAACAACTGAAAGGCCATGGTTGAGCTCTCGTATCAAACGCTGCTGACGTGTTACTGGTCAAAATCCTGAATGATGCTGACATGAAGTGTGAGAAATAAAGACGTGCAGAGTTTATAAAACACCATAAACAGACATGTTTATGATGCCTGGTTGCAGGCAGGTCGGTCCGCTGATGCTGGATGAGGCCCTCAGTGTACACATCCATACGTCTCTGTCACTAAAGCATGTGAGTCTGGAAGCTTTTGGGTTCAGGCCTAGTCACACCAATGTATGGGTTTACAGTACATGGGATAAAGGAACAATGCCACAAATGTCTGATTCGCCTGAACATTATGGATTAGGAGTAAAATGCTCTCCTTTTACATTGTTCATCTCAAGAGTAAATAATAAAACCTTTACTGCTGCTGAGATTAAAAAGCTGCCTGCTCACAGTGGTGACTGAGAAGATCCCACTGGACCATGACTCTAAATAGAAATCACTGTGCTGCACTCAGAGATGAATATATACATCGTCAGACTCTTTATTCAGGTAAAAATACACCTTAACAAGTACATTCAAATCTAATAATGTCATATATTGTGATCTAATATATCATTACATCATTATATTGTACAATAACATGTTCTCAATACTCTTTAATGTAGGTTTTGTCATGTTATTGTTGTGCTACATTCTCTATTTTTAATTCCTTGTATACACATATTGATACATGTATCGTTATATTATTTACCTATTTTCACTGTGTTTACTTAGTCTAAGTTTTTACTGTTGATTCCATTGTGTGTTATCAATTAGAAATCTACAGGCTCGCTCCGCACAAGATTTTATTGCAGTCATACAGTGAAAATAAAGAGCTCTTGACAAAAAGTACTTGATGCAAAAAGATCTCACTCACACAAGAACAATAGTGTTCTGAACTGGACTGAACACTAGTCGGGGCCGATCCTGAGAGCTACAAGAGAAATGTGAGGGGTCGTTAAATTATTGATGGTCAGATGAGAAGAAAAAAACCTCTCACTTTGGTGGAACTGAAAACAACTCAGAAACTTCTGATTTGAAGCTAAATGAAGAAAATACACTATCTGAAATAGTGGAGTTGAATTTATAATGTAATGTGACCTTTCTTGAGGAAATCAACTGACTTTCCTCTGCTGCTTTTCAGTTCATCTCTGCAACAGCTTTATACATAAAGAGTGGAGTGGACACAGTGTCCATTAACGGGAATATACTTTTTCTGATCAGTGCGAAGCTGCAAGTTCAAACACCCACGTGAAACTCGATAAAAATAAAAAATGATGAACCTTACATTTAACAAGGGATATGAGAGTTTTCTGCCGAAAATAATCCTTAAGTTGTTTTTCAGGCCAGCAACACTGGTCCCTGTTGTGTTTGAAATTTAGAAACAGTTCATGTTCCCTCTCTGCCCTTTGGTAAGAGCCGTCCCCAGCCTCCACTGGCAGAGCTGCAAAACTGATCGTCATGTTGCATAAGAGATTATCTTAACTGTTCTTATCTCTTCTCTGTCGTGGTTTGTAGCAAATCAAATTCTTCAAATCTCATCCTGTGGCTTCATGGAGCAAATTACATTATATTTGTGTGTGTGTGTGTGTGTGTGTGTGTGTGTGTGTGTGTGTGTGTGTGTGTGTGTACTGAACATACAGATACAGTGTGTCCTGCTGTTGTGTCAGCACGTGCATGTGGCTTCATGTGAGGCTTTTAAGGAGGTGTGTTGGTAATGTGACCTGGTTTTAAACGCAACAGTCAGAGCAAACTAATGCACACCTCCACTAACAGTAACCGTGACACTCTGACAGACGCTCCTCCTTCCAAACGTCTTGGTCACTGATGTTAGACAGCTCCTCTGTGCAGCCCTCGTCGCAGAGGAGACTTTAACATGTGAACGCATCCATTCCTCCTGATGGGTCAAACAGCAGCATGACTAAACAAGGACTCCCTGCTGCTGCACAGCTATTGATGATCAGGATTCAAAACTTGTGACTCATCGCTGGAGTTGTTAATGCCATTGAGTTTGCTGCAGGGTGAAAGTCTCCCTGTAGTGATGCTGCTCTAGAGAGAGGTATGCTGTGCAGCTGGGAGGGAGGAGCCAAATAGCATAAATCAGATGCTCTGTTGGCGCTGTCTTAAATTTACAGTAGTTCTCAAATCTTTTGGCTTGAAATGTTTTACAGAGACGCCATGTTAACATTCGCCCCCACCTTTCAGTTTGGTGAGTTGGAAAACAATGTGAATCATATGTTATGGTCTTCATAATCACCAAATCATAACCTGACCCAGGCACATGCACAGATGGAACCCAGGTTGTGCTCAAGCACCTGCACTTTATGCGAGACATTCTTTAAAATTTCTTGTCTAAATTGATATCTAAACTTCTGGAGTGACTTGCCGGACAGCGGTACAACTGGTCACTGTCTTCATCAAAACATCCAATGAGGGAACATCTTTTGAAAGAATGGCTTTCAACCCTCCAGTCGCAGAAAGCCACTTCAGGCAATGATGCGGCTCTTCTGGAGTTCTTGTGGACCTAACACAATGGATGTGAACCTGAAGTGGCCCGTGTGGTAAATGGTCCATAGGGCCCAAATAGCACAAACCAAATTTTGACCACCTTTGGTTGACATGCAGTATGGTTATGGTTTACTCGTGGACTAGTTCTGGCACACAATGAGTGATCCAAGCGCCAACATTCCACACAGTAGTGTGCCGGATGACCGTGTGACAGTGAGCGAAACCTGGGCCAGAACAATTTTTCTATATGGAGTAGGCTTCAGAGATTTGAACCTTTACTCATACTGGGACACATAATGCTGTGTTTTTGCCGCCCCATCTGTGTGTAGCATGCACAGGCCCTGATGTGATGCCTTCATTTGAGTGCACATGAGGGGTGAATGGTTGAGGGACCAGGCTGTGTGCAACTCTTCTCAGACAGAGGGGTGACGTCCTTTTCCTAAAAAATTATCTAAACCCCCTGAGCTGGTTGGAAAATCGTGATAAAAACGTTGAAATGTGTCATGAGAGTATTACTCAGCAGGATTTTACTGCAGGAATTAAACACTCTGCATAAGAAAATGGAGAATGTCTTTGATTTTTAAGTCTTTGATTCCAGACAGGAATAGCCTATGACAGGCTCCAAAAAAAAGGGGAAGGGGGGGGGGGCAGACAGACAGACAGACAAAAAAATGTGACAAAATCTGCAGGAAGGAAAAAAAAACGAGATGTACAGAACGTGGCGCTGAGCAGCAGCAGCCGGTGTGAGCGGTGCGTAATTCGGGTGCGATGTGATCTGATGTGCAGCAGCCAGAGGCGCACAGGCGTAGTGCATCCTCCGTGGTCATGCATGTAGAAAACAGAGGGAGGGGAGTCTGAGGCAGCCTGATCACTGGTGCCCATGTGTGCGCGGCGTGGCGGAGCTGCATCGTCGAGGGGGAAAAAAAACCCACCCAAATACAAACAGGCGAATGGTTTTTGTATCTGTCGCCACACCCATCACATAAACCCAGACACGGTGGTGGCGAGGAAGAGAGGTGGTGGCGGTGGTGGGGGGGGGGGGAGAAGCGTGTTATGTCGGTGACAGCGACTTGACAACAGCCGAGGGCTATGGGTGAGCGACAGATGAGTCACTCGCATCCACCAGCTTCGCCCCTCGTTCATAAAGCTGCGGCACAAAGAGGCGCACGGTGCCAGCGCTGATACGACCGAGCGGCGCAAAGGCCCGTGCGGATGAATGGATGACGGGCGGCGGTGGTGCACGTGGAGCCAGTTTAGGAGAGGTGCTTAAAGACGTGGACGCGACTTTTCTGTCAATGCGCATGATACTGCGGCTCCACTACTACGGCACGCTCCAACTCACCTTGAGTGTGCGCACGGGGCCGCGCGCCTGTCATTCCGGGTGCGCGGCTGTGCGCAGAGCCAATGCGCAACCCCAGAGCCTCAATCGGCAGCCAATGGGACGGCGGCGAGGGGGCGGACCTGTGGCTGCGTCCTCACACTTGGTTTCACTATGCGCTCGTAAAAACGGCTCCGTCTACTACAAGCGCGGCGGTGCAGGTGCTCTGTCTCTTCGGGAGAGGATGCGGATGGAAGGACGGGGGAGGGAAGGGATGAAGGGACGCGCCACGAGGAAAGAGAGCAGGATATGAAAAGGGGGATCGTGCCGAGAGACCGCGAGGTGCAAGGTCGAATATGAGAGATTGGTTGAACGGGGCACTTTGCGTGGTAATAGCTGGTCGGCAATAGTACTATGATTTGGTATGTGGCCACTCTGATAGCAAGTGTATTCAGCACCAGAGGAACGGCCGCTCAAGGTGAGTTGAAGTGCAGAATATGTGGTGCCGCACATTGCATATGATCCGATGTCTGCGTGTGCGCCTGCTGCAGCTTTTCCCTAATCGCACCGTGTATTTTTTTTTTTGTATTGTATGTCAGGTCACATAGAGTGTGGAGCTATTTCATTGTAACACAGACTCTCTCGTGTGTCACGTGAAAGTTCATCCCTGGTTTAATCATGTCAGGGAAACAACAATTGTCTTGCAAAGGCCTGGTGCATGTGCATGATGATATCTGCTGCTGCTGCACATGCCACTGGTAGAAACCCTGGAGTCCACAGTGATTGGCCATGGCAGTGAGAGGCTGATTGATTCTGTCTGTGGGTTCAGGGCCTGTGATTTCTGATTTAATACATGCAGAGCAAATGGGGGAATAACGTCCCCGCACGCAGCTGAGAGGGGGGAAACGTGTGCATTGTATCATAGCAAGCAGTCCCACTTGGGCTCTCCAGAGAGGGGTGTGACCGTCTCAGCCCTCAAGATGGAAAAGTAACTAAATAATGCATCACGTGTCAGATAAAATGCACTCCTGGGTTTGATCGAGCCCACTGCTGCATGCATGGGATCCATGTGCCGAATCTCCACACTGCACATGCATAGGGCCCCAGTGCTGAGTGTGTGATCCTCTGAGCAGCACACAAGCTGCAAGGCTCGTCTGGCGCTGATCTAAGTGCTTCATAAACTAGTCATTCCTGGACCTGCAAACTGCACAATATCCCTTTTGTTCTTGTTTTTCCTCCTGAGCACTCTGCGTTGACCCATGTACTTACTTAACCTTGCTCTTCCACTCATGTCCAGATGAGGGAGACATGTGCCAAGCTGTCGCCTGGTAACTGATCCCTATGACCCCACATACCCAGTCAGAACTGGTCTGCCCACAGGTCTGGCTCCTCCTGTGATGACAGACCCACACTAGCACAGTGTGGGAACTTCCCCTGCAAAAAACATATTTAAGAGAAATGTTTGATTTAGGATCCGAGGACGTCTCAGCGGTGTCGCTGCTTAAATTCTCCATTTTACGAAGGCATGAATTTGGCTCAGTAATATCGATTCGTAGGTGTTGTCTGGTATCTGCATCGCTGTGGAGGTGATTTGCTTTAGGATGACAGGCTGCACCGGAGAGTCACAGATCACAACGTGTTAAAAATGAGAGCTGGCTTACTTCCTCTATTGCAGTGTCCCAGAATAAAGTGTCTGATCTTTGTCTGGTGCTGCACAGAACCTCTGAAACTCATGTTAACACAAACTGTGACTTGTCATCATCCCTTGTTTCTCATGATGGAGACCACACAGCAATCTGTCTGCCTTTTTGACAATGTGTGAAGTCATACTTTCGGTGTAGCTTCATTTATTTCCAGACAGACATATGTAAAGAACAAAACACAACTTAAGTTTTGTGTAGTTTGACGTTTGGACAATATGTATTAAGCAAAGCAGATTTGTGTGTTTTTGCTGAGAATTAGATGAGAGAATCGACACCACTCTATTGTTTGCCTGTTCAGCTGCACATGTGAGTCCATGGCCAGTTAGCTTAGCTTAGCACAAAGACTGGAAACAAAGGGAAACAGTTAGCCTGGTTCTGTCCAATTGTACAAACATCTACCTATAGCACGGCATCTTCTGGATTAAATATGTATTTTTGATCAATACATAAACGGAACATTTTAAATAATCCATTTATTTGGCATGGGGGGGTAACATGTTATATCCGTCTCTCCCTGCTCCCATTCTTTGTGCTAAGCTAAGCTAACTGGCTCCACTTTCAAACATCTTCTCAGCTTTTGACCCAAAATGTTGAACTAATTCTGTAAGTAATGAAAACTATATAAGCCTCTTTGCGCTTACTCTGATATGAAGCTACAAATCCTATACTCCCATGGGATACCGTAGGCTGGTGATATGCATATTAACTGAATTAGTATCAGCCCTCTCCAATGAGGGGTATAGGCCATACCAAAAAGCTGGTGGTCCACACTTGACCCTATAGTCTATCCAATGGAAAAAAAACCTTGGAAGTTACAGTTCTGAAAATCCAATTTTTGTCAGTTCTGGGAGATACAGGTCAGATTTGCAGGTACCAACGGACTGGGAACAGATGGTTAAAAACCAATATGCTCCAAAACAAACAAAGGAAAAGTAGGATTATTGCAGCTCAGTGGAGCTGAGATTTGGCTCCTTTCTCATGAGTGGTATTTTGTTATATTTGCACTTTGCTTAGGCACAAACAAAGGACCAATGAGTCTACAGTTACATTAATTTCTTTAATTTCCACCAGAACATTTCAAAACAGCATCAATTTACTGAAACAGCTCATGTAAAATCATTTGGATAATACTGACTTAGATGTGAGGCTGGATATATATATATATATTATGAAACTACATAATCACTTTGTAGAATACTGTAGATTATTTTATGAGTCAGTAAAGATAAAACAAAATCACATGAATAAAATATTATAAAATTGTGGCACTACAGAGAAAGTCGTAAACACATATTCCACGATAATTATGTGTTAAGATTTATTTTGAAATGTTCAATTTAGTTTTCTTGAGGGTTTTAAGACAAACAACTTTATTACTGAAATGATGATTGGACTCAGAAAGGCTTATGTCCAACATACTGCAGGACCCTTTTTACAACCAGTCAGTGATTTGCACAGGATTGCTCAGGTATGAACAATCAGTCACAGTAAATGGTGGTCAAAGAAGTTTTCTCGTGCCAAGTGCCCATTGGGGAGGTAGCATATGGTCAGGGAGACGGGAGGTTAGTTCAACAAAGTCAATGGTGACTTGGCAACCAATCAAGGTGAAGCAAGAGGGACGCTGATGGCAATATATAAGTAATTAAATGTCATTGGCAAGTGTTGAGGAGTGGTATATTTGAAGGACTATTTTCAGCCTGAGTCACTGATGGCAGACTGACTCTCCTCTCCGCTCCTGTGCTGGGACTTGGCATTTTTGAAGCGTTTGTTGAACTGGCTTTTGGCCAGATGATATTCATCTGTAATTCCCTACTCGTGCGATGGCTCCTTGATGTTGCACACGATCCAGAATCTCCCTCGTGAACCGTGAATTGGCACACTTGTTCTTGTTTCGGGTTTCTTCTGAAGGCGCGTTTCTTCCAAGACAGAGACGTATAGGAGCAGACAGGATTTGTGGAGGTGTCAGAACTGTCACTCACATATCTGGGGCCTCCCAGTAGTGCTGAATTGGTGTCTGTAAGCCCTCCCACTGTCTCTGCGGGTCCAGTTTCAGATTGGCTGGGACATTGTTCAACGCTGCGTTTCCATGATTTGACAGCAGTGTTTTAATTTGTCTGACATCCACTGTGCTTCAATGAGTTTTAAATGATATGAGTGTTTTTTCTTTACACGTTGAATTATGTTTTTAGCTTTGCAAAGTCAGTTGAAAATCAGAATTCAAACCTCATAAAACTATAGGAAATAAATAGAAATGTCAGTTTAACATTTTGGGGATTTTGTTAGAATTTCTGTTTGAATATGTTTGATTTCATCTTATGTGGCAATTCACGTCAATATGTTTCACCATCTATAAGAATTAAGGTCGTCCTCGCCCCTGAGAACTATTGCAGTACAACAGTCAGTTTATTTAAAAGCAAACAAAGCTGCAAATGAATACAGACCAAACAGTACACGACAAATGTTTGTTTTATTTTTGGCTCAATGAGGTTTTGCATTTGATTAGTCGCAGGTTTCTTTCTTGTTTTTGTGCAGAGACTGGGGTCGTAAATGCCGAGCTCTCTGTGGTGCTCTGTTCATGAACCCCCAATGACCTGAGTAGCTAATCAAAACCTGCTGTGAATGTGTTGTCTTTTTTTACTTCAGAATATTTTTAATCAAATATTACGACACCACTCCTCCAGCACACAAACAGCAACCCGCTGTAGGAGAACGTGTTTTGGTTTTGATGGACTTGAGGCTGACACTGGTCTTCACTCACTGTGTGTAATTTGTGTAACAGTAACAGTTTTGCAGTGCTTCAGATGTGCAACGAAGATCTGAGTTGGATGTGATGCTCTACAAATGCAAATCCTCTCATCCTTCACATTGTTTTGGCTAAGAAAATTACTTATGATTTATCGATTATCACAGTGATTATTTTATATACACTAATTCATCGATGGACAAGACGTTGCAGCTTCAGCTGACACAGTGAAAAATGCCGCGTTGTAGTTGCGTCTGTAGGAAGAGTAGCAGCATAAAGTAGAAGAAAATGGAAAAACGTAACTTTACTATGTTCCACCCCTGCCGGCCTCATTGGTAAAACGCAGGAAATGTCACCTCAACAGTTAAAAATCTTCAAGTCTCTGGTTCTCTTAAGCTGAAAGAACCAAGATGTCCTCAGCAGCAGATGCAAACTTCCCTCACTGCATTTGATAAACCTCCATCAGCCAAATTAACCCGTTTCTTCAAGTGTCAATACAATGTAGTCACTCCATCATTTTCAATAATAATCTAGATTTCTAGCAGCAGGGTGTGATTGCTGTTTTTACCTTTCATGTTTACTTAGCTTTGTCTTTCAAACGTATTTGCTTGACTGATGCTCGACTTCATCTCTCCTACTCA